>OY992886.1:75104108-75661608 GCA_963921405.1 Cepaea hortensis
CTTGGTACTAAAGTCTACAGACTAGACGAAGGTAATCTAGCACTGAGAATATAAAAGGAGACAAGGAAGCTTGGTTCTAAGAATTTAGTTGGTGGGTAATCAGGTTGGTTGGTTGATTGGTTGGTTGGTTGGAGAATTGTATAAAGCAATTGATTTTAACTCTTATGTCAGATACATTGCCGCTCAGATCGTTTGTTCTGAAAAAGGAATATCTATCGGAGTGTGTTTGGTATAGATAATTTCCTATCGACCCGGTAGTAATGCTACATCTCCGTAGGAAATGTACTGCAGAGCCCGTCTTTGCCTCTTCAATATTCTCTGGACCCTGGATGTATGTTATTTTATAGTTATTCTCGATTCCAACTTCACGGCAACGGGTCGTCCCCATTATGCTCCGTTCCTGTGCCAGTAAAAATCACACAAAATGCCCCTCACTGCCCAGTGCTAACAATGGAATAGACAGGAGTCTCAACAAGCCAACAGCCCGAACAGGTACACTGTGCATAATGCTGCCGTCAGAATACCAACTCAAAAGTCCTCCACAAAAGATAACTTCATCGTCGATGGAAGCTGCAGGCACTAGAAAACCAGCAGCCTAAACACAATTAAAAGTCGAGAGGATCGACTTCATTGCCCCCGGTTTTATCCCATATGGTTGGGTCCTTTTGCGCAGGGCGACCCTCTGAAAGCATCGCACAAAGCACGAATACTGTAGCTCCAGCGATGACCCCCAGGAGTCTCCGAGAAACATGCACTCGTTAACCGAAAAAGGCAATCCAGTCAATTCTGCGACACACCGACCACCATCGTTCTGAACATGCAGTTCACTCTACAAGAACCGCGGACAGATGTAAAAACATTCCAAACGAAATTCACAGCTCAAAGTGTCGCGCCACGCACTCAACTCAGTAGCAGGGCGACGGAACCATGGACCTTGGATGTACGTTGTGAGGAAAGAATTATATCTCAACATGTGGGGCTAGTGTAGATCATTTCCTACCAACCCGGTAGTAAAGTAACATCTTCACCGAAACTGTGTCGCAGAGCTCTCCTTCCCTTCTCCAACCCCAGAAACGGCTGGTTGTGGAAGACCGTTGCTGACGCTTCACATCTGTCGAGAGGTTTATTAAAATTTAATCTGGCCATAATTCAATGCAGTACACACAGACTGCCGCTTTCATCGACAATGAACTGTAATTTTTTTTTTTTTTTTTTTTTTGGGGGGGGGGGGGGCAGGCTTGTTGTGTCGGCATTCTGGCAGCGGCCTTATGCATGTATGCTTGTACGTGCTGTTGGTTTGTCAGGACTGCTGTCTGTTCCACATGTGACAGTGAGGAGCATTTTGTGTGGTATTCATTGGCACAGGAATGGAGCATTTTGGGGTGACCCTTTGCCGTGAAGTTGGAACCGCAACTAACGATTAACTAACACACGGACTGAATGGGGTTAGGTCTATGTTGGCATGTTTCCTCCACGGGATTTACGTATGCCATTGGCAGGAGACTCCCAGGCCAGGTGTAGTCGGACGCTCTATCCATGAATAAGTACCGCGGCACGATACGACTTCCATGGCATGCAGTACGTCATCGCCTTAGAACGGGATATTGGCTACATGTTATTCGACACAGATTGTTGTTCAGACTACCTTTACATGTTATTCGGCACAGATTGTTGTTCAGACTACCTTTACATGTTATTCGGCACAGATTGTTGTTCAGACTACCTTTACACCATTTATTGTATAGTCTTTATGTTTACATTTGTTTAAAATCTTCCCCCAAGCAGTTTCCTGCTATGAATCTGTGATGTGACAATTGCCTGCTATGAGTCTGTGGTGTGACAGTTGCCTGCTATGAATCTGTGATGTGACAATTGCCTGCTATGAATCTGTGATGTGACAGCACCATCACATTTTGTAGGCCTGAATGCAGGGAGGAATAGGTAGCCAGCCTTTCCCTCACTTTTCGCAGATGACGAGCCCAGGTTCATGACATTATATGCGCAGTTCGCTATCAGTTTCGATAACGCACCCTCCTTTATTGGGGTATTGAAATTGTCTTCCGTGTCGGTGTTTGAGCGATTGCACTGAATTACTGAATTCAAAGTTAGCTGCATATCCTTTACAGGACATAGCAGTCAACTCCAGCATTTTTTTCCCATCCATCCATCATATGCCATGTCGATAAGCGTAGGCGGTCATGTTCTGCCATCTCATTCGATCACCAGAGTCGCTGTTTGTAATTCCTGGGCAAGTTTAACGTTCAGTAGTTTCTTACTACTATCCGAACGACCGGCACTCAACCACTGTATGGAAACCTACGTAAGGCGGCCTGTTTCAAAATCTCACAGAGCCGACACTGAATTCAAACAGTATGGCTAATAAAGTTATCCAGTTGTTCCTGAACTGATTCAGTGCCAAAAAAAAACTAGGGTTGGACTAAACACGGTTACAACCAAATAAACAAGTATTGTTATGTAAATTTTCATTCAATGAACACTGAAATTGCCGAAGATACTACGAAACAAAACAAATAACACGATAACCCTAGTATGGCGATATATCGTCCTTCTGTCTAAATGGTCGGTGACATATGGCGATATATTATCCTTTGACACTTTATGAGTTAAACAATAAACACAACAAGCAATTTTTATATACACGAGAAACGGTGGCATATTCTATCACAATGACACAACATGCACTTTTCATATGCACGAGAAATTGTGCCATGCTGAGTCACACTGAATAAATTCAATGTTAGCTTCGTTTCGAGGAAATTCACATCCCCGTCATATGGGTGACATCGAAAATAGTCCCTTTGCAAACGTGTCACATTGGATTTTATTTGAAAACATGCCACACCGAATTCTATTCGAACACTTTAAGTAACCTTATGGCCCTGTGTGTAGAGGTTCTATGCCAAATCGTTTCAGAAAATGTTTACTCCAAATACAGTTTGAATTGCGAGAGAAACCCCGAGGCATGAGTGACGTCGACAGATTCAAAAGTTGAACATGCCTATTACTCTAAAATATTAGCGCCGGCTTCGTGGCTTAGAGGTTATGAGTTTTCTCCGTAATCTCGTATACTCTCGTCAGGTAACGTGATGACGGTTCAAATCAGCAATGGTTCGAATCGTATCGGTAACTTACGGGGTATGTGAGCCGGCCGCTCAGAAAGCAATGGCAAACTACTGAGCGTAATCTTGCCAAGAGATCAACATACAGCTGAAAGATGCTGGTGTTGACAGCTAAGTCCTGTAAAGAATATGCTAAAAAAAAAAAAAAATGCTTAATTAAGGTTGATAGGTTATAAATATTCGTAAAGTCCATGCCGTGGGGCGTTGGTGATTAAGTCTGTCTGTAGCTTTTTTGTCTCGTTTACTGCTAGCCATTTCTGATACGGGTGTTCCTCATTGCCATTTTGTCAAACTGTCCAGTATCTTCTCTCTTGGTGTCCCACTGTCTCTTCACCTCTCCGGCTTGCCTGTTACCAAGAGAGTTCTTCCGTTTTCCTCGTCTCAAGACATGCCTAAAGAATATGGACTGTAATCTTCTGATGCCAGGAATACGTTCTCTTTGTTAGTTAACTGTTTTATAGGACGGACAGACAGACAGACAGGCAGGCAGGCAGGCAGGCAGGCAGGCAGGAAGGCAGGCAGACAGATAGACAAGCAGGTTGGTAGGTACGTGTGTAGATAGGTGGTTAGGTAGGTGGGTAAGTATGTCGGTAGGTGGGTAGATAGGGGTAGGTAGGTGGGTAGATAAGTGGGTAGGTTGGTAGGTCAATCAGTCAGTCGGTCGGTCGATCGATGAATGGATGGATGAGCAGACTGACTGACGGACGGACGGACAGACAGACAGAGACAGAAAGACAGAGAGAGAGATACATAGAGAGAGAAAGACACACACACAGAAGTTTAGAGACAGACAGAGAGACACACAGAGAGATATAGAGAGACAGAGAGAAACAGAGACACAGAAATAGACAGAGAGAGCGAGAGAGAGACAGAGAGAGCGAGAGAGAGACAGAGACAGAGAGAGAACACCATCAAATAAATTAAAGTAACATTAGAGAACACACACCATCCACGTAAGGAACATTAGTCATGCACCATTTGGCATTCACTAAAGATGAAAACTCGGACTTTGAACTTAAATTAACAGAAGAAATCTTAGAATACCGTGTGCCTAGACGGGTGAAAATACTGACTTGTTTCAAATTCAAAACATCAAAGAAAACTAATTCATAAACCAGTATCACATCTCGGAAACTGAAACACTTTGGCGACATTAAACGTCTCAGTGGTTTATAAAGGGCAATGAAGACTTGCATGATTCATGAAAGAAGAGGCAGGCGTGAAACAACACGAACATGGAAACAGGGAATCGAAACCACCTTAGACATGAGCATGTATAATAAAGTCTTAAAGTCTTAATAGTCGAGAGGATGGACTTCATTTCACCCGGTTTTTATCCCATATGGCGAAAGCGTCGCACAAAGCACGAACTCCGTAGCTCCAGCGACGACGCCAAGGAGTCTCCGAGAAAAATGCACTCATGAAACGAAAGACTTAGCGACAACCTTCGGAGCGCAAGGCATACGGCTTGACCAATTGGCCACGGAGTCTCCCGGACATGACATGAACATGAATGAGGCAGGGGAACTGGCATAGGATGGAGAGTCTGCTCGGTGGTCCGTGATGAGAGTCAAGTTCTGCAAGGGACCTGCTAAATGTAGATTTAGTTGAAAAACACCAAAGGGCAGTGAAAATGTGGTGTTTGAGGAAAATGCAAAGAATACCACGGATAGACAGAAAAAACGAGTGCTATCAGAAATTAATGAAAACCGTAAATTGATTAGAGAAATTAGACGTAGACAGTCAAATTTTTTTTGGACACATTATAAGAAGAAATAAATTAGAGAACTTGATGACAACTGGCAAGATTGGGGGAAAAGAACAAGGAGAAAGCAGGGAAGTAAATATCTGGATGGCTTGGCCACGTGGCATGGTCGAGACAAGAACACTGAGCTGATCCACGATACTGGTGATCGTGTGAGATGGCAAAACATGACCGCACACTCTTATCGGCATGCCGCATGATGATAATGGAATGATGATAAAGGAAAATAGGTAGATATTTTCTGAAACAATGTCGTTCTAAATTATCACCGGCCCTGCCAACTGCTTGGTCGTCATGCTTCTCCACAGATCTCGGTCTTTGCCGTTCTTGATCAACTCTCATGATGATCGAGTATGCATCGAGTATGCCCTGGCCATCCTCACTGTCAGCCCTACACAGATTGGAAGACTCGAAAAGGTACAAAACGAAGCCATGCGCATCATTTTGGGCTACAAGAGAGACACCAGCTGTGTAGCAATGAGATACCTCCTTGACATCCCGACAATGGAACACAGGATCAAGATCTGGAGAGCTCGTGCATACTTAAAAATAAGTGCAGATGAGCAGCACCCTCTGCATGACGCTATATTCAGAGAAAAGGGTGACAGGCTAAAGAGGGGCAAATCATGGATGGGTCGGCCGGAAGATGTCGTCAGGCAGGTCTGCAGTCTTACCAGTATCAACCCCGGCAAGGAATGGGTGCCGGTGCCTCCAGCCTTTAAGTGCACTTTCTCCTGCATTATCACACTCGACAGACGGTGCAGAGAGCAGAACCCTGCCGCTGTCAATGCAGAGGTTAACGCGCTCATCTATGAACACTCAGATAGCCCCGAAGTGCTCATCTATACAGATGGATCTGTTGTAAAGCAGCAGAGAAGTGCGTGGGCATTTACAGCCCGTTCAGCGGGCCGAACCGTTCAAGAATCCAGTGGTGCCCACTCTATGATCACGAGCAGCATGACGATGGAGGTGATGGCAGTTACACAGGCTTTCATATGGCTGGAATCACAGCATTATATCAACGTGTGTGTACTAAGTGATTCAATGAGCATGATTCAGAAGGTCGAAGCTGGATCTGTACGTAGACAGTGGACTGAATCGCTGCGGAAGTCTGTTGTCCATAAAGTCACCTTCATCTTCGTCCCGGGACATGCGGGAGTCGAGGGAAATGAACGAGCTGACAAACTGGCTGGCTCTGCACCCCCTGTAGATGGCCAGCCCATGGATCGTGTCGATGTTATTAACGTCTTTAAAGATTTGGCGAGAACAGAGGATTTTGACGTCAGTGATTCCACATCGCTGTCCAGGATGAAAGACCTGGGAGTAAGAATCGGCACAGCCAGACGCGAGAGGTACATCGGGAAAACAAAGTGCCTCGTCAACCAACACAGAACTGGCACTATTAGCCACCGGACGCTGATGCATATGCTGGGGGGGGGGGGGGAAGGATCTGAGCACCTATGGACATGTCCGGAGTGCAACGAAGATACCCCAACTGATAACTGATAACTGATAACTGATCTCATGATGATATTCCTCCATTCCACAGCCTCGATCTGTCTAACATCGTTTCTCACAGTCTGCCTCTGCTCTTCTCGCACTGATCTGTCCAGTTGTAACGATGTTTTCTAGTGCCTCTCATCTCAATATATGCCCAGGGAACGATGTTTGTGTCGTTTTTAGACAGGGTGTTTGTAAAGTCTCACTACTCTTTGTATGTAGAACAATTTTGAAAAATGATGTCATCAAAAAATGGGCTCCACGGTTCATCGTGAAACAATATGCAGCGAATGGCTATCGTCTGCTGGAGTAATTCTTTGCACTCCAAACAGAATGGTGTTATCAACGGAAGAATGAATTTTTACAAATGGCGGTCGATACACACGGATGGTTGTTCACAGATTTATAGCAAGACTTCTTGATAAACAACCTCATCGTTGCATTACGGTTAGAAATGTGTTGAATAAGTTATAATGAATACTTCATTGGTACTTTCCAGCTTCCCCCAAAACAGCGTTAGACCATAGCAGTGACTATCGTAACTAATTTAATGAATGTTTTATTACATTTTTTGATGACGGTCATGTACTACTTAATTTTTCAAAATTGTTCTACATATAAAGTGTAGTGAGACTTGACAGACTGTATACAATATATTGTAGCTGTATATAATATTATATAATATACTGTCACTAGCCTCTTTTACTACTCTTAGGCACTCGTTACGCTGACATTCCAATAAATTTGCAGCATTCGTCTCAGGAACAACTTCCCCGTTGCTTCCAAGCTCTCCCTATTTTATTCGTCCACTATCCACGATTCACTGCTATACAGCAAAACAGGTACTATATAACATTCAAGTACTCTCTTTTCGACATTTAATGATAGTGATTTAATGCATAATATACTTTAGTGATTTAATGCATAATATATTTTTCATTTTCGGAATTGCAGCTTTTCCTTGAGCAGTTCTGTTCTTTAATCTCTGCCATGCGTCTTCCATCTGATGTTATGATTTACCCCATGTTTTAAAATGGTTAAACCTGGTTAAGTACGTCACACACACACGCATGTGTGTGTGTGTGTGTGTGTGTGTGTGTGTGTTTGTGAGTGCGTTTATGAAAGAAGGGAGATAGAGTTGAGCACGCATCTCATATAACATGCTATTTTATATTTTTTGTGTATTCTCATCTTTCATATTACGCTCGCATCATTTTGAATGCCACGTGATTTTATCATGTATAACATGAACACATGTACCTACCTTACTGTAGAGTATGTTAGTGTGAATGAGAGAGAGAGAGAGAGAGAGAGAGAGAGAGAGAGAGAATATGTGTATGTTTGTGTGTGTGTGTGTGTGTGTGTGTGCGTGCGCGCGCGCCCGTCTCTATGTGTGGGAGCATCACTAATTTTTTTTACGCTACACAATGTATATGTAAAATTGTTCCTCCATTTTTTACATTTTTGTGAGATGCCCACGATAATCCTCTGTTTATGTATGTGTAAAGTGTAGGAGTTTGTTCATGTCAGCTTCAATGATTATGTAAGGCATCATGTATGTGTCTAGATGTGAGGATGTGTGTGTTTGGGTGAGTGGGGATGTGTGTGGTGAGGATAGGTGTGGGGGTGTGGGAAGATGTCTGTGTGGGTTGGGGGATGTATGTGTCTATGGGTGGGGATGTGTGGGTGGCTGGGGAGATGTGTGTTAATGGGTGATGCGTGTGTAAGTGGGAGATGTGTGGGTGGGTGAGGAATGTGTGTGTGGGGGATGTGAGGGTGGGTGGGAAAATGTGCGGGTGGGTGGGGTTGTGTGTGTGGTTGAGGGGATGTTTGTGTTAGTGGGGATGTGTGGTAGGGGTTATGTGTTTGGGTGGGTGGGATGTGTGGGTGTTGGTGGGCAGTGAGATGTGTGGGTGTGGATGGGTGAGAATATGTGGGTGGGGGCGTGTTTGTAGGTACTGTGGGGGATGGGTTTGGGAGATGTGTGTATGGGTGGGGGAATGTGTGTTTGGGTGGAGGATATGTGTGGGTGGGAGGGGAATGTGTGGTTCGGGGATGTGTTTGGCTGGGTGGTTGGGGGTTTGTTGGTGGGTGGTGGAGGATATGTGGGTGGGTGAATGTGTGTGGGTTAAGGGGTGGATGGGGATGTGTGTGAGTGGGAGATGTATTGGTGGGTGGGGCATGTATGTGTGCCTGGGGTGTGTGTGTCGGGGTATGTGTGGGTGTGTGGGGATGTGTGGTGGGTGGAGAATGTGTCTCATAACACGGTAATATGCATTGTTTATGTTTATAACATTTATTTGACAATGTTTTTTTTTCCCTATGTGAATGTATCATGCACTATTGATGAACGAAAGATGAGTGATTGGAAGGGCCGAATGTAAGACGGGCCTGCGTGCCCAATTTGTCACCCTTTGAAAATAAAGTTTGTTTATTTTGTTTTGTTTTCTGTGCCCTAACTTTGGGATAATTTGTTCATTCCACACACCGGCTAGTTGAACTTAAACACTGACTTCTCGTTCAGAAAGCAATGGCAATCTACTGAACGTAATATTATCTGGATAATCAACGTGGAATAGATCGTAACGTTCTGTAAAGGACATGCAATGATTCAAGAAAAAAGAATTCGAAATCTGCAGACAAATAGGCGCATCATCACGAATTCTCCACGAGCACGATGAAAGCTAGATGTTTTTGTCAGACACCAAAGATTTCTGTATATACCTTCACTAACTGATAATGGAAACACACCAACAACAGTGTTGCCTAGACTTCTTTAAGATTATAGGGCTTAAGTTCACAGCTGCAGTGGCGTTTGTTTTGGTGGGAGGCGTCTCCTTGTTGTTCCGTGTCCCATATAGCTGGTCGATACATGGCCTAGCACATTGTTAGTGACAAACCTTGTTGTTCCGTGTCCCATATTTTACACAAGTCAATACATGTCTTAGCAGAATTTTAATGGAAAAATGTTAGTTCTATATCCTTTACAGGGTGTGGTAGTCAACCACGGCATATTTTTACTGTGATTTCTTGGCAAGTTTACGTTCAGTAATAATTGATCCAGCAGCACCTTATTGTCAGGGAGCCGCTGTGGCGCAGAGGCTTGGCTGACGTTCACTTATATAATTTCTTTCACGTGAAATATGTTTATATCTGCAATATTGTCTATTGCAGGAACTTCACTGTCTTTTACAGTTCCCTCAGTGGTCCATAGAGTTTATCTTCCACTGTTATTTCTCTAGGCCAGAAGAGTTGCCTAGATATGTTGTGTTTTGGGCAATCTTGGAGTGTGTGATCTGCTGTCTATGGCGCCGGTCCACATGTGCACAAGTTGATTTGCAAATACACCTCTGATCTACGAGAGGTTTTCACATGAAAACCTTAAAAGTGTGATTACAGACAATTCTAATCTACATGAACGTCTTCAGCTACTGCCTCTCCACAAATGCCTACTTTTTAATAAGGCTAAACTAATTCACAAAATCATATTTCAAAATGCTCCACGCTACTTTTGGCCATTGTTTAAATATAACGCAAGACATGGCGAACGACTAAATATACTTCATGTCCCTAAACATAGGATAGACTTATATAAAACAAGCTTAGCATACTCTGCCACTCAGTTGTAGAACAATGTTCCACAAGAAATCAAAGACACCACCACTCATTATACACACAGTCGCAACCTGTTTGAACACTACCTTCGGACAGACTATACCCCCCCCCCTCCCCCCCCCCCTCAAAAAAAAAAAAAAAAAAGAAAACAACAACAACAACAAAGACAATAATAATGGTAATTATCTCGAACGACAACTAGCCAAAAAGCAGTCCCATATGTATGGCACGTTACGTCTTCCTTGGGTATTTATAATGCCTATGTTAAACATTGCCTCAGTGAGTCATGTATTATTGATTATTTTTCATGCGTTTTAATGCTTATTGTTCTTTTGTTGTCAAAGATTTGCTTCATAAGAGATGTTGAATGAAAGAATATATGAGATGAAATAGAAAAGAAGGGCAGTATGTCAGATGGGCCTGCGTGCCAAATTTGAAACCCTTTGAAAATAAAGATTTTCGTTCGTTCATTCATTCGTTCGTTCGTTCGTTCGATAGAAATTACAATAGCCTTACCATTGTCTTGTAAGCTCAATATTGTTGTTAATGATGTCAAGAGTGATAAGCGAGTGACATCGCGTGCTTAACACTCTTGACATCACGGTGCAGACGAACGCGGTGACGAAATAAGGACAGCTTAAAGATGGCCGCTCACTTTTAAAATGCAACAAAGTGGAACACCTTTCTGTTATCCGGTTATTGAACAGTGAAGGTGTGAAGCCTATAGAAATTCATCGGCAAATGAAGGTATGGTGATGCGTGATTGTCAGTCCAGCAAATATTTGAGTGGAGTAGGAAGTTTTAAAACGGCGAGACTTCTGTGACAGACTGTGATTTCTGTAACCTACACGACAGGGTTCGGCCAACCGAGTAGTGACCCTAGAGTCTTTTGCAGCCGTTGTAGGTCTTGCACAGGAAAACCGCCGATTGATTGCGAGTGACATTGCTGCACATCTTGACATCAGTCAAAGTTCAGCACACCACATCATCCATGATGTGCTACAGTACTACAAAGTGTCCGCAAAGTGAGTGCATCGGCAGCTTACTCCAAAATTGAAACAACGTCGCACGCAGCCATCTGCAGAGAAGGTTTTGATGACTCTCTTTTGGGATCATTGAGGCGTTACTTTTAGAGCACTACATGCTAAGAACTGTCATCATTAGTACGAATTCAAATATCAGTGGTGACTACATCGAAAAATTATACCTTTGTTCTTTACTTTTTTAGAATATATTCACCAAACATAAAACATTTAAGGTTTTCCTTTTAATCTCCCTTCTCGTATATATATATATATATATATATCAAAGGTCAAAAGGCAGGCGTGCTTTTATATCAACTATCACCCATACTGAAACATCAAAATACATCTATGCCCGCAAAACGACAGATAATAAATAAAATATTCACAACAACTCTATGCTACAAACGTTGACGTTATCCAAATCACACTTATGCAAAATTAACACCTGCTAGGTGAGGTGCTTGAGAAGAACTGCCAAATTAACTATTCAAGCCCGACTAAGAATTATGTTATCAGACAGACAGTGCATTCAACACCCTGGGCCACACATGTTATAAGACAGAAGATCAAATAGTTCACCCATCTGGTTAGAATGCAAAACCACAAACTACCAGCACTGGGGCTACATCAAAGGTCTGACACGAGAGCAAGAAGACACCCGAGGGGGAAAAAATGGATTGACGACATCAAAGACATTTTCCAATCACACGGCAAGACACTGTCCAGTGTCACTCATCGGGCGCTAAAACGTCAACTATCTATACCTGCCCAGGACACTAGAGGGCAAAAGTGAAAGTTGATGATTGTGACCAATGACGTCACACAAATGGCCACAAAACGTGTGGCCAAAATTATGTATTTTAAGTGCCAAAAGAAAGAGTCATTATTGATACCTATCTTTAAGAAAGGAGACAAGTTCCAATGTGGAAATTATAGAGGAATATCACTACTGTCCACAAGCTATAAGATACTATCCGCAGTATTACTAAATAGACTAAAACCATATTCAGAAGACATATTAGGCGACTACCAGGCGGGTTTTAGACAAAACAGATCAACAATAGATCAGATATTTATCTTACGACAAATAGCCGAGAAACATTGGGAATATAAAAGAGATCTCCATAACATTTTTGTGGATTTTAAAAAGGCTTATGACAGTGTCCATAGGAATAGTCTATGGAATGCTATGCAGGAATTTGGAATACCAAGGAAGTTAATCAACATGACCAGACTATGCATGGAAGATACTTATAATATAGTAACATATAAAGGCAGGAAATCAGACCCCTTCCAAATAACATCTGGCTTGAAACAGGGTGATGCACTATCGCCGCTACTCTTCAATCTGGCTCTAGAGAAAGTTGTAAGGAAGGTAAAGGAGGAATGTGATATTGGAGGAACATCCAAGCTGCTTGGTTATGCAGATGATATAGATATTATAGGGCAGAGTGAACAAAAGACATTGGAAATATTGACTCACTTAAAGGGAAAAGCCCAACAGATGGGGCTGGTTATCAACCAAGATAAGACAGAATATATGGTAATTTCAAGAGACGGAATGGCTAGAAACTCTGGCCACATACAAATAGATAATATGACCATTAAAAGAACGGAAACATACAAATACCTGGGTACAATCTTCAACTGCTCCAACATCATAAGGGAAGAAATACAAACTAGAATCAACTCTGGAAATAAGATATACTATGCACTACAACATCTGCTAAAATCAAAGGCGCTATCTCGTAACACCAAAATCACAATATACAAAACACTGATCAGACCAGTTGTGCTGTATGGCTCTGAAACCTGGAGTACAACGAAAGGAGACGAAGCCTTGTTACAAAACTTTGAGAACAAAATTTTAAGACGCATCTTTGGACCCATTAGGGATACACAAAGTGGAGAGTGGAAAAGAAGAAGTAACAAAGACATTTATGATCTGTTTAAGTCCCCGCTAATCACTGGTATGATGAAGGCTAATAGACTACAATGGCTGGGGCATATAGAAAGAATGGAAGATAATAGGGAAACAAAACTCGCTTACACTCAGGAAATAAATGACCGTAGACCCCAAGGTAGACCAAGAAGGCGGTGGAGAGATAATACATGTACAGACCTACAAGCACTTGGAATCAACGACTGGCAAGAGAAGGTCCACCAGAGAGACGAATGGAGACGGATTGTATTTGCAGCAAAGAACCTCAATGGCTCGGAACGCTGAAGAAGAAGAAGAAGTGCCAAAAGGGCGTACCCAGACCTATAACTACAAAAAAAGGGGGTCGTAGAACTTGCCAGAGAAAAAGCCAAGTGGAAAAAAAAGTCGAACCACTGGCTGACAGCAACACTAAAGTGCATTAGCTTACGTGTGTCTGCACATATAGTAGCTTGTGCAGATCATAAATAACCGTTGCTGTCTCATAGAGGTACTGAGAACTTCCAACACTAGATCATGAAACGGGCACATAGTCCACGGAAAAGTACAATACAGTGAAATAACAATTGATTTGAAGTTGGGTTGGGGATGTTTGAGTCGCACAGAAGGTCTTGTGTAACCAGAACTATGATTACTAATATCATTGAAATTGTACGTTGACAATGGCAGGAGCGAGGTCGGACGAGGGTATATTGACTACACTCGCCGTTCACCATGGGAGGGACAGACTGGTCACCTATTCCTCTGTGCAACCAGGCCTATTAAAATGTGAGGGTCCTAACTCTTCGCATGACCACAGCAGGTTTCTGCTAGTGGAATTGTTCTTTGGAACAGGCAGTAGCAGTAGGCCTCTTTCAGTCCTGTAGGACTGTAGAGTTGTGCCTCTGGGGATGGACCTGACAGCTCCGCTGGTGACTGTATAGTTCAATGCGAGAGTGACAATCTCTGTCACAGTTTCCGCATCTGTAAGACGAGACAGGTCCCGCCGCAAGTGACTGCATTTTATGCTTGTGCCTCCTATCCTCAGTTAGTTGGATCAGATTGTGCTCAAAGAGCACCAGTCCGTTTCGTACATCTCTTCTGTCTGTTCCCGCGTGTGTGGGTCTATGCCTAGTTTTTTCACTTCTTGTTTACAAACATCCCTATATCGCATTTAGGGTCTTCCGGTTGGCCTCTTCCCTGTGGCTAGTTCTCCATATAGGAGATCTTTGGGAATATGTATATCCTTCATTCAAGATACGTGGCCCAACCACCGGAGGCGTCTCTGCTTGAGGAGGGAGTGCTCTGTGGTAATATCCGCTCTTTCAAGCACGTGTTTGTTTGCTTGCTTGCTTGTGTTCGTTGGCTTGAGCTCCAACGCGAAGTCCTGTAGGTCGGATGAAAGCATCCTGTTGTCCAACATCAGTGTGATGTCATACAGGACCTGAGTTTTGCGTGAGTATCCGTTGTCCCATGTCTGGCTTATTGGTGTGCAGACTGGTGGTTCCTCGCCGTACAGGCAGACACTCTCCGACTTCGGAGGAATCGGCGATCCTATTGACTTTAGCCAGGACCCCGAAGGGACCTGTTGCCCAGGACGCTCGACGAGGACGCGTCAATAGGTCTTGGCCAGTATATAACCCGGCCCTGGTGCCTTGGAAACACCTCTGCGTCCCACGTGTTTGTTTGTTATATGGTCTTTCCACGATATGTTCAGGATACGTCTAAGACACCTCATGTGGAAGGAATTCAACTTTCATTCCTGTCTTGAGTACAAGGTCAAGGATTCAGACTATGGGTTGGATCCCCAAAGGAAAGGGGGGCGGGGGCGAATTCGAATTCGTACAATGGACCTGTGCTCCCAGGCCGACCCAGTCAAAAAAGATGTGCCAGGAAATGTCTTGGAAAATAAAGGCGGCCGGTGTGATACTGACCACCTGACCCAACGAGTTCCCAGTGGTCTATGAAAATGTTGGTCTAGAACCATATGTCTATTGCGTCCTAAGGCTGATAGATATTTCTGCCTGAGCCATCCAGGACCTGCCTCTTCTCAGTCTATGACCCTTAACCATATCCAAGTCTATGACCCTAGACCAGTGGTTCCCAAGGTTTTTAAGCCGAGGGCCATATCTACTATTTTCGGTAGTTAAGCGGGCCACAGCGTTATAAAATTATAAATATCGTGCAATATCATTCTTACCTTTCTCAACTTTCGTCAACAAAATTCTAAAACTTTAAAGGCAATCAGTGTCAGCACTACACTGCGGTCATTTTTTGGTTTAAAATCAAAAGTTCATTTAACAATAAATCTTAACTCAATTTCGAAAATCGCTATTAATGTAATTAATTTACAATTGTAGCTGTTCTTCATAACCAGTTACTTAAGTTCAGATGCCAGTTTATCAATGTCTAGGCCCAAATCTGCCATGCCCAAAGTCATAAGCACAGTTAGGTTACTGTCGATAAGTCTGGAACGTTAGTTGTTGTTGTTGTTGTTGTTTTTTTATAACGATCACTGCTGAAAATGACTGCTCGCATCTGTAAGTGTGACAGGTTGGCCCACCTCTCAGATCGTTTTGTTACTAGATGGAGATAGCCCTCAGTAAACCCCTCTATGTAGTCTGTATTCTTTTTTATTTTTATCTATATTTTCAAATATTAGATAAAATCGTCTTTGGTTAGTGTATTTATATACATAAAACTATAGAGAGAGTTAAATACTATTTCTTCTTATAGTTAGAAGTAGATGTAGGGTAGAGTTCGTTTACAAGCCAAGAAATCAAGTCAGGCTGAATTTTATATTCAGGTTTGGCTGTGAATAATAATTTGCCCACAGGAAGGGAACTCTCCTGGATGAGAAGTTAACTTCCGGTAGCACCCTAAGATCTGCCATTTTTTTGCCAGCAACCTGGAGGGAGCAGGAGCTACTATCACGTCAATTGGCTAAAATTGAACACCTGTCTGTGTTTAAACATATTTTATTGCTGGCTCTTGTTAAGCCGAACAACACTCTAAAACATAGAAAAGCCAATGATAGTCTCCACTCCCGATAGGCCAGTCAAAATCTAGTTGCAGGGTGAGTTAATAATAATTTTGTTAAATATTTTTCTGTGTGTCAATCTGCCGGCAAAATCTAAAGGCCATGCCGATCGATAATATATACTATTAATTAAAATTAGTGTTAGTTAACTAATAGTAGAATTAGGACCATGTTTGTGCCATGTGGCTTGCCGACAAGGGTAAAACGCAAAGCTCGTCACATGTGGCATTCAAAACATGGATAAATTACATTACGTGATTCTCGAAATTAGGTATCCGCCTGCAGAAGGACACCTGAGTTAGTCAATAGACGATTAGAGTTAAGATAATTTAATTATGTGCTTAAACTTCGGAACTAGCGTATTTCTCTAGATAAAATACTTATTAGTTGAAGGAATTAGTTCAGAGAGTGAATAGTTACAATTAATTATTCTTTATTAATCTCTTATCTTGCCCAGTCAGATTACTACCATGTGGTCCAATATGGCCCACTTAACAAAGTTCAAACCTTGGGGGAATTTCTCCAACCCTAATATTGTTCCTGTATATAGTGAAAGTAATCTTAAATCTAGCTAAGAAATCTTCTAGATAATTAATTGTTTTAATTACTATAAGGAAGACTTGCTAGTAGTACAACTCATAACTCTTTAAGTGAACTTGGGGTGTTTCATTGATTTTAATGGTTCGCTCGTGTACATCGTGAAGTTATAGTTGTTGGGTGTGATTTCATTTCATTCTATGGAATTCATCGTGTGGAGTGTAGTTTGTGTGTTTCCATACTTGGAAAATGATGTGTGGTGTTTCATCGATTTAATGGTTTGTTAATGTACATGTGACGTCGGAGTTGTGGCGTCTGAGTTTCATTCCATTGAAGTCATCCTATATGTACTGTTAAGTCAGTATGTGAATTGTGGTTCATGTTTCCATGATTAATCATGACTTAGAATATATATTTGGATGGTGGTCTTTGACGTAGAGCATTGTGATTGTACATGTTTGATCTAAATATCAGCAGAGAGAATAGGATATCATTTGTGTGCTGTTTCCATTAGATCAGTGTGCTGTTTAAGGAAGCAAAATATGTAAATTGAGATAATACATGCTATTGAAATTTATGAGACAAGCATGCCATGCAGGACATGGCCAAAAGAATTTACAATTCTGTCTTGAAGGATTATTCACTCCTTCTCACTGTCATTCACAGAGCCTGCACCCTGATCATCTGTAGCCGTAGTCACGACCGGTGATTGAGCTACGAACCACTCACTTGATGCAGCAGAGAGTGGAGTCCATACCACGATCCAGTCAGCACTGCCAGCTTACTATCCAGGAGGCTAAGGATTATCAGATGAGTGGCTACCCGCCCGTTTGCCACTGCACAGCAATCACAAAATGTGTCTGCTATCGGCTAGAAGTCTATGATATTATCCTCTAGCTGAACATTATCTTGTAGAAATTTCAGGGATCTGCGTATCTCTTATGTGTCAGTGAGTTCCCAGTGGGGCTCACGTAGTGTTCTTTAGGATTAAACGTTTTGTTATATTTGTAATTTTAACAACTGCGTCTGTCATTATAGAATTAGAATTAGCATCATCAGATTGTGTGACGAGTGAAAGGACTACATCTATACTTATCATTCTGTCTTATCTCCTGTTGTGTGAGAATACATTAGGCAGTGGGGGCTCATTATTCATCCAGGCACGTTAGCAGGAATAACTTGACATACTGTCTTCGTGTGTTAGTACAGTTAGTCGTCATAACTTTCCGCCTGGCACTGTTTAGAAGTAGTGATCCATTCTGGGACTTTGATAATCATTCTTCTAGAATTGCGAGCCATTTGATCACTTCTTCAGCAGTGGTTAGATTCTCTATTCGTAGAAGTCTATTTAGTATCTACTTGGATCCAATTCCATCCTAGTAGTATACGTTATGCGACAGTAAGTCGAACCGAAACGACAAATGTATCTCTGGGCGAATGAACGCAAGTGTTCAAATTGTTCGACAGACAATAGTCGCCAGAATGAAATCATATGATCTGCTGAAGGTGAAGCAGACAGCTCCAGAAATTTACATCTCAGTGCAGAATTGCATTTCAAATCAATTACTTCGTGCTGAAGGTTTTGCTGTAATTGACAGAGCTTGGCATCAGGAAATACGAATGGATTTATGAAGAGGGCAACATTATCCTCCTCTATTGTGAACTCTTGACATTATCCTCCTCTATTGTGAACTCTTGAAATCTCGACTGAAAGGAGGCCTCGCGTGCCACTTTCTGACAGCTGGCGGGCCACAAGTGGCCCGCGGGCCGTGGTTTGGGAACCTCTGCCCTAGACCATATCCCTGTCTGCGACAACTCTCAGGTACCATTTGGCCTGAAGGACCTTGTGCCTGTCCGCAATTGTTGGTAGTGCAAGGATATGCCTCATGAACACAAGTGGTGTGTCCTTTATGCACTCCCATTCTGTATGCGCGCCAACCTTTCCAACTGGCTCTTTGATTCTGTCAGCAACCCCAAACCATACTCAATGACTGAAATTATTAACTGCTGATAGAGCTTGTAAAGCATCCTCTGCTCTACCCCGGTTGCTGCCATCGCCATGAATGCATTAAGTCCCTTTCCAGCCTTTATCGCCAAAGCCTCCACATAATCCTTAAAAGATATACGCCTGTCCAAGGTGATTCAAAAGTACTGCAATTTACTCTCTCGGCTGATAAGATGTCCATTCAATGTAATGCATGGGACATATACCTTCAAAATTCGGTTATCCGTGTAATACCACAACCGATGCCTTGTCTGAATTTATTACGGTCCCCGAGTCCATGCACTACTCCACCACCCTGTTTACTACCGACTGTAAGTCTTCAGCTGTTCTTTCCCTCTCTCTTCCCTGTCTGTGCACCAGCCTAACATCTGCGAATGTCAAGATTCTACCAACTCCTGGTGCCTCAATTGCTGCGACTTTGCTGGTGAATATATTAAAGAGCACTGGGGACACGGAAGATCCCTGTTGCAGTCCAGGTGTAATAATACAGGGTTCAGAAGTCATGAACCCATGCGAAGTGCAATTTTACGCCCACAAAGTACTGCCGCAGTCCATTTGATAATCCAAGGGGAGGGCCTCCATGTCCAAAAAGAGTGTATATCAAATAATCATACGTGACCCTATCTACTATCTAGTGAAACCACAGCCAAGGGAACGGGTTTGGTAGAATCAGCGGGGAATGAAGCCCACGTTGAGTTTGACTCTAGTCCGACTTTGTGAAGACACATGAAGGGTGTAGCATAGGTGGGAGCGGGAACGCAATTGAAATACCACTACTTTTATCGTTTCTTTACTTATTCAGTCAGGGAGATCTGGTCGCAACGGACGAACAATATCTCCGGCGGGCCTATTCTCGCTGGTCGCGGGATCAGCAGAGTCCGACAGGGAGTCTGACGGTGGTACACGCTTACATTGGTACGGACACTTACGTTTGAGAGGTGTGCGCACTCATACAGGTCCAGGCACTTGCTTTAAGGCCCTCTGCTGCGGGATACGGCTGAACGCCTCTAAGCCTAGTCCCACGGGTGTGAGGGTTGGGCCACCACTCACCTCCTACTCTTGGAAGTGAGACTCATCTCTGGCTCTTGGAGGTATGACGCTGAGCCGCCAGCGCCTGCAGCCTACCTTGTTCCAAACGTACTGGTTATCCTTTCCTCTTGACAAGGCCTAGAGAGGGAACATGCTGCATGGGCAACACATGTTCTCTGAATCCATGCCCAGGCATTATGCGGTGGAATTTTGGCCAAATTCAAATTCACATACTTTCGTCTGTCAAGACTGCAAGGTGCCAATCACTTGACCCTGTTGTAAGCATCTTCCAGGTCAAGTGCCATCACCACCGCCTCTTGTTTATTCTAGAAGCCCTGATAGACATCGAATGCAAATGTTGCTGCATTGGTCTTAGTGTCCTTCCTATGCCGGTAACTCTCAAGTGCTTTGGGGGAGTAGTTTACAACTTTCCAAGGTGTGCTGTAACTTACAAGGTGTTTTGCGAAGTTATATTTCTATAATCGCCAGTTGACTACTGAGTGACATCCCCAGGCCACCTCCCTAGTAGACAGAAACTACAACTAGGGTGACCAGTTAGTTCATGCTTTCAAATCAAAACAACAACGAGGAAAACATCGATAGAACTACAGTTGACAGCAACAGATATGACAGCTTGGCGTGACTTGGCCGAGAGTCTTTGTTCCAGGGCAGAAAAAAAAGATCTCTTCTCTTGTCCCGAACATTTCATGTGTCTGTTCCTTATGGTCTGAATGAATGGGCCGGTAGCGCCTGCAGCTGTCAATATCCCGGCGTTGTTGTTTTCTCTGTCCACTATATTCTCCTTGAATATCAAGAAAACAGTAACAATGGTGATATCAAAGAAACAGGTAACACCCAAATGTGAAATAGAGGTAGAAGGGGAAATTCTTCACCAAGTGGATAGTTTTAAATATCTATACATTTATAACATCAGACGGAAGATGCACAGCAGATATTAAGAGTAGAAAAGGGCAAGCAAAGGCTGCATTTCAGAAAATGAGGAATATCTTATGCAATAAGTCAATATAATTGAATGTAAGAAAGAGAGTACTAAGGTGCTATATACAGTAGAACCTGTTTTGCTGTATGGCTGTGAATCTTGGAATGTAAATGAACAAATTAGGAGGAGATTGGAAGCAACAGAGATGTGGTTCCTGAGACAAATGTTGAACATTTTTTGGACAGCGAAAGTAACTAACAACGAATGCCTGAAAGAGGCTAATGAAACTAGAACATTATATAAAACAACAAGAAAGAGGCAAATAACTTTTTTTTTTTGGTCATGTGATGAGAAGAGAGGCATTGAAGAACATCGTGACAACTGGAAAGATCGATGGGAAGAGAGATAGAGGCAGACCAAGAGAAATGAGGCTGGATGAATTGCGAGGGTGGCACGGAGGAATATCAACGGTAGAGTTGATCCAGAAAACCAAAGACTGGGATCTGTGGGGAGTCATGAACGCCTACGCAAGTCGACATGTTTAAGATATTTAGTCCACTTCCCACAGATAAAATCTCCTGGCTGTGCAGAGGAACAAAACCTACGCCTCTCGATATGTGACACGGACACACTAACTCATCGGGGGCTCACTATTCCATGTAGTCTCTGGGTAGGATTGATACGTATTAGATCAATACAACTGCAACAAGATTATAATTGCTCACTAATCTAGGTTGATTATGAGTAGGATCAATGTATATTAGAACAACACAATTGCAAGCAAACTAGAATTACCCTACTCTGGGTTGACTGCGGGTAGGAATGATACATATTAGAATAATACAATTGTAACAAGATTAGAATTGCGCACTAATCTAGGTTGTCTATGAGTAGGGTCAATGTATATTAGAGCACTACAATTGTAACCTGAATAGGATTACACGCCACTCTAGGCTGATTATGAGCCGGATTAACTTATATTATAAACATACAGTTGCAAGCAAACTAGAATTACATGCTACACTGGGTTGATTACAGGTAGAACTAGTACATATTAGAACAATACAATTGTAACAAGATTAATATTGCGCACTATTCTAGGTTGTTTATGAGTAGGATTGATGTATATTAGAACAATACAAATGCAAGGAAACTAGAATTACATGCTACGCTGGATTGAATATGGGATAGGAATTATGAAATTATGCACACTAGAATAATACAGTTGTAACCAGACTAGAATTACACGCCACTAAAGGTTGTCTAAGGATACGATTTATACATATTAAAATAACACACCACGTAACAACTTGATAGTGCAACATGAGAACGTTATCAAACAACTATATATGGAGGCCAAATGGCCGAATGGATAAGATCACGTGTTCTTAAACATTCGGTTAGCTGATGCCGAGGTAAGCGATTCAACCCCAACAATGGCCAGTTGGATTAAAATGCTGACTTCTCGTCCTTGACTCAGGGACGTAAATTACAAGTACCTCTATAGTCGTACGGGTTCACCTGATGGCGAGGGACACAGGTAATAGGGAAAGCTAATCCACACACAACTATCAGTCCAGTGCTATTAGAAGTAGTGTGTATAGACTACGTTTGAGTTCAAAGCGAGCGAGCGCAAAAAAAACAAAAAAAAAAAAACTAGATACTTAACGTGTTGGGCCAGTTCTTGAATATGGTACCGCAGCATGAGCAATGGCGGCTAAGTCACACTGTATAAAAATATCAAGGAATGCGGATTATAACTGGGGACATAAAAACAGCGCCTATTTTCAGACAAGGAAAGTCCACGTGTTTACAACCAATGCAAGATAGATAAGATAGCAGAGCCCAACAAAAGGCAGAACATTTAAAAGACTGACATATCACCCCATGTATCAGGGGTTTAACAGCCTTGGAAGGGGAAGGCTAAATAGAAACAGCTTTGTGGAATCCGTAATCAGAGAGGTTAGGATAAATCCTATGCTTAAAATTAAATAACCAAACCCATTAAGAATGCACCAGTCCTTCTAGAGTAACCAACGAACAAATGGGAGGATACTGAATCTGGCAGGTCATCCCAAGGATCGGTTCTCATCAGGACCAGTTCAAATCAATAATGAAAATTCCAGTCGGCGCGAGCGCCATAAGACCAAACCGGACCCGAAGAGCAGAGAGAAGAAAATGTAACGAGTCCTATTTAAGACTAACTCGAAAGAGAACAAAAAAAAAAGGAAAGAATATAAACACACACACTCACTCACACACACACACACACACACACACACACACGCACATACGCACACACGCACACACACAGGTACGCACGTACGCGCACACGCACATACACACACGCACAGACACACGCGCACGCAAACGGACCTAAATTATAACCGACGCTACAGAAGCAGGTTGAACGAGGCCGAATTTTTGTTTTTAAATTTTACATACTGTGTTGAGCTGACTGAACAGATTCCAAGCTCGGAAACAAATTCGTCGAATAAAAGTTAAACTAATCTCCTAGGTTCCCAGAAGCCATACAATATTAACTGATTCCGTGCGAAACAAAAAGTTGGATTGGACCAAACATTGGTACACAATCACATGAACAAGTACTATAATGTAAATTTTCGTTCACTGAGCATTGGGATTGCGTAAAATACCACGAAACAAAACAAATAAAACAATGGCCCTAGTGAAGCAACATATTGTGTTTCTGTTCAAATAGATGGTTACATGTGGTGATATAGCATCCTTCTGCACTGAATGAGTTAACAATCCGCTGACTACTTGAACCTGCAGCACACTGTATGCTAATGTTGCGATAGCTAGAATGAAATCATCTTTCTGTATCACCGATCCCTACCCGGATGTTTGCTGTCTGAAGTAACCACCTCCACATATTGATTACCAAATCCGTAACAACGCATATAAGGCAGAATAAACACGTAATGTATATAGCCATATACAGATAAAGAAACATATCTCTTTAGTCGCATAACCTTTATAGGACGTTGCGGTCAACCCCAGAATTGAGGGGGGGGGGGGGGAGGGCTGTTGGTGTTTTCTTCGCACGTTTACGTTCAGTAGCTTGCCACCGCTTTCTGAACGATCAACACCACTCATACTGTTGTATGAAATACCAGTGCAAAAAGGGGGGGGGGTGGGGGTGGGGGAGGGGGGTTGCTACCAACTGTCCGCAATTGTTTTTCGAACGCCGGTATGCACGTCTGCGAATGGCGTGCGTGACACCTTCGCCTCAGCGATGGGTATATCATATGGCATAACTGGGACCAGAACACATTCCTTACGAGAGATTGGTGATCGGGTGAGAAGGCGAACGGTCGGTGACCACCCACGCTTATCGGCATAACAAACGGTGATGATGCTTAGCCAGCCGAACCCCGCATAATGACAAACAAACATAAGAGAGATGGAAGATGCCTGATAGAGATTAAGATTAGAATTGATCAAGCAAAATAGCCATTTCAGAAGAAAAGTATCTTTTTGTAATAAATCACCTTCATTGGAATGTCAGAAAGAGCGTACTGAAATGTTAATCAAGCCGGTTCTGCCCTAACACAGCAAATCTTGAACAGTTAGTTAGTCATGGTTCCAGCTTCACGGCAAAGGGTCGCCCCGTTATGCCCCATTCCTGTGCCAGTGAATATCACTCAAAATGCTACCCAGTGCCCCAGACAGGAGTCTCGACAAACCAACAGCCCACATAGGTATACTATGCATAATGCCGCTGCCAGAATTCCAACACAAAAGTTGGCCACGAAAAATACAGTTCATCGTCGATGGCAGTTACTAGAAAACCAGCAGCTACATATTATTGCCTGAGGCAACCCAGTTAATTCAGCAACCGGCCGGCCGCCATTTTTCTGAACATGCAACTCACGCTACAAACAACCGCGGACAGATGTAAAAGCACTGTCCATGAAATTCTCAACTCACAGTGTCGCTCCACGCACTCAACTTGAACTGTGAATGAAACAACTTTGAAGAATTCAGAGGCAGTGGAGATGCTGTGTCTGGGGTGAATTAATCGGGGGAGATGTGAACACATGATTCCCAGGCCGGCAGACAAGCATGCTAGGCACTTGGTTACCACGGCACCCATTCTTTATCACGCAGCAGGTCCTTTGTACAGCGACCCTCTCATCAAGACACACGGAAAGTATCTCGATCTCTTGCCAATTCTCTTGCCTCATGCATCCTCATGTGGTGTCTGCAATGTCCTGTATTTATCGTCGTAAATTGGACCTCTGCCTCTTCATCCAGGAGCGATGCCTTCCATTACTTGGGATGTATAATGTTAAACGAGGGGCAGCATTAATGCCTTTAAATCTTCGTTCTATAATGGCGGGGCACTAGCATATCGACGACCTTTTGTGAGACATAACATCAATAACATTAGATATGCGAATGTTACAGTATTGATTGCAGACAACGAACAGGATCTGCAACATTTAACAGATGCGGTATTGTACACAGTTTGTTTAGAAATTTAGAAGATAGGAGAGGAATCACCCATGCGGGACATAACATCAATAACATTAACAATGCGGATGTTACAGTAGTGATTGCAGACAACGAACAGGATCTGCAACATTTAGTAGATTGTACACAGTGAACATATTCTTTTTAGAAATTTAGAAGATATGAGAGGAATCAATCATGTGGGGCATAACATCAATAACATTAGCTGCGCGGATGATACAGCATTGGTTGCAGACAATGAGCAGGATCTGCAACATTTAGTAGATACGGTTAATGTACGCGGTGAACAAATGGGGTTATAAATAAATTGTAAGAAGGCAGAGATTATGGTCGTCTCTAAGAAGAAGGAAATACCATAATGTGATATATTGGTAAATGGTAATATTCTTAAACAAGTGAATCGGTACAACTATCTCGGAACAGTCATAACATCTGATGGGAGGTGCCTTGAAGATATTAGAACAAGAATTGCCATGGCGAAGATAGCCTTTTGCAAGATCGAAAACATACTGACCAATGAAAAGACGTCATCTGCTACTAGGAAAAAAGTGTTGAAATTCTACA
Organism: Cepaea hortensis; assembly: GCA_963921405.1. Lineage (NCBI taxonomy): Eukaryota > Metazoa > Mollusca > Gastropoda > Stylommatophora > Helicidae > Cepaea > Cepaea hortensis. The sequence continues at coordinate 75,129,687 of OY992886.1, forward strand.
TAGAACCTAATACTATTGTATGGATGTGAAATGTGGAAAATAAGCAGACGGGCTGAAAAATATCTAATGGCAGTGCATATGTGGTTTCTGAATAAATGCAAAGAATACCATAGACAGACAGAAAAACCAATGACCAAGTCCTTCAAGAAGCAAATGAAAACCACAGACTGATTAGAGAAATGTGACTTAGACACGCACTATGTTTTAGGTACGTTATGAGAAGAAATTAATTGGAGAACTTGGTGACAACTGGCAAGATTGAGGGGAAAAGAACAAGGGGAAGGCAGAGAAGTAAATATCTGGATTGCTTGTCCACTTGGCATGGTCGAGACAAGAACACATAGCTGAGTTACGACTCGGGTGATCGTGTGAGATAGCGAAACCTGACTGCCCATGCTTATCGGCATGGCACATAATGATGATGAGCCCACTGCTGTGAAGTCTAAGGTTCGAACCAATTGTAAGACTTTTGTCTGGCATTGGTTCTTCTCCGCCTCCTCCTCTTCTTCTTGCCATCGCTATCTTGATTGCGCCTTTAGCACAGAGCATTTTCTCCAACAAAGGAAGCACATTGACATAGAACAATCTAGCGTTACATAACAATGGTTGGTCTTCAAAAGGGAGGGAATCAAGTGAAAGTTTATAAAAGAACATTAAAGAGGAGTTCTTATCACAAGTTTAACACAGGACTGGGGAGACAATGGATCACTATCTGTTGATCGTACATTTGTAATTTTAAAGAAATGTTGAAGATAAACGCAATTTTGATTATCAGTCAATCAATCAGGTGCCGTCACCACAATGAAGGTTGGCTGCAATGAACTTCCAACACTGTCTCTCGTCTTGATTGTACATTCTGTCAGGCTGTTGTTCGTTCATCACCGATGTTATCTCCCCACGTGTATCGTTGTCAACATCTTGCTCACTTGCCTTCGACCTTACTTAAATACTCATGAGTGTGCTTTGTATAAGAGAGCTATGTCTTTTAACGTGACCGAAATATTTCACTTGCCTCTTTTTCTATTTCTTTCATCAACTCTCGTGTCATTCCCATTCAGCAACCGGCCTGCCGCCATTTTTCTGAACATGCAACTCACGCTACAAACAACCGCGGACAGATGTAAAAGCACTGTCCGTGAAATTCTCAACTCACAGTGTCGCTCCACGCACTCAACTTGAACTGTGAATGAAACAACTTTGAAGAATTCAGAGGCAGTGGAGATGCTGTGTCTGGGGTGAATTAATCGGGGGAGATGTGAACACATGATTCCCAGGCCGGCAGACAAGCATGCTAGGCACTTGGTTACCACGGCACCCATTCTTTATCACGCAGCAGGTCCTTTGTACAGCGACCCTCTCATCAAGAACCTTATCGAGAACCTCTGTCTTTGCATGATTTGTTTCCATGAAATACGACATATTCTTCTGTATATTCACACATGAAAGGCATCTATTCGACTTTCCTAATTGCGTATTATTTGTCTAGATTTTTGCGCCATTTAATAGACTAAGACAATTAAGCCGCTGCCCGGAGTCTTCATGGCGAAGTGGTCAAGCCGTTTAACTCGGGCTTCGAAGGTTGTGGGTTCGATTCCGGGCCGAGTCCTTCGATTCACGAGTTAAATTTTTCGGAGATTCCTGTGGGTCGTCGCTAGAGCTACGGAGTTCGTGCTTTGTGCGATGCTTTCCACGCTGTGGAAAGAGACCGAGCCATATGGGATAAAACCCGGTGCAATGAAGTCGAGCCTGTCGACTTTTAAGCGACTTTTTTAAGCCACTGCCCCGGCACGGTGTCTGGGGAAAGTCCCGACAAAAAGATATTTTTAGTCCGTGAGGTCCTGGCTTTCCTCTTGCTCGCTTTGAACTCAAACGTAATTCACAAACTTGTTTCTACTACAAGTAGTTGCTACGACTAGGATTGCTTTGGCTTGATTTTTGCGTGAGGGTTAGCTTTCCCTTTGCCATTGTGTCCTCACCACTAGATCTACTCTTCTCTGACTTGAGAGGTACTTGTGAGGTACGTCCCCATCTAAAGGACGAGACGTCAACGTTTCAGTTCTGGCAATAACTGATTCAGTGCTGAAGGATAATATATCGCTGAAATGTGACTTCCCATTTGGACAGACGGATTATATACCGCTATACCAGTGTTATCGTGTTATTTGTTTTGTTTCGTGGCATCGTTCGCAATTTCAATGCTCAGTGAACGGACATTACACTCAAATACTCGTTCATTTGATTGTAAACCAAGTTTGGTCCAGACCTACTGTTTGTTTATCACTGAATCAGTTAACATATTTGGATCCTCATCTTTAATAACGGATTGTGTGCACTTCCTGTGCGTGCGTGCGGGAGTGCGTGCATGTGTGTGTGTGTGTGTGTGTGTGTGAGAGAGAGAGAGAGAGAGAGAGAGAGAGAGTGTGTGTGTGTGTGTGTGTGTGTGTGTGTGTGTGTGTGTGTTTGCGTGAAGGCGATCTTCCAAGACCCAGCAAACAAACCTGTAAAGCTGCTTTCCATAATAATCCCGCAGTCTCGTATTTCAGTGCTTACATGAAAAGTGTAGACGAGACAAATTGTGGAAGAAAATCTCGCCAAACTAGTCTGACATCTTCGCAACATAAATAATAACTAGACCAAACACAGGAAGCTGTATATAGACGTGTTTGCTTGCTTGTTCCATGTTTGTGTGACATTAAAACGTTTCAGAATAACCGCACTAATCTATATGACATCTCTTGTGACAAATGCACACATTTAATATTCACAAAGTTCATTGGCTGAAATAACCTCACCCATAAAAATATATTGATTGCTTTCAATAGAGTGCACCGGAATATAAATTTCCCGAGGGTATGAAACACAGCCCTCTCTGCGGTGTGTCCACCGTGACGAGGTAGAGGGGGTTGCGTGTTCCAAAGACCCCAGGAGCTATGCCGATGGTAGCACAGCTACTGGTAGGGTCATCCATGTCGGACAGGTCAAGGCAGAGGGACCAGACCAAGAGACACACAAACCTGCTGCCTTGTAGGTAGACTGGGAACAGGCAAAGGCTAGGGACAGCACACCCGAAAAATGCTTGTCGAGATCGGATGTACTGAGCCACAGGTTTGACAAAGCAGTTCAACGTAACTTAATCAATTCATGATGCCACAGATTAAAATTAATCAGTATGCTGCTAATCCCGTGAAGTCCCTTCAGGCGGTGATAGTGCCGGCCCTCCTGCCTCGAGGGGGTCCACCCATTACTACTGGTGGTCACCTTCTCCTGTGCTGTGGAGTCAAGGCACAGAGGAGTAGGGTAAGAGCTATTGACCAAACACCCTGGGCACTCAACACACTACAGTGGAAAGCTGAAGGAGTTTCTAACAAGAAAGTCCCCTTAACACATAGTCTTCATAAAGATAGAATAGATGTGGCATGCATTCAAGAGGCACACCTCAATGCCAATCGCAAATTCTCAGTCAGAGAATACCAGGCCACACGTTTCGACCGCGAAGGACACAAAGGAGGAGTTCTAATACTTACACGAAACACAATACCCTGCAGTGAAGTATTTGTGACTTCTGACAACCAAACAGAAATTATAGGTGTTGATATAATGATAGAGGACGTGAAAATAAGAATTTACAATCTGTATAGCCCAGCATATAAAGACCTTACACTTTCAAACATGAAAATAACTGACACAAACTGCATTATTGTCGGAGACTTTAATAGCCTTTCTGAAAGATTGGGATACCCAGATACTGACAACAGAGAAGATAAAGTGGAGGACTAGGAAATAGACTCAAATCTCCATCTACTCAACAAAGCGGACGACACACCAAGCTTCTACTCTAGAAGATGGTTTACCACTTCTACTCCAGACTTAGTTTTCTGCACAGGAGACATTCTCCACAAAATCGATCGCCATGTGCTGGACCAATTAGCAGGTAGTGACCACAGACCAATCAAGCTTGTAATGAATGTGGAGTATGTTCCACGTGAGCGAAAGCGTTTGCCTCGCTGGAATTACAAACGAGATGATTGGGACAGATTTGCCAAACTAACAGAAAAATATTGTGAAAACATAAATACACGATATGGCAACATGAAACAGATGGTGGAAAGTCTAAACAAAGCAATAATACAGGCGGCCACTGAGTCCATTCCAAGAGGAGCGAGGAAACATTACACATCATACTGAACTGAAGAACTACACATTTTGGAGGACAAAGTTGAAGATGCCAGGACGACGGCAGAGAGAGAACAAACAACTAAAGCGAACATCTCTCTCAAAGCCATCTCAGCAAAATATAAAAGAACATTAAATCAAAGAACAAGAGATTGTTGGAGGGAAAAAACAGAATACCTGTACTTTGACAGTGATGGAAACAAACTATGAAACTAGTGAAAGCCATGAACAATGAAGGACCCAGAAACAAACAAATAACAATTAAACAAGGAAATGCCTTGCTTACAGGAAAAAGGCTGCAAATGCACTAATGGAACATTATGCTAGTGCAAACCCCATTGATATTACAACCGAACAGAAGAAAGCAATCAAAGATAAACAGACACATCATAGTAATACAGAGACAGCAGCAGAATATATGATGGCAAATCTAAAAATGGAAGAAATGGAACAGGCAATGCATACCCTAAAAAAGAAGAAATCACCAGGAAAGGATGGAATCTCAAATGAAATGCTAATAGGACTAGGTACTAAAGAAAAAAAAGAAACTACTAGCAGTTCTAAATTACAGCTGGAAGAGAGGTATAGTTCCACAAGCATGGAAGGAAGCTGTACTAATACCAGTCCCAAAGAAAGGAAAAGACCTGGAAGAAATAAATGGCTATCGACCTATCAGTCTACTTAGCTGTGTAGGAAAATTAATGGAACGCATTATCAATGGCAGGCTAACATGGCATCTGGAAGAAAACAAACTCTTGACACCACACCAATCAGGATTCAGAAAGTACAGATCCACTGAAGATCAAATAACCTAAATAAATCAGGAAATAGAGGACGCCTTCCAAGAGAAAAAGCACACACTAGCGGTCTGGATAGATTTAGAAAAAGCATTTGATAAAGTATGGAAGGATGGACTGAAAGTAAAACTGCAAAAAATACATGTTTGTGGGAAAATGTACAAATGGATCAGCCACTACCTTGAGAACAGAACTGCGAGGAAAAAATTACAAGGACAAACCAGTAAAGAAATGTTGTTGGAGCAAGGCGCCCCCCCCCCCCCCCCCACCCCAATGAGGAGTTCTTTCACCAACATTATTCCTAGCATACATAAATGAGATCACGTAGAATTTTCCAGCCAGAGTACACACATCCTCCTTTGCAGATGACCTAGCCATATGGACATCTGAAGAATATATTAGTACAGCTAACAGCAGAATACAGCAACCTCATTAGCGCTAGAGGACTGGTCAAAATCAAGGCTAGTGAAGATAAGTGAGGAGAAAACAACATGCACAGTGTTCTCCCTCTAAAATAAAACTCAGCAGCCTAAGATGGTATTGAATGGAAAAATATTGCGCCATGAAGAAAATCCAAACTATCTAGGAGTCACCTTTGATCGTCGCCTGACATGGAAGACACAGGTTGAGAAAAATCGAACAAGAGCAAGGCAAAGAATGGCAATCATGAAAAAGCTTGCTGGTACAACGTGGGGAGCAGATGAGAAAGTTCTCAAGAAGTTATATACTGGACGGGTGAGGCCAGTACTGGAATATGGCATTGCAGCTTGGGCAACAGCAGCTAAGTCAAACTTTAACAAAATAAGTAGAGTCCAAAACCAAGGAATGCGAATCATAACTGGAAGCCTGAAGACAACGCCTATTAATGAACTAGAAAAGATCACTTGTTTACAACCAATGCAGGATAGAAGAGATAGCAGAGCCCAACAAAAAGCAGAAAAATTAGAAGATTGATAGACCACCCCATTATAAAAGGTTTAATTGTTTTGGAAAGGGAAGACTGAAGTGTAGCAACTTTGTAGAAACCACAGAACGAAAGATTAGGGCAGATCCTATACTTAACATATCAACAGTCAAACCCATTTACAATGCACACAAGTTCCCAGTCTGGTTGAAATACCACTTGTTCAATAAACTAAAGGTAGGAGATACCGATGAATGTAATTGGTAAAATGACAGCTAAACATTTGCTGCAGGAGTGCCCAATATATGCAGAACAGAGAAAGATATTTTGGCCTACGCCTGCTTCATTTGAGGACAAGATCTATGGAGATATAAACAATCTCAGGTTGACAGCAGCTTACTTTAACTACATTCAGGTTGACATCTAAAAGTGCACGAAAAAGTATTTAGACTGCCACACTTCATACCACAGGTATGTCTGTAGCAAAAGCGTTCCAAAGGCATGAAATGGAATATTGCTTGGCTAGTAAATCCCTTACGTGGAAAGTCCAAATCAAAAACTCATCGTGTGCGTCATCAAAGGTGGAAGATGCATCCCAGTGGCAGAAAATTGAATATTGCTTGGATAGCAAATCTATTAAGTGGAAAGTCCGAATAGAAAGCTCTCTGTGTGGATGTCATCTGCAGACTGCATTCTTCTGGTTTCCGGAAGAACAGCCTATGGTGATCGGATGGCCCAATATACAGAAGTGAGGCTAAGCAGCCATGTGCAGGACGTGACGATTCCTTGGGTGAGCCCAGTACCAGAGCGCTGTGTGTTGGCTCTGAAATTATGGAAGCCTCCTTGGATGGCGGGGAATGCCCATGGTCTGCCACTGCCTTCCCTTGAGGGCTGACCAGGATGTCTTTGGCTGTTCTATATGGGCCAGCTGGGATGAGGGATAACACCACAACAGTGAGAGTCAAACGTCCTAAGAAACCCCCGGGAAGGTTAACCCGGTCAACAAATGCCCGCAGAAGTCGGATGTATCGGCCTAACGGCGCAAGAACGCAGCTCTGCTGTAAACAGGCACAACGCAATCACGCCCGAAAAAAACTCTCCGGATAAACGCAGCAGAAGAAGAAGAACACAACTAGAGAAGACGGAGAGCCATTGATTGTGACAATAAAAACCCTCATAAGTAATTAGTAATTGGTAATGCAGAACTCAATCATCTAAAAGTACTAAAAGTCATCATAGATCATAACTTTAAGAAGGGAAAATCCCAACTGCCACCCCAATGGTAGAGCATGGAAACACACTACGGTGTGGCTAACACAGCTCCGGGGACCGAGTATCCACCTGAATAAGTGGACAACTCTACAGCTGAGCAGAGCAGGACACTCACTTGTCTTGACAGTCCGAAATGGCTGTCAAAGATAGAGGTAAAAGACATCCATGTGGATGTGGAAGTCAAGGGCAAACCACCATATTATCTTCCAAAGATTTCATGAATAGTCACATATGATGTAGAGACATGAAGGCCTACGTCAGCTGGCATGGCACTTGATGATGATTAAAGCGGAACTTATAAACCGGTGTAGACAACAATAACCTCTACACGTTTTGTGTCCTCACTCTCCTTCTTCTTATAATCAATGATGCGCGGAGTTGGTGATCATGTCTGTCCACAGCTTTCTGTCGCGTCATTTCAATCATTTCTGGTATTGATGTTCCTCCATGCCATGATATCACGCTGTCCAGCGTCGTCTTTCTTGATCTCCCCCCGCTTCTCCTTCCCGCAACATTCCCGTTTTGACTACAAACTCTAACCTTCTCCTTTTCATGTCATATCCAAAGAATGTGGACTGACTTCTTATGATGCGAGTAACCAGTTCTCCTTGTGAGTTAACCTCTTTCAGAATATCTTCATTACTCTTTCTTCTGTGTTCATCCGGATCTTTTTTATTTTTCGGACGTGATTGCGTTGTACCTGTTTACAGCAGAGCTGCATTCTTGCGCCGTTAGGCCGACACATCCGATTTCCGCAGGCATTTGTTGACCGGGTTAACCTTCCCGGGATTACTCTTTCTATACGTCCACGATGTTCTCATCATTCTTCTATAAAACAACATCTCCGCAACTTACACATAAAATCTTAACATTGTCTGCTAATTTTTCACGATTCGCGTCCGCTCATCTGGATTGGTTCAATCATCAAGTGTCTTGACGGCACTTGATTGTGGGCCATCATGCTTCTCCATAAACTGTGAGCTCCAACGGGTGGATCAGTTCATGTGTTGATTTCCTTCCGTGCCACGACACACGGTTGTCAAGAATTTTCTCTCACTGTTGTCCTCTATCTCTCTTTACACAAGTCTGTCCGTTTGTCACGTGTTCCAGTGTATGTCTTCTCACAACGTGGCCACAAAATGATGTCCGCCTCTTTCAGATGTTTGTGATAAGTCGCCTTTGCGACTTAGCCTCCCTCAATATATCAGGATTGCTCATCTTGGCTGTCCAATTTGACTCAATATTGCTCTAAAAAAAAAACTCTCTTCCTAATCACATTCACTTCTTTCTAACCACTATTAACAAAGATAACATGCAGAGAATATTCTTCTTGTGGAATGCTGCTTTATCTTGGGTTATTCTACATGTAACTTCCTTAATAAATCTGATATCTGATGTTATTTAAAGTACCCAACTATTTTGTTTTTACGCTCTTTCGCTTTGAATTCAAACGTAGTCCACACACACTACTTCTAGTAGTGCTGGACTGAATTTTGCGTGTGGATTAGCTTTGCCTATTAACAGTGTCCCTCGCCATCAGGCGAACCCACTCCGACTTCAGCGGTACTTGTAATTAACGTCCCTAAGTCAAGGACGACAGGTCAACATTTTAGTCCAACTGTCTGGTGTAGGGGTTGAACCCCTTACCTCGGCATCAGCACACTCTGCCATGTTGACCAACATGTAACTACGTAATTACATTGGCTTGTTTCAGATTGGTTCCATTAACTTTAATGTTGCATTTGGGAAGATATTTAGTCTTTTTTAATTACTATAACTGCTGTATTTCTTTTCTTCAGGCTAAGTCCTTGGTTGTGGCGTTTTGTTGCAATTATATCTATCATTTCATGTAACTGCCTTAAAGGGTCATCCTAGAAAGTGGGACTCTATAAGGGAAGATGGATTCTCTGTTAATTTCTCGACCTCTTTGGCACCCGGGAAGAGGGATGTGGTAAACCTGACTGAGGATTTTGTTTGCCCCTCCATCCCCAAAAGGAGGTCGTATGAAGATCTTAACATGGTAATCATCATCATCTTGTTCCATATCGATAAGCGTGGGCGATCATGTTTCACCATCTCACACGATCACCAGAGTCGTGGATTAGCTCTGTGTTTTTGTCTCGATTATGCCATTGGCCGAACCATCCTGATACTTACTTCTCTGTTCACCCCCCCCCTCCTTTGTTCTTTTACCCTCAATCTTGCCAGTTGTCACCATGTCCTCTAGTTTATTTCTTTTCATAACGTGCCCAAAAATGTTGACTGTCTACGTCTAATTTCTCTAATCAGTTTACAGTTTTCATTCGCTTCTTGTAAAACTTGCTCGTTGTTTTTTACTGTCTGTCCATGGTATAAAATTGCATTTTCATCAGAAACCACATTTCCACTGGTATTAGATATTTTTCAGCTTATCGACATGGCACATGATGATGACGATGAAGATGAGGGTGGAGCGCGTCTAAGCATATCCCAGTGCAGTGACGTCAGTTATTGACTCAACTCAGTGACTACAACACAGAGCGTTAATGTATCAACTGTGGCTTACAGAAACAGTTAATTTGCTGATGACAGACTGTCTATAATCTAATGATGATTCTAAAGAACACACACTAACTGTACCTTTCTGATATTCTCTGTACAAGTCTTCCTGTCGCATTGATTTTCCCTAGTTTTATTAAATTCTAGAAACAATGCTCACACAGAAGAAGCATTTCTGTAAAGTTACGAAATCTGGTTGTTTTTGTATAATCGTAGCAAAATCGATAACCCCACTGACTATAATCTAATGATGATGAATATAAAGAAAATACACAAACTGTACCTTTCTTCTAAACTAACCTGTCCATCGCCTTGATTTCCCCCGGTATGATATAGTTCTAGAAATAATGCCCACACAGAAGACACGTTTCTGTAAACTGGTTGTTTCTGTATAATCCTAGCAAAACTGACTTCAAAGTACAAGTGTAATTTTGGGAATAGATCATTTTATCAACAACTATAATTACAAATAAATCATAACTGTACTCCCCGGTGCAAATGTTTAACTGGAAAAAGTGTGCTTTCTAATTATAATACGGAAGAATATTAGCAATAGTGATATGGTGAATCCGGCAGAATTTCATCACTACAGCGGGAACAACCGAAAATCTTTGCCTCGTTGAATCTTATCAGCAGTTACTAGCGTAAACGTGTAGGAAATTTTTAACTTTATATTTGTCTTTTCCAGAACACCAAAGACCGAGATATGTGAAGAGACATGAACGTCCACGCCAGCTGGTATGGCACATGATGATGATGATTATTTTTCTTCGCCTCTAATCCTGTCGTTATGGGAGTCTCCGTGGTGAAATCGTTACGATGCCTGCCTCGCGCTCAGAAGGTTGTGGGTTCAATTCCGGGCTACGACATTCGCTACACGAGAGCAATTGTCTCGGAGACTCATGGGGGTCGTTGCTGGAGCTACGGAGTTCGTGCGGAAAGAGACTGGACCATTTGGGATAAAACCTAAATGGGATAAAAACTAAATGGGATAAAACACGGTGCAAGGTAGTTGATCCACTTTGCCTTTTAACTGATTCAGTGGCAAACAAAAAGCAAATTTGAGCCAAACATGGACGCAGTCAAATGAACAAGTATTATAATATAAATGCCCATTCACTGAGCATTGAAATTCCGGAAGGTACCGAGAAATGAAACAAATAATACGATGACCCTAGTATGGCGATATATCCTCCTCCAAATGGGATATACAATCCTTCGCCACTAAATTAGTGAAACTCTTAAAAAGTCGCTTAAAAATCGACAGGGTCGACTATATTGCACCGGGTTTTATCACATATGGCTCGGTCTCTTTCCGGAGCACGGAAAGCGTCGCACAAAGCACGAACTCCGTAGCTTTTAGCGACGACCCACAGGAGTCTCTGAAACATTTAACTCGCAAACCGAAGGGCGCGGCCCGGAATCGAACCCACAACCTTCGGAGCACGAGTCAAACAGCTTGACCACTTCGCGACAGAGACTCCCAGTGAAACTCTTAAATCCTGTCATATTATCCAGTTCAATGATTCTTTATTTGGTAATATAAACATGCCATCTATATCACCACAGTTATGTTATTTTGGCATAATTATTGAGAACATTTCACACGGATGTGAATGTTTACCGATATTCATTATCATCATTATGTGCCATGCCGATAAGCGTGAGCGATCATGTTTCGCATTCTTACACGATCACCAGAGTCGTGGATAAGCTCTGTGTTCTTGTCTCCACCATGACACGGGGCCTAGCCGTCTAGATATTTACTTCTCTGAATTTCCATCGTTCTTTTCCCCTCAATCTTGTCAGTTGTCACCAAGTTCTCTAGTTTATTTCTAGAATCTCATATCATTTACATAGAATCCCATATCATTTACTTAGAATCTTACACTATTTTCCTGGAATCTCATATAATTTACTTTGAATCTTACATCATTAACCTATAATCTCATATAATTTACTTAAACTCTTACATCATTTACCTATAATCTCAAATCAAGTACTTAAAGTCTTACATCATCGATCTAGAATCTCATATCATTTACTAAGAATTTTCCATCATCTACCTAGAATCTCACATCAGTTACTTAGAATCTCATATAATCTCATATAGAACTTTGAAAATTACTTCATTTACCTAGAATCTTATATCATTTACTTAGAATCTTTCACCATCTACCTAGAATTTCATATCATTTACTTAGAATCTTACACCATCTATTTAGAATCTCAGATCTATAATTTAGAATTGTACATCATCTATCTACAATCTCATATCATTTACCTAGAATCTTACATCATTTACCTAGAATCTCATATCTTTTATCTAGAATCTTACATCATGTACCTAGCATCACATATCATTTACCTAGAATATTATATAATTTACTTAGAATCTTATATTATTTACCTAAAATATTACACCATCTATGTTGAATCTCATATCACTAACTTAGAATCTTACATCATTTACCTAGAATCACATATCATTTACTTAGAATGTTACATCATCTTTCTGGAATCTAATATCATTTATTAGGAATTGTACATCGTCTACCTAGAATCTCATATCATTTACTTAGAATCTTACATCATTTACCTAGAATCTCATATCTTTTATCTAGAATCTCATATCATTTATCTAGAATCTCTTGCTATTTACCTAGAATCTCATTTAATTTATTTAGAATCTTAAATTTTTTACCTAGAATCTCACATAATTTATTTATAATCTTACATTGTTTACCTAGAATCTCAAATCATTTATTTAAAATTTTACATCATATACCTAGAATCTCATATCATTTACCCAGAATCTCAAATCATGTACCTAGAGACTTATATCATTTACGTATGTGAACAACGAGGGTTAGAATTAAATTGTAAAAAGACACAGATTATGGTCGTCACTAGGAAGAACGAAATACCACAATGTAATATACAAGTAAATGGGAATATTCTTCAACAAGTGAATAGGTACAATTATCTCGGAACAGTAATAACATCTGATGGGAGATGCCTTGAAGAGATTAGAACAAGGATCGCCATGGCAAAAGTAGCCTTTAGCAAGATGAAAAACATACTGACCAATAAAAAGATGTCAATTGAAACGAGAAAAAGAGTGTTGAGGTGCTACATAGAACCTGTACTTTTATATGGATGTGAAGCTTGGACAATGAGCAGTCAAGCTGAAAAACATCTGATGGCCGTAGAAATGGGGTTTTTGAGGAAAATGCAAAGAATACCATGGACAGCCAGAAAGACCAATGAACAAGTCCTTCAAGAAACAAATGAAGATCGTAAACTGATTAGAGATATTAGACGCAGACAGTCAAAATTTTTTTGGCATGTTATGAGAAGAAATGAATTGGAGAACTTGGTGACAACTGGTAAGATCGAAGGGAACAGACCAAGAGGAAGACATAGAAGCAAATACCTGGATGGCTTGGTCTCGTGGCATGGTCGAGACAGAAACACTGAGCTGATCCACGACTCTGGTGATCGAGTGAGATGGCAGAACATGACCGCCCACGCTTACCGGCATGGCACATGATGGATGGATATATATAATCTAAATTTATGTATTCGCCATCTAGTATTATATATGTACTATCTAATTTTATTTATAAAATAATAATGATGAAACACGTGTACCTATCTACCCAGCATCGAGCTATATTTATTTATACTTTAAAGCCTATTAATAAAAATATTGCAAATAAATTACTTTATTTTCATCACACTTAGTATAATAGCTGTCTCCCAGCCACATGTAGCCATGTTTGATAGCGATTACATCATCCACGGAGATCCGATTTGTGTTTTTAAAATGTATGATGATAGCACCATATATCTAATACGACTGACGACGTGGAAAATGTCTTCTACTTACTGTTACTTCTGGCCTGTTTACGTTTGAAGGTTGTTTTCCTTGGAGTCAAGTCCCCGTTGTTTGAAGAAATCGGTTATTACTACACTGACTAGAAACTAGACATGCTTCTCTCCTGATTCCCAGAAAAACTGACCCATTATAGTTGAGTGTGTGTGTGTGTGCTTGTTGAAAGATAACATCCGTCATCCTAAGTTTCGAGGAAATGAACTAACTACAATATATTTGTAGACCATAGAACGTGGTAACGCCAACTTCTTCCGGATTTTATACCCCGATGTAGCATACGGTATCAACCAATTCACACCAAGACCTATTATCTTTGGGAATTTATTTTAGCCATGTCTGTCGTCTCTCCGTATTATTTACCTATATCTGTAATTCTCTTCTCCGTATTTCTTTTGGCCTGCGGATTCTACGGAACGGATTTTCTAGTTACTACACGGTTAACATATTTTGTTAATGTGTATTCTAACTAGTGCCAGTATATTTTCCTCACTTCTAGATTCGCTAGAATTTGTTTACTTTTCTCCGGTAGCTCCACATTAGGGATTTTGTCAGACCATTTTAGTATTTCCATTCATTTCTGTGTAAGCACCAGTTAATATATGTTTGTAGTTTATTATTAGTTGTTTTCGTCATTCATCTAGTTTCTGATCAGTACAGCTGTATTGACGTGACGTTAGAGTTAACAATTCAGAGTTTAGTATTTGCTTTAATTTCTTTCGACTTTCCCAAATGTCCTAATGCTATGAACGCCTCTCTTGCTTTTTTGTATTCTTGTTTTAAAATCTGTCCCTGCCACCATTTGTGTCTGAATTTATATCTAAATATATGTCTGATAATGAAAGAGACAAAGAAATTTCTGTTCTTATTTAAAGCGCCTCTGATTGTTTTCCCTCTTGAAGAACTCTGCATTTCACGTCCTTATATCTTATATATAAATTAGGATGTGCGTATCTCTGTCTGTATGTATGTATGGCCTTTATTTGTTCGCGAACGGCCCATCCGATTGAGATGAAATTTTCTACACGCCTTCCTTTCATTCCAGAGCTGTCAACTGTGATATTTTGTTAGTGTGAAATCGCCTGCTTACTCAGTATTATTTCATTTTTCATTTTTCATCATAATTTCATATATCTCAGGGGACCTAACTCTGTAAAAGTTATTTCAAGGGGCATAACTTTTCTGTATAACTTATAGTCATATTGTGGCATCGTTTTCAAAGATTTATAAACTCTTTGTCCATAGTTATGTACCGGCATATGAGTTATAATAAATAATGATACAATCTGTAAGGCATTTTCAAAGTTTTCATAAAAATGATGCACAATGCATAACATTGTAACTCATCTTTTTTTGCTTAAGAAGTTACTGTAGTCATGCAGGTGATTAGAAAGAGTTTTCATTAAAAATAATGGATGGTGTGTGGTAGAACGTTCTTTTAAGTTACATTTTTTGTTGTTGTATGAATTTAATGAAGCCGGACAGGGTCAGGCAGACAGATAGACAGACAGACATACAGATAGACAGTCGGGAACAGAAACTTATATGACTACTTATATAAATTAAATGAGATGCTTCACACCAGGAGCTGGGCGATGTCGGGCCGGGTCAGACAGACAGACAGACAGACAGACAGACAGATAGTCGGTAACGGGAACGAGAATTTATATGACTACTTATATGAATTAAATGAGATGCTTCCCACCAGGGACTGGGCGAAGCCGGGCAGGGTCAGCTAGTTTTGTATACATTAAGTTAACGATCTTCTATAATATTCCAGTAATGATGTTCTGTAATATCCCATAACGTCTCATTAATTTTCAAAGAGATGCCTTATCAATACTAGTTAGTCCACGAATACAGTATACAATGGCAAGTTCATTTCAATGCTTTGTACTAATAGTATGTGTGACGCAATAATCTCGGTCCATTTTTTAAGATGTAATTAAAGCGAATAGTACTCTCGTTCAGAAAGCAATGGCAAACTATTGAAAGTAAAATTCTCTAGAAAATCAACATGGGATTGAGGTTGATTGCAACGTTCTTCAAGTAACGTGCAACTTTTAAGTAATGAGGCGACCAATTTCTCCTCCGTCAACAACATGGTGCAACAACTTATCACGAATATTACTCTGTAGGTTTCAGAACTGTTTCCTTTATTCTGTACGAGGGACACCGGCAGCTTTAGTTGTCCTTTCCCCGGTTATTTTCTACCATCTTATCACTGAGCTGGAGTCGGATGACAACGCAATACCAAAAGCTGTGGAGGAAACGTGACTGACATTAACATGATGTCACCCAGTGTCTGTGCTGTGCTGGATCCTGACTCGGTTACATCCTAGAAAGCCGTGGTAGTCTGGGTCTAAAAAAATATCGGTTGCCGGGAGACTAAGCTACTGAAAGGTCATTAGCAGTTTAAACAAATGTATCTAATGTTTATAGGGGCCCACGTACCGCTTGCGCTGGTTTTCATTGAACGGAATGAGTGCCGGTCGCGCAGAAAGCAATGGCAAACTACTGAACGTAATCTGGCTAGGGGGCTGAGTGGTCTCGAGGTATGGTGTCCGCCTCGAGTGCTGGAGATCCCGGGTTCAGGCCCCGGTGAGGACCGGGATATATTTAAAAAATCCACCTGGACTTCCAGTAATAAAATTTCCCCTGGTCTCTGGGTAGTGAGATCGGACGCCCGTGTGTAATGTTGCGCATGTAAAAAAATCCCTTGGCAGTTAAAAATCGAAAAAGAGTAGTCTAACGGCGCTGCCCGGGCAAAATTTCGAGTTAAAAATCTACCCAAAGGATTTCAGGATCCTCGCCGATGCAACGGAGTTCGTGCATTGAGCTGAGTTTCTCCTGACTCAGGTTTGAGTTAGGAGGAAAACGGAGCACTTATGGGTTAACCAGTGTTTCCCAACGTGGGGCCCACGCCCCACAGGGGTGCAATTTGACTGTTAAGGGGGGCAATTCGAAAATGGAAGAAATCGGCTGAATATAACAAAACGAGGAGACTTGAGACTAAAGTTAACTAAATTGGAACCTGACATAAGATCTCTTTGCAGCAAGCATCAAGCGCAAGGATCTCACTAAATTTACATAATAAATAATTACTAATAATTAAAATAATATAGAAAAATCTTTCATTAAAATTATTTTGTACTTGAATTTCAGTTCTCCATTATATGTTTTGAAAATTTACTTACTGTGTTTGCTCAATAATTACCTAGTGATTTCTTCCTAAAACCTATCATTCAAGTTTCTTTAGTGAACATTTCAATTTTTGAATATTAAAAATAATGTATATGTTGAGGTGGGGGGGGCATGGGGCGGGGGAGGGGGGCAATATGAATTTTAGAAAGGCTTAAGTGGGGCATGGTACAAAAAAGGTTGGGAAACACTGGGTTAAACCGTGTGCCGTGATGTTGATCCAACGACTAAACTAAACGTAAACTGGCTAAGAAATTACAAAAAGCCCAAAAATACTGGGGCTGACTTCGACATCATGTAAAGCATATGCTAACTTTATAGGGGTCCGATTTATCGACCCCACTCGTCTTCGGGCAAACTGTCAGCCTTGCCAGTCCGTCACTGCTAGCATGCCTCTGACAGCCTGGTCAGTCCGCCACTGCTGGCATACCCCTAACAAACTGGTCAGTCCGCCACTGCATGCATGCCTCTAACAAAATAGCTAGTCCGCCACTGCTTGTATGCATCTAACAAAATGGTCAAGCCGCCACTGCTTGTATGCATCTAACAAAATGGTCAAGCCGCCACTGCTTGTATGCATCTAACAAAATGGTCAGTCCACCACTGCTGGCATGCCACTAACAAAATAGCCAGTCCGCCACTGCTTGCATGCCTCTAACAAACTGGACAATGAGCAGTCAAGCTGAAAAACATCTGATGGCCGTAGAAATGGGGTTTTTGAGGAAAATGCAAAGAATACCATGGACAGCCAGAAAGACCAATGAACAAGTCCTTCAAGAAACAAATGAAGATCGTAAACTGATTAGAGATATTAGACGCAGACAGTCAAAATTGTTTGTATGCTTGTATGCATCTAACAAAATGGTCAAGCCGCCACTGCTTGTATGCATCTAACAAAATGGTCAGTCCACCACTGCTGGCATGCCACTAACAAAATAGCCAGTCCGCCACTGCTTGCATGCCTCTAACAAACTGGTCAATCCATCTAGTGCCGATTGGTCTATAAACGTGTGGTTCACATTACCCAGTCGGCAGTTACATTGACCAAAACACCCATCCAGTGCCGATTGTCTATAAACATGTGGTTCACAGTACCCAGTCGGCAGTTACATTGACCAAAACACCCATTTAGTGTCGATTGTCTATAAACATGTGGTTCACATTACCCAGTCGGCAGTTACATTGACCAAAACACCCATCCAGTGCCGATTGTCTATAAACATGTGGTTCAAAGTACCCAGTCGGCAGTTACATTGACCAAAACACCCATTTAGTGTCGATTGTCTATAAACATGTGGTTCACAGTACCCAGTCGGCAGTTACATTGACCAAAACACCCATCCAGTGCCGATTGTCTATAAACATGTGGTTCACATTACCCAGTCGGCAATTATATTGACCAAAACACCCATTTAGTGTCGATTGTCTATAAACATGTGGTTCACAGTACCCAGTCGGCAGTTACATTGACCAAAACACCCATCCAGTGCCGATTGTCTATAAACATGTGGTTCACATTACCCAGTCGGCAGTTACGTTGACCAAAACACCCATTTAGTGTCGATTGTCTATAAACATGTGGTTCACATTACCCAGTCGGCAATTATATTGACCAAAACACCCATTTAGTGTCGATTGTCTATAAACATGTGGTTCACAGTACCCAGTCGGCAGTTACATTGACCAAAACACCCATCCAGTGCGATTGTCTATAAACATGTGGTTCACATTACCCAGTCGGCAGTTACATTGACCAAAACACCCATTTAGTGTCGATTGTCTATAAACATGTGGTTCACATTACCCAGTCGGCAATTATATTGACCAAAACACCCATTTAGTGTCGATTGTCTATAAACATGTGGTTCACAGTACCCAGTCGGCAGTTACATTGACCAAAACACCCATCCAGTGCCGATTGTCTATAAACATGTGGTTCACAGTACCCAGTCGGCAATTATATTGACCACAACACTCACTCAGTGCCAGTTGTCTATAAACATGTGGTTCACAGTTCCCAGTCGGCAGTTATATTGACCGCAACACCCATCCAGTGCCGACTGGTCTATAAAGATGTGGTTCACAGTACCTGGCAGGCAGTTATATTGACTACATGACCCATCCAGTGTCGATTAAATAAAAGTGCATGTCCTTTGCAGGACGTTGCGATAACCTCAGAGTGATTTTATAGACACTATTATGTTCAGTAGTTTGCCATCGCGTTCTGAACGAGAAGTCGAGGGTCGCAGTACTGGACCGGCGTGCTACTGACCACAACGCTCAACCTGTGACGTTTGGTCTATATAAATATGGGTCACGGACTCGGGGCGTGACCAAGCGTGCGTCGTCTCCCACAGAGGATGTCGAAGAATGTGGATAATTTATGTCCCAATGTCGAGCTTCTTACGCACAAGAGCACTGTATGAACTCTGTTTGACTGACATTGATCCAAATGGCTGTACACCCGTCCATCTTACATGTGTCTTTTGTCACGGCCCGAGGATAAGATTCTCGATAATCGGTCTGTTTCCCTCATCATCTCATCTCATCTCATCTCATCTAATCTCATCTCATCTCATCTGGTTCCTCTTGTACCTTGCGGTGTCGAGGTGAAGTATAAACAGCGGGAGAATGTTTCATGGACTTCGTGTATCGAGATTCGCATGCTTGCTTGCTTGCTTGTGTTCATTGGCTTGAGCTCCAACGCGAAGTCCTGTATGTCGGATGAAGGCATCCTGTTGTCCAACATCAGTGTGATGTCATACAGGACCTGAGTTTTGTGTGAGTATCCGTTGTCCCATGTCTGGCTTATTGGTGTGCAGACTGGTGGTTCCTCGCCGTACAGGCAGACACTCTCCGACTTCGGAGGAATCGGCGATCCTACTGACTTTAGCCAGGACCCCGAAGGAACCTGTTGCCCAGGACGCTCGACGAGGACGCGTCAATAGGTCTTGGCCAGTATGTAACCCGGACCTGGTGCCTTGGAAACACCTCTGCGTCCCGAGATTCGCATGGACGCTGCTATTCTCTCTATCCGTCGTAACGTGGTCGGCCTCTTCTTCTGCTTTCTTTCGGTCTGTACATCATTGCTTGAAGTGGTATACTGTTAGTAGGTAACCTAGTTGTATGGCCAAACCATTTGATTTGCTGCATTCTAATAAAATCTAGCGCTGCTTTAACCCCCACTTGTAGGTCAGCATGGTCGAATGGATAAGAACGCGTGTTCTTAAACATCCGGTGCGCTGATGCCGAGGTAAGGGCTTCAGCCCCTACACCGGACAGTTGGACTAAAATGTTGACTTATCGCCCATGACTTTGGAACGTAAATTCTTCTTCTTCTTCTTTCGTTCGCTTGAAACATGTCTACAACTGCAATGTCGTCTCTTGTATGAATCTAACAGTAAATTACAAGTAACTCTGAAGTCGGTGTAGGTTCGCCTGATGGCGAGGAACACTGTTAATAGGGAATACTAATCCACACAAAAACTCAGTCTAGCACTACTAGAAGTAGTGTGTATGGATTATGTTTGAGTTCAAGCGACCCAGCGCGCCAAAAAAAAAATAAAATAAATAAAAATACCCACTTTAGTTCCGATTTCTTCGTTTCTGATTTTTTTCATTTCTTGATACATTGAGAATTCTTCTCGATAATCTCATTTCTGCTATTGTTACTGTTCCCCTACCTGGTGCAAATGTCGTGCCCAATGTGTCTAGAGCGCTCTGTGTCCATCGTCGCGCGGGTCCATTTCGGCCCCGCCTCCCAAGAACCACGCCTTCCATCACTGTACTCTCCAAACCACTATGGCGTCAAATACGACCAATGAATTTCCGAGAAAACATGGTGTGCTTGAACCAGTTTCTTCGACGTTAAGTATTTCTTAGAAAGTCAGTATGTATCTCCTTCTTTTGTTCTGTATTCTAAGAACTTTTCTATAACATTTAAGTTCAGTAGCCTGATTTTCTTCCTTTGTAATTACAAAATTTCCGACACATCCATACATGCCACAGAAATTATATTAAGGTGCAACATAATAGAATCTGTGCTTTTGTATGGATATGAAGCGTGGACAATGAGCAAACAGGCTGAAAATCATCTGATGGCTGTGTAAATGTGGTTTCTAAAGAAAATGCAAATAATACCATGGACAGACAGAATAACCAATGACCAAGTCCTACAAGAAACAAATGAAAATCGTAAACTGATTAGAGAAATTAGAGGTAGACAGTCACAATATTTTGATCATGTTATGAGAAGAAATACATTGGCGATTGATTGATTGATTGATTGATTGATTGATTTAGGAACCGACATCACAGCATTCGGGGAATTCCCATAAGCGCTCCATCCCCATCCTCAGCAACCAGCGAAGAGTTCCAACACTAATAGTACCAGTAGCAATCTGATTATATGTCCGTCTTGCCTTTCCTCTGAGCGTCGATCGTTGGCCAAATCCCCTCGTCACCCCTCGCTGTCGCATTCTTGCCAGACCATGGTGATCCATTTGCTCCTCCGAGGTGTACACGTGCTCCCACAAGGCCGCAACCACGTCTGCCTTATCATGCATCAATACTCCACCAAGTTTTGCAAAGCCAGCCAATCTGTCCGCCTGTTCATTCCCCAGCACACCAGCATGCCCCGGAGAAAAGATCCAGACGATGCTTGTCACCCGTGACTTCTGAAGCGAAGCAAGCCACTCTGCACGAAGCTTGCCTGTCCTCACCCTACTCAGCATGCTTTCTGAGTCAGTTACAATCACGATGTGTGTGTGTGTGTTTGTGTGTGTGTGTGTGTGTGTGTGCGAGTGCGTGTGCGTATCGTATTCTCCATCCAGCGGAAAGTTGCACTGGCCGCCTCCACCTCCATTCTTAAGCTAGATGTTGTGGTATCATATGCCAGGCTCTCCTGCACCAAACGTCGACCATTAGCTTTTGCTAAGAACCCCCAGGCACTTCTCCTGCCTCTCAACTCCGAACCATCTGTGTATATAATCACATCACCCGGGCGAGCATTATCCTGAATTAGTTGCTGGATTTCCACTTCCGTGGCCCCTGCTGGCCACTCCCTGCACTCCCGGCTCAATGTGATTATAACTCTGCACAAGTCTGACTGCTCCGCTGGCACTCTGACCCACTCCTCTCCTCGCCTAATGTTCTCCAAGATGCACACCTGTCTGATCGTACCCTCCGCCCGAGCCATCCATGATTTCCCTCTTATCAGTCTCTGACCCTTACCTTCGTCCAGCGCCTCATGCAACGGGTGATATGTGTCTGCAGCTACTCTGAGGTATGCCTTCGCCTGCATCACCTTGAGCCTACCATCAACAGTCGGCAGACCAAGGATGTAACGCATACACACTACTGGGGTGTCTCTGGTGCATCCCAGAATAACCCGCATAGCTTCATTCTGTATGCGCTCTAATTTCACCAACTGACTCTTTGAGACAGTGAGCAGTCCTAGTCCATAATCAATCACTGAGAGGATCAAGTGCTGGTATAGTGTGAAGAGCATTCTCTGCTCTGTGTCCATTGCAGCCATAGTGTTAAGTGCATTGAGAACTTGGTGACAACTGGCAATATCGACCGGAGGGGGGGAGAGAGAGAGAGAGAGAGAGAGAGAGAGAGAGAGAGAGAGAGAGAGAGAGAGAACACGGTGAAGACAGAGAAGTAAATACCTGGAAGACTTGGCCATGTGACATGGTTGAGACAGGAACACGGAAGTGATCCACGGCTCTGGTGATCGAGTGAGATGGCGAAACATGACCACCCAATCTTATTGGCACGGCACATGATGGTGATGATATTGCTTTAATGTGTATCGCTGCTGTTGTGCCATATGCTCGTAATAATGTTTAAACTGTGACCAGTTTCCGACTGACTTATTTTGAACCCCCCCCCCCCCCCCCTTCCCCCAACTCTTCCCCATTGTTGTTGATTACTGAGTCAATGTATTAAACTTTTGTGGCATTTTGAGTTTCTTCATTTTTGACCGAGATTTTTGGTTGCATGTAGATAGTTTTTTTTTTTTTTTTTTGTTAAGTTCTGAAAAACATTTGGATCTTTACTGTGTCTGTTTCTCAGACAGGAATAACTCTTCTAATCCCTTAACACCATTTGAGAGGGGGACCCTGCCATCTGCATACCTGAGTTATGGAATTTGATTTTCACCAATTACTCGTATTAATCTTATATATAAAAGGCGATCTCCGTCTGTCTGTCTGTATGTCCATATGTCCTTTATGCGCTCGCGAACGGCCCATCCGATTGAGATGAAATTTTCTACACGCCTTCCTTTCATTCCAGCGCAGCCCACTGTCATATTATTTTAGTGTGAAATCGGCTGCTTACCCAATATTATTTAATTTTTCATTTTTCATTATAATTTCATATATCTCAGGGGACCTAACTCTGTAAAAGTTATTTCAAGGGGAATAACTTTTCTGGATACCTTATAGTCATATTGTGGCATCGTTTTCAAAGATTTATAAACTCTGTGTCTATAGTTATGTACCGGCATATGAGTTATAATAAATAATGATACAATCTTTAAGGCATTTTCAAAGTTTTCATAAAAATAATGCACAATGCATAACATTGTAACTCATCTTTTTATGCTTAAGAAGTTACTGTAGTCATGCAGGTGATTAGAAAGAGTTTTCATTAAAAATAATGGATGGTGTGTGGAAGGACATTCTTTTAAGTTACTTTTTTTGTTGTATGAATTTAATGAGACGCTACCCGCCAGGAGCTGGGCGAAGCCACGTCGGGTCAGATAGATAGACAGACCCACCTTTTCGCTGCAGTTGTCTACTCCTCCTTTTCCTTCTTCTGCTGATGCTGCTGCCGCCGCTCCATTTACCCAAGTTAATTGTTGGGGAAGATGTAAAGATCTTTCAAGTGCTCTTTCTAATGCTTTTTGTAAGTTGGTCTTCGTTTATCTAAGGTTGTTCTAACTGCAACCAATAAATGATTAGACAGACAGGCAGACAGACAGACAGACAGAGAGGGAGGGACGGACAGACAGACAGACAGACAGACAGACAGACAGACAGACAGACAGACAGACAGACAGACAGACAGACAGACAGACAGACAGACAGACAGACAGACAGACAGTCGGGAACGGGAACTTATATGACTACTTATATGAATTAAATGAGATGCTCGCCATCAGGGGCTGGGCGAAGCAGGGCCGGATCAGACAGACAGACAGACAGACAGACAGACAGACAGACATATAGACAGACAGACAGATAGATAGTCGGGAACGGGAACAGGAGCTTATATGACTACTTATATGAATTAAATGAGATGCTCCACACCAGGAGTTGGGCGATGCCGGGCCGGGTCAGACAGACAGACAGACAGACAGACAGACAGAAAGACAGACATACAGACAGACAGACAGACAGACAGACAGACAGACAGACAGACAGACAGACAGACAGACAGACAGACAGACAGACAGACATTCATACATACAACAGACAGACAGACAGACAGACAGACAGACAGACAGACAGACAGACAGACAGACAGACAGACAGACAGACAGACAGACAGACAGACAGACAGTCGGTAACGGGAACGAGAACTTATATGACTACTTATATGAATTAAATGAGATGCTCCACACCAGGGACTGGGCGAAGCCGGGCCGGGTCAGCTAGTGTATCATAATTGTCAATCGTCTCATAATGTTTACGTTTCTCATTGCATATCCTTTACAGGACGTTACAGTCAAATCCAGCATTTTTTGCTGTTCGTGATTCCATTCTTAAGGTTATGTTCCGTAGTTTGCCATTGCTATCTGAGCGACCGGCACCCATACCATTTCGTAAAAACCAACGCGAGGCAGTCTGCTGTTAAATCGCCCGCAGCTGTATTTCAAATGCGGTATGCGGGATTACGAACTGCGTCGGTAACCCATCGCCACGGAGCCGGCAACATATCAATATGTATATTAAAATAAGAATATAGAGATATTGAAATAAGAATAAAGTTAAAGTTTGTTGCATATCATTTACAGGACGCTGCCGTCAACACCAGCATATTTTGCTGTTGTAATGTCTTGGCAAGTTTACGTTCAGTAGTTTGCCATTGCTTTCTGAACGACCGGTACCCATACCATTTCGTAAAAAAAAAAAAACACAACGCGATCTGCTGCCAAATCGCGTGCAGCTGTTTTGAACGCGGGTATGTGGGATCACGAACTGCGTCCATAACTTCTTGGCCACGGAGCCAGCAAAATAAGAATACAAACGGCAGAAGGAGCTTCCTTGGCACTATGAAATGTCTGGAAGTCCTTGGCACTGTGAAATGTCTGGAAGTCCTTGACACTGTGAAATGTCTGGAAGTCCTTGGCACTATGAAATGTCTGGAAGTCCTTGGCACTATAAAATGTCTGGAAGTCCTTGGCACTATGAAATGTCTGGAAGTCCTTGGCACTATGAAATGTCTGGAAGTCCTTGGCACTGTGAAATGTCTGGAAGTCCTTGGCACTGTGAAATGTCTGGAAGTCCTTGGCACTGTGAAATGTCTGGAAGTCCTTGGCACTATGAAATGTCTGGAAGTCCTTGGCACTATGAAATGTCTGGAAGTCCTTGGCACTATGACATGTCTGGAAGTCCATGGCACTGTGAAATGTCTGGAAGTCCTTGGCACTATGAAATGACTGGAAGTCCTTGGCACTATGAAATGTCCGGAAGTCCTTGGCACTATGAAATGTCTGGAAGTCCTTGGCACTATGAAATGTCTGGAAGTCCTTGGCACTGTGAAATGTCTGGAAGTCCTTGGCACTGTGAAATGTCTGGAAGTCCTTGGCACTATGAAATGTCTGGAAGTCCTTGGCACTGTGAAATGTCTGGAAGTCCTTGGCACTATGAAATGTCTGGAAGTCCTTGGCACTGTGAAATGTCTGGAAGTCCTTGGCACTATGAAATGTCTGGAAGTCCTTGGCACTATGAAATGTCTGGAAGTCCTTGGCACTATGACATGTCTGGAAGTCCATGGCACTGTGAAATGTCTGGAAGTCCTTGGCACTATGAAATGTCTGGAAGTCCTTGGCACTATGAAATGTCTGGAAGTCCTTGGCACTATGAAATGTCTGGAAGTCCATGGCACTGTGAAATGTCTGGAAGTCCTTGGCACTATGAAATGTCTGGAAGTCCTTGGCACTATGAAATGTCTGGAAGTCCTTGGCACTGTGAAATGTCTGGAAGTCCTTGGCACTATGAAATGTCTGGAAGTCCTTGGCACTATGAAATGTCTGGAAGTCCTTGGCACTATGACATGTCTGGAAGTCCATGGCACTGTGAAATGTCTGGAAGTCCTTGGCACTATGAAATGTCTGGAAGTCCTTGGCACTATGAAATGTCTGGAAGTCCTTGGCACTATGAAATGTCTGGAAGTCCATGGCACTGTGAAATGTCTGGAAGTCCTTGGCACTATGAAATGTCTGGAAGTCCTTGGCACTATGAAATGTCTGGAAGTCCTTGGCACTATGACATGTCTGGAAGTCCTTGGCACTGTGAAATGTCTGGAAGTCCTTGGCACTATGAAATGTCTGGAAGTCAAAGGAAGTTAATCTTAGCACAAAACTTAGAATTTCTAACTCCAGTGTTAAATTTGGATTGCTGGATGGGTTAGAACTTGCCAAGAAATCAGAAACAGTCAAAGAGTGCTGGGGTTGAGTGCGACATCCTGTAAAGGATATGTAACTAACCATGTAAGTAGCAGTTGCACTAAACAAAGAATACGATCAAAACCTATTTAATCGCACGTCTGCTCGGATGTCTGCATGTTTTACAATCTGCTGGCGATGCCTTTTTTATTTTTATTTTTACCGTAACTGACCGTCAAATTGATTATTTCAGCCGATTTGTCGTTTCATCTTTCATGTAAACCCAGTCAGTCGTAATTTCAATATTCCCAGCAGAAGTGATAATCGAAGACAAAAATAATTTGTTCAAGTCCGTAAGACGTAGAGGTGAATTGAGCTTTGCACTCAAGCATTGAGATTGAAACCCCGCAACGGCTAACCGTAGATTACATTCAACTTCGTACCCGGGCTTGGTGGCATCGTGAACCCTGACAGATTATACAGGCTGGCTAGTACTGTCGCTGTGTCAGGGAATCAACCGCTGGGTCGACCGGCATTATGAGCACCCTTAAATCAAAGAGTTGGGCGAAAAGGAAGATTTGTATGAATCAGCAATAGTTAGAATGCCAACGATTGGGTGTAAAAATATGAGTAGCGAGACAAGAATTGCAAAGCAAACGGTCACCGATTATTGTCAACAAACATGAACTGGCCATGTTAGTCGCTCTATGCTAATGCTTTTATTAAAGGGAAGATACAGCATCAACATCAATAGTTAAAATATAAACGTTTGGATTAGATGGAAGAGGCCAGACAAGTGCTGCACACCAAACACGTGAAGATCCTCAAGAAACAATATACTGGCATAGTTATAGTCTGTCCAGAAATGAATGCCATCATTCACGATCAATTATTTTGAAAACTGTCTGTTGCATCGTTATGAAATTATTCCTGCCGTCTTATATTTACCCCCACCCAAGGAATATGTCTTTGATAGACCCAAAAGCAACTTAAGTCATGGAAAGCGGCGACATTTCTTTGATGTTTTGGTGAAAAACTAGTGATTTCTCGCTAACAAACTTGTTTTACAGTTATTTTCCGCCAATTCGGATGACGAAACTAGGCTCTACGAGAGGAATTTGTCAAAAGGCCAATCCTATGTCCCACGAGAAAATTAACTATTCAGCGCTAATGTTTCAATTCAATTCAATTCAATTCAATTCAACTTTATATTAAAAGGGTTACAAATTGGGCACGCAGGCCCGTCTTACATTCGGCCCTTCCAATCCCTCATCTTTCATTCATCAATAGTGCATGATGCATTCACATAGGAAAATGCATTGTCAAATGAATGTTGTAAACATAAATAATGCATATTACAATGTTATGAGACACATCCCTCACCCACATACACAACCTCTTTCCACCCACATACACCCAAACCCACCCACACACAACCCCATCAACCCACATACAACCGGCACCCACCCACCCACACCTCACCCACTCACACATATTACCCACCCATAAACACACCCTCCATCCACCCACACACATCCCCCACCCGCACAACCCCCATCCACCCCAGCTTTCACACACCCACCCCACCCACCCACACACAGCCTCACCCAGCCTTACAAATACCCCACTCACCCACATACATCCCCCACACACACCCAACCCACACACCCACTCACCCACACAACCCCCACCCAAACACCCACCAACCCATCCTTCCCTATTAACACACATCCCCCCAAATACACATCTCCCCACAACACACCCACCCCCAACCTACACAGACCCACCCATATCCACACACATCCAACCACCCAGCCAAAGACTCATCCACCAACCACACACACTCCACGCCCACCCATCCACATACACATTCCCCACCCACCAACCCACACAACCCCCACCCACACAACCCCCACAACCCCCACCCACACAACCCCCACCCACACACACCCCACCCACATACACCCCACCCTCCCACATACCCACCCAACCCACCCACACCCTCACCCAACCATACACATCCCTCACTCAACCACACACATCCACCACACACACCCCACTCACCCACTCACCCACACACCCCACTCACCCACACACACCCACATCCAAACACCCACCAACCCACCCTTGCCTATTAACACACATCCCCCCACACACACACATCTCCCCGCAAACACACTCATCCCCCAGCGCACACACACCCTCCCACCCATATCCACACACCTCCAACCACCCAGACAAACACTTATCCCCCAACCCCTCACACCCCACACCCCCCACCCTCACACACATTCCCAACCCTCCCATCCCCAACCCCCACACACCCCCCCCCCCTACACACACTCCCTCCACACATACATCCATTACGCACGCATCCCCCGCACACATACGGCCCCTAAACAAACTTTCTCACATCTAGACATGATGCCTACATAAACACTTAAACTAGTATGAACAGTCTCCCATACTTTACACACACATACATACACTGACTACTATCGTGAGCATTCTCACAAAAATTGTAAAAAAAAAAAATTGAGAAATAATTGTACATATACATAGTGTAGCATATAAAATAGTGATGCAATTCAACTCTCTCATGTTTCTCTCTCTCTCTCTCTCTCTCTCTCTCTCTCTCTCTCTCTCTCTCTCTCTCACACACACACACACACACACACACACACACACACACACGCCCACTCACACACTCACTCACTAACTCTCTCACTTACTGTACAGTAATGTACATGTGTTTATATTAAAGGTGATGCAATAAAGTGGCATTCAAAAAGATAATATGAAGATGAAAATACACATAAAATATGTAATAGTAATAGCATGTTACATGACATGCATGCCTTCAACTCTTTCTCTCTCTCTCTTACACACACACGCGCACTCACAAACACAACTCACTAGCACATCCATTCTCCCACTGTCCCCCACCCACCACACATCCCCACCCACCACACATCCCCACCCACAACACATCCCTCCACCCACTCACACATCCCCTCACCAACCCCATACATCTCACAACCACCCACACAAACATCCCTCACACACATCCCCATCCACACTCAACTCCCCATTCACACATACCCAAACAAACGAAGACTCGCCAACACACACATGCTCCACCCACCCACCAACCCACCCCCAACCACACACATACCCCTCCCACACACACATCCCGCACCAACCTTACACACACACACACACACACACACACATACACTATCTCTCTCACTCGCTCACTCACTCACTCACTCTCTCTCACTCACTTTACAGTAATGTGCATGTGTTCGTATTATATATGATTATATCAAGTGGCATACGAAGTGGTAATATGAAAGATGAGATTATACAAAACAATATGGAATCAAGTGGCATTCAAACTTATGAAATATGAGAATGCACACATAATAAGGAACAGCATGTTATATGACATGTGTGCGCTCATCTCTCTCTCCCTTCTTGCACACACATGCGCACCCACACACAAATACATTCACTCCCCGCCAACCCACACATCCCGCACCTACCCACACATCCACCACCCACACCATCTCCCGCCACCCACCCACAAATCTCACACCCACCAACACACACATCCCACCCAAGCATCTCTTCCCACCCACATATACACCACCCATCCTCAACCTACACACACTCACCCACCCCCAACCTCGCATCCCTCAACTACAACACACATTCCACAACCCACCCACACACATCCCTCACCCACTCACACATCCCCCACCCATCATACACATCCTCACCCAAACACATAACCCCCACCCACACATCCCCACCACCCACGCATCCCCCTCCACACACATATCACACCCACACAACCCCACCCACACACACATCTCCACCTACACTCCAACCCCCACCCCCACCACACACCCCACCCATCCTCACCACCCACCCCACACACAACTCCCACACCCATCCCATGCCACTTACACACACCTACCCTCACATCCACACACACATTCCATCCCACCAACACCCACATACACCCACCCACCGAAAAAGCATACCCTCACCCACAAGTCCCCACCCAAAACACACATCACCCACCCACACGTCCCTCATACACACACACATCCTCTCCCACCCGCACCCCCCCCCCCCACACACACACACATACATCCCCCACACATTTCCCAACCCACCGACACACAAACCCACACACACACGCACATCCGCAAATGGAAAAAAATGTTAAAATGAAAACAATATGTTATACATTGTATAACGAAGAAAAGGTTATGCACTTCAATAAAGAATATAATTCCTGGAATTGGGGTAAACATTATGAAATACATAGTGCATTTAGTACATGTTAAAATCAAGTGGCAGTAAAAATGATAATATGAAAGATAGGTTAATTATTTAATCATTTAATAACATGGACTTCATCTCTGTCCTGTAAATTATATACCGCATATAAACAAACTTTGAAATTTGCTGTACAATCTCCAGAACAAAACAATTTTTTTGTTGGGTGGACATAATGATGAGGTTATATGCTAAATCTCATCATTTTCCCTCAGTTGGTTGCTGGGATATGGAAATTTATATTGTGGGAGACAAAAGTAAACAGACTATAGTCCCTGCACGCCTAAAGGGTTTGTTACAAGCAGGGAAGATGGGAGCGTTTGTCTTTGTGTCCAGGGTGCAGTGATGGTAACCAACACGGAACTGAACTGCACTAAGCGATCCCGGTGTTTTTTGTTTTGTTTTTCTTTACGTAATTTCTGCCAGCCGGAGGTGCTGAAAACACGGACGCCATCGATTATAACTGGCAGAGTGCTCCGTCCGAATCTTGTTGTGGGCGATTGTATAATAAGGAATGTATACTTTCCTCAGATTTTGTGTTAATGAAGGGTCTTAAAGGCAACAGGTTCGACTTCATTGCACCAGATTTAAATATCATATGGATCGGTCTTTTCCCGCCAGCAGCCTGCAAAAAACATCGCATAGAGCACAAACTCCCAGGGGTCTCCGGAAGAAGAAAAAACTGCACCTGTGAACCGAATCACAGAGTCCGAAAACGATCCCATAACCGTCGAAAGGCGAAGCAAGCGGCTTGGCCACTTACGTTGACGAATTAGATGTTTAGCCGTCCCTGGTGAGGTTGGGTAAATTGGGTATCCCGCATAAAGGCTGCGCGGGTTTATGTCTCTCGGCGGTTTGACATCATACTGAATAGCTATGCTGTAATTTCACCCAGCAGTTGCACAAATTATAAGACGTTAAAAATAACAGATTCACCCATAATAAACGAGCTTTTATTTGAAAACGAAGAGTACCTGTTTTATAGTGACGAGGACAGACTAAAATCAAATTCGTAAGCATGTTAAACATGCAGCAGGTATTCCTCCCCACAACGCTTGGCGGCAAAAGCAAATGATGATGATGATGATGATGATGATGATGATGATGATGATGATGATGATGATGATGATGGTGATGATGGCCGATAATATAATAGTTTTTATCACGTATTATATTGTGTTGTGCTGTATCGCTCTGAAACCTGGAGTACAACAAAAGGAGACGAAACCTTGTTACAAACCTTTGAGAACAAAGTTTTAAGACGCATCTTTGGACCCATTAGGGATACACAAAGTGGAGAGTGGAAAAGAAGAAGTAACAAAGACATTTATGATCTGTTTAAGTCCCCGCTAATCACTGGTATCATGAAGGCTAATAGACTGCAATGGCTGGGGCATATAGAAAGAATGGAAGATAATAGGGAAACAAAACTCGCTTACACTCAGGAAATAAATGACCGTAGACCCCGAGGTAGACCAAGAAGGCGGTGGAGAGATAATACATGTACAGACCTACAAGCACTTGGAATCAACGACTGGCAAGAGAAGGTCAACCAGAGAGACGAATGGAGACGGCTTGTATCTGCAGCAAAGAACCTCAATGGCTCGGAACGCTGAAGAAGAAGAAGACGTTATATTGTGTACTATTTTCGGTTAAAGGATGGATAATTTCATTTTCTGGGAGTAAATACTTGCGCCATAAAGTAGAATAGAAGGTCAACTTTCATCTTCTAGGAGTAAAAACGTTTGCCAAAATGTAGATTGCGAGGTCAACTTTCATCTTCTGGGAGTAAATAGGTGTGCCAGAATATAGACTGAGAGGCCAACTTTCATCTTCAGGGAGCAAATAGGTGTGCCATAATGTAGACTGAGAAGTCAACTGTCATCTTCTGGAAGTAAATACGTTTGCCAGAATGTAGACTGGAAGGTCAACTGTCATCTTCTGAGAGT
Source organism: Cepaea hortensis (assembly GCA_963921405.1). Taxonomy (NCBI): domain Eukaryota; kingdom Metazoa; phylum Mollusca; class Gastropoda; order Stylommatophora; family Helicidae; genus Cepaea; species Cepaea hortensis. The sequence continues at coordinate 75,162,385 of OY992886.1, forward strand.
AAATGCTTTTTACCAGAATGTAGACTGGGGGGTCAACTTTCATCTTCTGGAAGTAAATTCTTGCGCCAAAATGTAGACCGAGAGGTTAACTTTCATCTTCTGTCAGTAAATTATTGTGCCAGAATGTAGACTGGGAGGTCAACTTTCATCTTCTGTCAGTAAATGATTGTGCCAGACTGTAGACTAAGAGGTCAACGTTGTTTTTTCAAGATTTTCGCCGGTGCTACAGAGTTCGTGCATTTCACTGAAATCATTCTTTTTTTTTTCTTTTCTTTAGCGTGGAGTTTGTCAAATGAAGCCGTAGGTCCTTTTCAGGCTTGATAGTTGATCTACAAAATGAAACACAGTAACTGCGGAGAGTGAAACTCAGGATGTAATGTTTTGAGAATTCTACGAGAGGGCTTAAAAAAACCTGAAAAGTGTGACAGAAATGACAATAACCATGCTATTGTCTTGAAAACTGATTATTTGGTTGTTTCGGGATTTGAAATTTAAATATTGAGCACAACCCACTACTGGCAACGCTGATCGTATTCTGGTATGAACCTAAGGCCTATCCACGTCAATATGGAAGCACTATACTCGAGTTTCGCTCTCGTTTGAGCTCTTCAGTAGTGCGTATCCCTGACCGGATCCGGAAACAAGCCCCTGATCACTGGCGTGTGAAGCGGGTGTGTAACCACGCGGCACACGCTGGACACGCCAAATTATCATAACAGAATATTACAACGTTACCCATCGTAGGCTATGCTCAAGATTGCCCAATCGCCGCGACTGACGTCCGTCAATCGATGTGGATCCGAACGATCAAGACTTCTCACTGGCAAGGAACACCAGGCCTCCGAAAATCCAGTGAGCAATAATCAAATTGATTATTTGGTTATTTCTGGATTTGAAATTTAAATATTGAGCACAACCCACTACTGGCAACGCTGATCGTATTCTGGTCAGGTCTTGTAAACTGTCAATATTGTTGTTAAGGATGTCAAGAGTATTTAGCACGTGACATCACAGTGCAGAAGAAAACGGTGGCGTCGTAAGGACAGTTTGAAGATGGCCGCCCTAATTTTAACATGCACCAACGGGGAGCAGCGTTCTGCTATTCGTTATTTCTTTTTAATCAGTGAAAGGGTGAAACCTATAGAGATTCATCGGTGAATGAAGGTGCAGTATGGTGATGCATGCTTGTCAGTCCAGCAAGTGTATTAGTGGAGTAGGTGATGTCGATCTGCAATCATACCCAAACGACGTGGACTTCTGGGTAAAGGTGTCCTTTTGCAATGCTCGACCATTTACTGCCCGTGCAACGTTTCAAACCATCGAAGACCTCCACTTACAGTGTGTACCACATCCCCCATACTCGCCAGACCTAGCCCCAGGTGATTTACACCTCTTCGGGCAACTCAAAGAGTCACACACAGAAGTTGCTAAGGGTGAGGTGGTCATCTACACAGATGGGTTTATTGTTCGACACGTGGGGAGCTCAATGGCTTATACGGCTCAGGTCGCAGGAAGTATGAGGAAAGTCTGCGGTGTCTAAGTCGTGACAACAAGTAGCATGACTATGGAGGTCATGGCAGTATGTAAAGTTACAGTCTGGTTGGAGACAGATTTGACCAAGGCATGATTTCTCAGCGATTTAATGAGTATGTTCAGGGAGACCAAGATGGGCTGTACTAGAAGACATTGGGTGGAATCTCTGAGGAGGTCAAACTTGATTAAAAAATCAGGTATATTTTTGTGCCAGGACACCCGGGTGTAAGAGGAAATTAGCAAGCCGACAGGCTGGCGAGTTGGGCCAGGAAACCCTAAAATTCTCTCGTGGGGGTGGGGGGGGGGGGGGGGATTTCCCACCGGTTGAAAACCACTGCCTTAGTGCATTGTACATTTGTGACTGTTTGGGAAAGATAAGTTTGGAGGAAGGTGTACCGGGGAAGTGAAGACGAGGAAGACCACAGCGTAGATGGATTCAAGATGGGATAGAGAATTAACACGTGACAGTAACATAAACAGGATATTCAGCTTATGACTGAGAGAAATTGTGAAAGATGCTGACAGTTTCTCAATTTCGTGCACAAATATAATAATAATAATAACAACGATAGTAGTAGTAGCAGCAGCAGCAGCAGCAGTAGTAGTAGTAGTAGTAGTAGTAGTAGTAGTAGTAGTAGTAGTAGTAGTAGTAGTAGTAGTAGTAGTAGTAGTAGTAGTAGTAGTAGTAGTAGTAGTAGTAGTAGTAGTAGTAGTAGTAGTAGTAGTAGTAGTAGTAGTAGTAGTAGTAGTAGTAGTAGTAGTAGTAGTAGTAGTAGTAGTAGTAGTAGTAGTAGTAGTAGTAGTAGTAGTAGTAGTAGTAGTAGTAGTAGTAGTAGTAGTAGTAGTAGTAGTAGTAGTAGTAGTAGTAGTAGTAGTAGTAGTAGTAGTAGTAGTAGTAGTAGTAGTAGTAGTAGTAGTAGTAGTAGTAACAGTTGTTGTTGTTGTTGTAGCACTAGTATGAGCAGCAGCAGCAGCAGCAGCAGCAGCAGTAGTAGTAGTAGTAGTAGTAGTAGTAGTAGTAGTAGTAGTAGTAGTAGTAGTAGTAGTAGTAGTAGTAGTAGTAGTAGTAGTAGTAGTAGTAGTAGTAGTAGTAGTAGTAGTAGTAGTAATCAAAATCATCATCATATTTACTTTTGCCACCACAGTGCAACATACAAATGAGCGTATTAATTGCAAATGTCATAAAAACAAAAATACTTAAACGAAAGGCAACGCTATGTTAACACAATGACACAGAACACATACTAATCATCAGCAAAACGGTGTATATACATAATGTTTTACAAGAATACAAGAAAATAGTTGACTTGTGACAATCTGTCAACTGACCGGTACAGGAGTAGTTGTTGGTTTATTTTCCCAGGAAAAGCCGTGAATATTGCCAGGAAGTTAATGAATGCATATTGGTTTTATTTCGCCAGCAATGACCCCCTGCTCAATGTCATCTGTGTTGACAGTCTAATTTCTCGTAAATTTCTAGGGAAATGATGTCGTGGCCAAAGGGGAAATGCAAGTAATTCTTTGGAATAGTCAGAGGTGTTGCTGTTTGAGAACATGCAAAAGGGTTGAAGAAAGAATATGCTGTGAAGTTTTCAATATTTAAACTACCATGCAGTTGTCAATTAAATTCTTTGTATCATAAGGTCTTCTGGGACGCAGAGGTGTTTCCAAGGCACCAGGGTTGGGTTCTATACTGGCCAAAACCTATTGACGCGTCCTCGCCAAGCGTCCTGGGCAACAGGTTCCTTTGGGGCCCTGGCTAAAGTCAGTAGGATCGTTGATTCCTCCGAAGTCGGAGAGTGTCTGCCTGCACGGCGAGGAACCACCAGTCTGCACACCAATAAGCCAGACATGGAACAACGGATACTCACGCAAACCTCAGGTCCTGTTGTTGGACAACAGGATGTCTTCATACGGCATACAGGACTTCGCGCTGGAGTTCACAGCCAGCGAACACAAGCAAGCAAGCAAGCACTAGCCAGATCTATCATCAATGTATCACAACAACCATGTCATTACAAGCCAGGTCTATCAACAATCTCACACAATAACCACGTCATCACAAACAAGATCTATCAACAATTTCACACAACAACCTCTTCATCACTAGCCAGGTCTATCAACAATCTCACACAACAACCACATCATCACTAATCAGGTCTATCAACAATCTCACACAACAACCACATCATCACTAATCAGGTCTATCAACAATCTCACACAACAACCACATCATCACTAATCAGGTCTATCAACAATCTCACACAACAACCACATCATCACAAACCAGGTCTATCAAAAATCTCACACAACAACCACATCATCACTAATCAGGTCTATCAACAATCTCACACAACAACCACATCATCACAAACCAGGTCTATCAACAATCTCACACAACAACCACATCATCACTAATCAGGTCTATCAACAATCTTACACAACAACCACATCATCACAAACCAGGTCTATCAACAATCTCACACAACAACCACATCATCACTAATCAGGTCTATCAACAATCTCACACAACAACCACATCATCACTAATCAGGTCTATCAACAATCTTACACAACAACCACATCATCACTAATCAGGTCTATCAACAATTTCACACAACAACCACATCATCACTAATCAGGTCTATCAACAATCTTACACAACAACCACATCATCACTAATCAGGTCTATCAACAATTTCACACAACAATCTCTTCATCACTAGCCAGGTCTATCAACAATCTCACACAACAACCACATCATCACAAACCAGGTCTATCAACAATTTCACACAACAACCACATCATCACTAATCAGGTCTATCAACAATCTCACACAACAACCAAAGTGATAACAGCTAGTGATAACATTGTTATTGTGTGAAATAGTTGACCTGGCTAGTAGTGACGTAGTTATTGTGTCAGATTGATGATAAATCTGCCTCGTGATCCCATAGTTGTGATAGATGGGTGACACATCTATCGAGGGTTTACAAGGTTAATGACTGCCTTTATTTTGATTCACTTTGTGATAGACCTAACTAATTACGGCATAGTTGTTGGTTCAGGTGAGTCAGAGACCCGCCTAATGATGACATAGGTATTTGCTCAGGAGAATTATAGACCTATCAAGTGGTTCAGAACCACCGGAAACAAGGCTAGACCCATTTAAAAAGTATAGATAACCTTCCTATAGACCTGATCAACCTTACAGTAATCCTAATAAATTCATATCCTTTTTTTAAGATTATGACGTCATGTCAAGTGACGCATTCAAATCGTAAATACATTTATTTAAGGCACTGTTTGGCTTGGCAACATTAAATAATCGGGGCAGGAACACCAAGACGGGTCATCGTGTGGATTGCGAACCATGACCGCCCACGTTTATCGGCATGGAAACCTTGTGTGTTTATGCCTCTCAAATGTGTTTGTTATTTCGTATTTCCCGTAATAACTCTTTTTTTTTATGGTGGTTCCTTAACGGATCTCTGTCTATTTATCAATACCCTTCTAGTTATTCATCCTTTACTTATATTAACATTAAAATTGTTTCTTCTTATAAACTTCGATTCTTTCTGTAAGACGAACTAGGACAAAGTAGTTCCATAGCAGATACTGTGGTGGGAATGTTACTTCTTCACATATTCTAGGCCACTATATACGCGGTTTTATGATCAGTTCCCGTCGTCATCGCCTTTTCCTACCAGACAATTCCGTGAATGTTCTTAAAATTGTCTGGTACTCGTGTTAATAGGGTTGAGTCGACCCCAGACCATTACTGGTTGGGGGATAAGTTCTGCCTCTGATCCCGGAGCTAGAACTGGCGTCATTAAACTAGACGGCGAGAAAACTGGAGTGTGTGTCTGTTGTGGTCTTTCTTTTATCAGCTGTTACGCAGCTCTGCGTCAAAGCGGTCAGGTCACGGCAGTTTACCGAAAAACGATCCATGCAATTACCCTGTTCATAAAACGCAGCATTGGTTGTGTTCTGGGCGTGCGCACATCCTAAATCCGGGATATGCTATTCATGAGTATAACATTCAACAAACAGGATTCATACCACAAGTGTACACTTAGACCAAATGTCGTGTTTGTTGTGGCTATTTAGGCAACGGACCTCGCGTTGTAAATGACGTGGTATATTGACACTCTGAACATCGAAGCGTAAATGAACCTTATGTTGTAAATGACGTGGTATATAGACAATCTGAACATCTAAGAGTAAATAGACTTTACGTTGTAAACGACGTGGTATATTGACACTCTGAATATCGAAGAATAAATTAACCTTATGTTGTAAATGACGTGGTATATTGACACTCTGAACATTGAAGAGTAAATGGACCTTACGTTGTAAATGACTTGGTATATTGACACTGAACATCGAAGAGTAAATGAACCTTACGTTGTACATGACTTGGTATATTGACACTCTGAACATCGAAGAGTAAATGAACCTTATGTTGTAAATGACGTGGTATATTGACACTCTGAACATTGAAGAGTAAATGGACCTTACGTTGTAAATGACGTGGTATATTGACACTCTGAATATCGAAGAGTAAATGAACCTTATGTTGTAAATGACGTGGTATATTGACACTCTGAACATTGAAGAGTAAATGGACCTTACGTTGTAAATGACTTGGTATATTGACACTGAACATCGAAGAGTAAATGAACCTTACGTTGTAAATGACTTGGTATATTGACACTCTGAACATCGAAGAGTAAATGAACCTTACGTTGTAAATGACGTGGTATATTGACACTCTGAACATTGAAGAGTAAATGGACCTTACGTTGTAAATGACGTGGTATATTGACACTCTGAATATCGAAGAGTAAATGAACCTTATGTTGTAAATGACGTGGTATATTGACACTCTGAACATTGAAGAGTAAATGGACCTTACGTTGTAAATGACTTGGTATATTGACACTGAACATAGAAGAGTAAATGAACCTTACGTTGTAAATGACTTGGTATATTGACACTGAACATCGAAGAGTAAATGAACCTTACGTTGTAAATGACTTGGTATATTGACACTCTGAACATCGAAGACTAAGTAAACGAATCCGTGAAGTAGAATTGGCAAGCTTTACTACAACACAATTAAAATGGACGCGGCGGCTAGAGCCTTCGTCAGCATACCAAAAAAACAAAAAAAACATGTACTGATACATAAAATGTTGCATGCGCTTTGCATCAACCCCAAATACCGGTTGATTTTGTTGGCAATGGTACGTTCAGTAGCTTGCTTTCTGAACTCGAAATCCAATTGACGGGTGTAGAGAATTAAGCCCGTACCGGAAATTGAAGCGCACACGCATTAAGCCTCGTTGCCACGCAGACCTCTCGCTGCCACGCAGACAACTACATGCACTTTTATAATAGTCACTTAGTTGGTGTTTATACTGTATGTCTTCTGTACAATTGTTTAACATGCGTTGAACGCACAACTGAAAGAACATCGAAGAAAACTTGATTATTAACACCATCATGTGTGAACTTTTTATTTTTAAAGTTGCATATCCTTTACAGGACGTTGCAGTCAACACCAGCATTTTACTGCCGTTGTTGATGTCTTGGTATTGGTAAGTTTTTACGTTCAGTAGTTTGCCATTGCTTTCTGAACGACCGGCTCCCATGCCAAATCGGTCACCGCTGTGTTTCAAACTCGGGTAAGGGGAATTTGCTCCCGCAACGCCATCGCCACGGAGACGGGCATGTCTGAACTACCTTGGCAATATTAAGATTCACAGTGGCTTGGAAAGAGCAGTTATGGAAGTCATGGTTACTGAAAAAAAAAGGGGGGGGGGGGGGGGTCCGTGTTGACCAGCACGGCGATGGACACCGGACATTGCAAACGCCTTGGGCGTGAAAATCCATGAGACAGCTGAAAAAGGTTCGACTAAACTTTTCGTCGGGTCTTGATGAAAGCGATGTTATGCAAAAGACGAGCCACATGATGGTAGTAATTGCCGTGGTTTCTATATTCGCTTAATTTTGTTTGTGTCGTTAATCTGTGGTGAACGTGTATTGGTGCCCGTAGCGCAGTGATTGTGAGTATATCTACGTTGTCCCTCTTGTGCTGACAGTTGGTACTGCTACTAATGATGTCCAAAGTGACACAAGTCTTTGTTGGGATAATTAGTCAGATCTGTGTCTCCCTGTAGCTGCCTGTCATTCGTGACATCCAGTATACATTCATTATTTGTCCTCGGTGATTTATTCAATTGCCCTAGAGGCTAACAAATCCATTGGCAACTCTAAACTCCAACATTCATCAATAGAAACTAAGTACTGCTGTCATACGGTAGCTCCGTCATATCTGACTCAGACCTGACAACAACAACAACAACAACAACAACAACAACAACAACAACAACAAATGTGAATGAGACTGTCATTTAAGAAACAAATGCAAACTGTAAATCGATTAGAGAAATTATACGGAGCAGACAAGATTTTTTGGTTAAGTTATGAGGAGAAAGAAACATGAAAAATTTAGTGGCAACTGGTAAACTTGATGAGCAAAAATCAAATTGAGGACAAAAAGAGACATACGAACGAACGAACGAACTTTATTTTTAAAGGGTCACAAATTGGGCCCGCAGGCCCGCCTTACATTCGACCCTTCCAATCACTCATCTTTCGTTCATCAAATATGAAGGATAGTTGCATTTACAGGACCTCAGTTTAGCGCTTTGAGGAGACGTAATATGTAGACCCTTGACAAGAACGTACTTGCTAGCATCAATATGAGCGAAAAGAAATTAATGTTTCGCTGCCACATAGATGTTAAAATCAAATGTTTTGAATAAAACGCATGTTAAATTCACATAGGAAAATAACATTGTAAATTGAATGTATTGCCAACTTAACAATCCGAGATTGAGTAAGAAATGCTGTTATCAGACAGACAGTGGAATTAACACATTGTGCCACATTTATTGAAAGATAGAAGATCAAGTGGTTTGGCCATGTCGTTAGAATGCAACACCAGCAACTCCCATCACTGGCCTTACATCAAAGATCATCTGCGACGAGTCCAAGAGGATACCCAAGCAGAAAATGGATTGACGACATCAAAGACATTGTACAACCACACGGAATGACACTATCCAGTGTCGCCCACTGGGCGCTGGAACGCAAATTATTCCACCCCACGACGCTTAACGGCAGAAGTGGAAGACGATGATGAAATGAATGTATACGTACATAAAAAAGTAGCCTAATGGCATTTTCTGCCAAGGGGTGTGAAGTGCTAGGCATTCACATATTATCGACCAAGGTATAATGAGGTGCGATGGTCAGTCCCCTTCTCCTACTATCTTTCCTTCCAGCGTGTAGATAACAAGAAACAAACAAAAACAAACAGAATAAAAAACAATGGTTACTCCAGGTTTGTGGGATATCCTGTTTATTTCTGGGGGTTATTTGTGTAACAAGAGTATACGCTGTGTCATGTTGAATTCAGGGAACTCTAGTGCCGGGTACAAAGATGACGTGACACATGACAAAAGGAACAAGAGATTAATGCGCTTCCTACCTTTCTCTCCCTCCTTCTCTTTCTTTCCCTTTCTCTCTCTTTCCCTCTCTCCCTTTTTCTCCCTCCCTCTCTAACTCTGTGTCTCCTCCTCTCTCCCTCCCTCTCTCCCCCTCTCTACCTCTCTCTCTCTTTCTCCCTCTCGCTCTCACTCTTCTCATTCTCTCTTTCCATCTCTCTCCCTCTCTCACCCCTCCCTCATCTCTCTCTCTCCATCCTCTCTCTCACTCTTCCCTCTCTCTCCCTCCTTCTTCCCCCTCTCTCTTCCCCTCTCTCCCTTTCTCTTCCTCTCCCTCTTCCTCCCCTCTCTGTCCCTCTCTCCCTCTCTTTCACGCCTTCCCTCTCTCTCCATCTCTCCACCTCAATCCCCTGCCTCTCTCTTCCTCTCCCTCTTCCTCCCCTCTCTCTTCCTCCTCTCTCTTCCTCTCCCTCTTCCTCCCCTCTCTCTCCCTCCTCTCTCTCACTCTTCCCTCTCTCTTCCTCCTTCTTCCCCCTCTCACTTCCCCTCTCTCCCTCTCTCTTCCTCTCCCTCTTTCTCCCCTCCCTCTCCCTCTCTTTCACTCTTTCACCCCTTCCCTCTCTCCACCTCACCCTCTCTCCCTCTCTCTTCCTCTCCCTCTTCCTCCCCTCTCCCTCACTCTACCCTCTCTCTCCCTCCTTCTTCCCCCTCTTTCTCCCCCTCTCTCCCTCTCTCTTCCTCTCCCTCTTCCTCCCCTCTCTCTCCCTCTCTTTCACCCCTTCCCTCTCTCCCTCTCTCCACCTCACCCTCTCTCCCTCTCTCTTCCTCTCCCTCTTCCTCCCCTCTCTCCTCTCCCTCACTCTTCCCTCTCTCTCCCTCCTTCTTCCCATCTCTCTCCCCCTCTCTCCCTCTCTCTTCCTCTCCCTCTTCCTCCCCTCTCTCTCACTCTCTTTCACCCCTTCCCTCTGTCTCCCTCTCTCCACCTCACTCTCTCTCCCTCTCTCCCCAATCTCTCTCATGGCGTCGTCACATGACATAATCGGGTCACGACCAAACATGATCCAAGACTGCAGGCGATCGCGTCAAATGGTGAACCTTGACCCTCCACTCTTATCGGCATGTCACGTGATGATGATAACATGTGGAAATTATTCCGGCATACAATGTCACGTGATTGTAACGCTGGCATATCGGATAGAGGCCCTGGCTTACCAAACAGAAGTCCGGGTTCATTCTCCTGCTGTTTTCTTAGCAGGATATGGTTTTGCGGTCTGACTTCCTCCTAAATTGGGGATCAGAGAATTTTATAAAAAGTAAACAATATTCGACGTGGTAGGGAGGTGACCCTTTTCTCGAAAATTCTGTGGCGCAATAAATGTCAAGTCCATTCACTCCATGATAGTAATTGTTATGCGATTATCTGTATTTTAAAATACGTTATATCCTGTTCTATGAAATTACAAAACATGGGTTCCCCATTAATAGAAATTAGACGTAAACAGTAACACATTTTTGGACACCTTATGAAAAAAAAAAATTGGAGAACTTGGTGACAACTGGCAAGATTGAGGGAAAAAACAAAACAAAGGGGAAAGCAGAGAAGTAAATACCTGGATGGCTTGGCCACCTGATATGCTCGAGACAAGAACACCATTAACATTTTAAACAAACTGTCTTATGTTTAAGGGGGCCCGCTTCATCAGGATCTATTGGACCAGCGAACACCCTGGCCAGTCCGCCACTATCTAGAGGTTATATACCTATTGGACAAGCTAACACTCTGGCCAGTCCGCCACTATCTAGACAGGTTATATACCTATTGGACAAGCTAACACTCTGGCCAGTCCGCCACTGTCTAGACAGGTTATATACCTATTGGACAAGCTAACACTCTGGCCAGTCCGCCACTATCTAGAGGTTATATACCTATTGGACAAGCTAACACTCTGGCCAGTCCGCCACTATCTAGACAGGTTATATACCTATTGGACAAGCTAACACTCTGGCCAGTCCGCCACTGTCTAGACAGGTTATATACCTATTGGACCAGCGAACACCCTGGCCAGTCCGCCACTATCTAGAGGTTATATACCTATTGGACAAGCTAACACTCTGGCCAGTCCGCCACTATCTAGACAGGTTATATACCTATTGGACAAGCTAACACTCTGGCCAGTCCGCCACTGTCTAGACAGGTTATATACCTATTGGACAAGCTAACACTCTGGCCAGTCCGCCACTGTCTAGACAGGTTATATACCTATTGGACAAGCTAACACTCTGGCCAGTCCGCCACTGTCTAGACAGGTTATATACCTATTGGACAAGCTAACACTCTGGCCAGTCCGCCACTGTCTAGACAGGTTATATTGAATGACTGATTTGCGGCTTTGATCGTGTCTTACGTGAGTTCGTTATTTGGTCTACATTTTATGCAGTGAATGAATCAACAAAAAACGAGAAGGAGAATCAATAAGCTTAATTAGAACACGATCACAAGTGGCAAAATAGACGTTGCGGCTTTGGCCTTCGTCAGCACACAAACAACACAGACACACTGATACAAACGCATGAAAAACTTTACATGAAAATATATATACAAAGGTTACTCACCTGCTTCATTGTTATGAACTTGGCACGTGTGTAGCTAAACAACGTATGTAACTAACGGTCTCTGTGGCTAAGAGCTTGCGAACGCTGTTTGTGAGCCCGTATACCCGGGTTCGAAACACGACTGTGCTGGTTTTTTTTCGAAAAAGGTATAGGAGCCGATCTTTCAGAAAACAATGGCAAACTACTGAACGTAAAATTTTCCCAGGAATCACGAATAGCGAAAATGCTGGGGTTCCTGTTAAGGACATGCAACTTAATTTATTTATTATAGAAATAACCAGTTGTAATTGTCTACATTCACAGCGGTGTTTTTCTGCATGTGTCAGTCAGTCTGAGAAAGCCATACCACACATATTTCTGTGGGATTGCCGATATGTCAAGAAGTTTTTCCTGTTTGTTTTTAAAACCATGAGAATTTTTCGCCGAAATAAGGTGGCTTCGACTATCAGGAGTGTCTCCTTTCTACTTTTGCCACGCCTCGCCTGTCTAACGCCTAGGAGAACATAAAGTGTGAGTTCTTCTACGTTTCTTGAAAATGTTCAGAGGTTTTGTGGATTTTTCTGAACCAAGACAGGGTGGGCTTTATAACTGATTTCTTGTCACGCTTCCCTTTGGTTTTTATTTCTATTTATTTTGTAGTCGATGGTAAAAGACAAAGGGAGACAATCATAAAGACTGATGCTTCCTTCACTACGGTGCTAAGAGGTAGAGAGTAGTTCTGACTTCGTTACGGCCAAAGAAGAAAAATAGTGAAAAGAGAGAGAACCTCACACCGCCTCAACCAACAAAAAAAGAGGGTAGTAATTAGATAAGAAGATATACGAGATCTCAGGCAGGGGCCTCAACTCTGGACTGACTGTCATATTTGAGACCCAGACATTGGATTAAGGTGTTAGACTGTGGTAGAAATAGTGACTGTAAAAACTAAAAGAGACTAAACAAACGAATCAAAAACAGTACAAAAATAGCTCTTTATTTATCTCCTCTAGCTGAACATGTTTGATAACCCATTGCAATAACAGATACAACAGACAACTGTATATATCAAACAACAACGGTGGGTAACCCCCAACCAATCAACATCACTTAAGACAACAGGGTACACCAAGTACCACAACACAGGTGCTCCAAGCAATAGCTGGTTAGACTGACACAATAAAGAACCTTGACACAAGCAACACTGCACAGACAATAAGGCACTACAAAAACATAGGTTACACAACATAAACCCCAAGACGCGACATAAACAAGAGTTGTGACACAATTTACTGTCCCACCAAGAACCCAGGCATGCTGACACTAACTAGTCAGCCACTCCTGTAACAATGGAAAACACAATCTATGATTATCATGGTAAAGACAACATATTAAACACATGAAGCAATGAGCACATGCAATATAACATTTGAATTAACCCATAGGTCATAAATGTCTTCCATCAAATTATCCACCTTGCCCCTCTAGTTGTACTACTGCTATCATGAGACTACATCTCTAATGGTTAAATGCAGCAATCAATGCTGCATCATCAGATCACCTACTATTGTCTTCTCCAGTTGTGCCACTGCTGTCATGAGATTACACTTGATATTGCTAGGATAGAACACCTTCTAATGCAACAACCTCAGCCTGGTCCACCTCCCCATACAGCCCAGCATTAACTTACAGAATGTCTTCAATTCAGAGAGGTCATTCCCTACAGGTCTCTGGTCCAACACAACTTCTCATCCCCAACAGCACAGGCTGACAATACCACCTATAAATGCCAATGTTACACAGCAACACTAATCAACTTGTCAAAATCCAACACCGAACACAACTCAGCTACACCGGTGTACAACGACTCTAACAGGACAACACCATTTGAACATGTACCTAGGGGACATAAATACAGTCCAATGCACCAACAGCAATCCAGCAGACATAGGGTATGCAATTCAATATGGCATCAGAAGGACACACACCTTTGTACTGATGACAGCTAGACAACATCAACATACCAGAGGTAGTTCTACACATGACACCAGCAACAATCAGGACACCGGCTATAACCTAAGTCACCGACAACAACTCAGACATATAACATACATCGCGACATAAAACCATCACAATCATCAAATGATCACTCTCACCATAGCTATCACTACAATCATAATACCCAATGCACCACCTTCCCCCCATCTTCTGTCATTTAAATACCTAAACTTATGAGGGATGCCATATGATATAGGACACACTGCTCCTGCAATGTCCATGTTTTGATAAAGGATATCAACAACAATATGACATCACACACATTACCGCATGATATTATAAATTAATAACCAACAGGCAAAACATGTTCAACCGTGAAAAGCAATGGACACATATACCCAGTGGAATTACCATATTTGTAGAATGTGGCAATGTAACATTTGCACATAAAAGAATCACAACATTCACAGAAAGTTGAAGATAGACATGTATTACACAGGAACTCAACCGAGGAACTCTGAGGCTACTAAGCCAGTTCATAAAATAAATACACCATAGTATCAAGTAAGAGTGCATCATCCATATGAGACAGGATCAAAGCATAACCATGTTCATGGGCAGAAACAGAACATCAGCACTAATATAACAACCAGTATACTATATATATTATGTCATAACCATGTTCATGGGCAGAAACAAAATATCAGCACTAGTATAACAACCAGTGTACTATATATATTATGTCCTTATTATTACACATTAATGCCAACTACACCAGTGTACTTTTATCTGTGAGTAGACAGCAAATGTGCAGTTATGCCCTCTATTTCCCATCATTCTTCCTACGATACACCGGTTATACATTTTCTTCTCTTACGCTTCGTGTCGCATCGCAAGTGCATATATCTTTGCGAAAGGTGGTACGTAGCAATAAATCACACCCTTCCCCTGGTACAACAAACACCCTGTTTTACTACACATAAAACTCCCAGTTTGATACACTAGCACAAACACTACTGCATTCTGGTAGCAGATGTGACACCAGACTTCAATGCTAAATGAGAAACCCCTTTACCAATATCAGTTCCAGGTGCACCTGCCTGTTCTCCCTCAGTAAAGCCACACTTCATTCGCAGTTAGGATTACACAATGATTGCTGATACGCACCCCGCGTATTAAGATGCATTATTTCCTACGCCTAGTGGCTATCAATCTGCATGGCGTCCCTACAATTCAACACATTATTTCCTACACTTCTATTTATTACCTACATGTTCTAACTGCTTAGCTTAACCATTAACCCATCATTGCCACATATAACATGTAAGTATTCTTCTCTGCTTTACACATGTTATAAATATTACACCTATATTATGGTTATTTTCCCCTACTCATAAGCATTCAATTTTATGCATGGCTCCAGTCTCCTCATCAACTATAATTTATGACCTCATACATCTCAATTTACACCTCATACATATATCTTGGTGAATCTCCCACTTTTTTTGCTAGCTTGGGACATTTACAGAGGGATAGCACAAAATCAATCACTACCTATTTGGCCAGTAACACAATGTCCTAGGATAATCATGTAAAATACATTCTCAACAAAATAATCTTGTGCCATCATGGCTGGCATAACATGACTTCAATCTTTACCATATTTAACCGCCACTAATGACCTATCTTCGTATTTCACACCACCATGCTTGATTGCTTACATCTCTATGTACTAGCCTGTTAATATCCTGTTTTCATAAAGGTTTCGGGACGCTAAATCATTCTATAGAACAGTCCATTTCAATAGTATTCATTCCTATTATCTATTTATATTTCTTTGTTCCTACAAGCTCACATAACTAGCAATTATTTTCACCCACGCTTGTTCCACCATGTAAACACTTTCAAGTAAGGTCAGGGAAATTAGTTTTTATCATGGTTGTAAACTCGCTGGTTTTTTGTTTTTTAAGATCGCTGTTAGAGGTCGGCGTGGCCGAAAGATTAAGTCGCGCGCTTTCAAACTGTCTGTGCGCTGATTGCAGGGTAGTGGGTTCATTCCGTTCACCGGTCAGTTGGACTTACTCGTTCAGAAAGCAATAACAAATTATTGAACGTAAAATTCCCTAGAAAAAAACAATCTAGGGTTGATCTCAACGTCCTGCAAAGAACATGGAACATTTATTTATTTATTTATTTATTTTTTAATACAATCGCTGGGGGAATCTTTGAGGTCACTGATATAATACGAGAAACTCTCGTGGGTATTGGTGGACACGTATTCATTACGGACTCAAGGAGTATGCAATAGTAAGGTGGAGAAAGGAATGTTTCGCGTGGAATGGCTATCCTCGCTTTAGAGGTCACAGATTGTGAGAATTGTATGGAATATTTGCCCTGGCCATGCGGGAGTGCTGGAGAATGAACAGCCTGAAAGGCTGGCAGGTAATGGCACCGTTTGGTGGTAGATTACTTATGGGCAAGAGAGAGGTGATAGAGCGCCTGTGGGACCAGGTGCAGAAGGTGGGGGAACAGACTGAGAACCCGTATGTTGAAAGGATGATATTGCTGGGGGTCGGCAGTGGTCGTGGAAGAATCTCAAAACCGAGAGGGAAGACAAGGCCAACTTTCAATCAGATAGCGGTGGGAACGATTAGTAGTATGACTCTTAGCTGGTTGTTGAACGAGGGGACGGAGCACATATGGGAATGTCCTTGAGTGCAGTGATGTCGGTTGTTAGCCCAACTCAACTCAACTCAACTCATAGCAGCTAACAAAGAAGTAGAGTCTAGAAAACAGACTACACATGTAAATAGTTATAGAGTTTGTAGGTTGTAGTGAGTCCTCAGAAGATTGTTTCTTTCTGCCATCAAACCAACAGATATTTGTGTTGCCATTGTGAAGACTTGCAGATGCATGGTCGGACTAATCCAACGGTAGAGCGTGCTTCTGACGCGGAACACACTGGCTGTCTGTGGATTCTGCTTTCACTTCTTTGATCACAGCGTGCGCTTTAGCGAATGTGATGGGGAGCTGCGCTGATAATGTCATGAGTACTAGACGCGTGTAGCTACACACCTCGTGTACCCAGTGTTCGATACCCGCGTTCGTCGTCTAGCTAGGTGAGGGAATGACTGGCGACTTATGCCGCCGTGAATGCCGGTCTCAAAATGTGATGGCGTTATAACATCACATACTTTTAGCGGGGAAACTGCGACAAACTAACCCCAAAAAAAATCAATTTTACTTTCTACACCCGCAAACGTCAATATTAGCATGGCAGAATTGGTAAGAACGCCCATTCTTAAACATCCGATGTGCGGATGTCGAGGCAGCGGTTCAACCCTTATACTGGTCATTGGTCAAGAATGTTGTCTTCTCGTCCTTGACTTGGGGACGTGAACTATAAGTACCTCAGAAGTCTAAATAGGTTCTCCTGATGGCGAGGGACACTGGTAATAAGGAAAGCTGTTAATCCACAGGCAAAAATCACTAGCCAGGCGGCTCTAATTCCTCAGGCTGAAGACATCCCTGCCATACATCGCAAGGTACTATAAAGGCAGTAAATGACAGTTGTTGCACTAGAAGTAGTAACACGTGTGTGGACTACATTGAGTTCAAAGCGAGCGAATTAATTAATTAATTAATTCATTCATTCATTCATTCATTTCATTCATTCATTCATTCAGTAGCATGTCCTTTGCAGAACCTCGCTCCCATAACAACCTTCCGGAAAACCTTTTGATCATAAGCAAGATGTCCCGCGTCCGATACACCCATTTGGAGATCATCTTCTACATCCTGCACCCATCTTCTCTTTGGCCTTCCTCTTCCTCTGTTCCCCGGCATATACACCTCCATTAGTGTTCTCTCCAAACTTTCATGACATGTCAAGTCACCAAAATATTTTAATTTTTTGTTTGTTTTATCGTCTTTAGAAGTCATCCTTCTTCAGTATTCAGATCTTGTCGTGTGGATTCATTTGTTTTTTTCTCTGTTTTTTTTTTTTCTGTATTCAAGAAATTCTTAGAACCCCTCTATAACATTTATATTCAATGAAAATTATGCGCTGTCCAGCTTGTTTAGTAAGTGTCCAGGTCTCACAGGCGTTTTTTGCAAATGGAACGATGTATGCTCTCAAAAATCAAATGTTTGTAGGTCTATCCGTCCCACGCCACAATTTATTCATTTGTTTTAGTTTTTGAAAAGCAATATATATATATATATATATATATATATATATATATATATATATATATATATATATATATATATATATATATATATATATATATATCCAAAGACAGCAGCAGTTAACTTATTCTTCAATTATCCATACAGTCTTAAATTGAAGAGGGTAGAGCCAATATAATTATCTCTGTTCACCAGCAGACCGCCTTGCGTTGTTTTTCATACAAAGATATTAGTCCAGAAAGCAATTACAAACTACTGAACGTAAACTTGCCAAGAAATCACATACAGCCAAAAACGCTAGGATTGACCTCCACGTCCTGTAAAGGATATGCAACTATAGTATGTCCCACAAAGAATGCCTTCATTCACGATCAATTATTTTGAAAACTGTCTGTTGCATCGTTATGAAATTTTTCCAGCCGTCTTATATTTACCCCCATCCAAGGAATATGTCTTTGATAGGTCCAAAAACAACTTAAATCATCGAAAGCGGCGACATTTCTTTGATGTTTTGCTGAACAACTAGTGATTTCTCGCTAACAAATTTATGTTTACAGTAATGGAAGCCCCGCCAATTCGGATGACACACAAGGCGTATCCGGATTCGTATGGGAGTGGGTGCAATGAAAGAACTAGCTTAAAAGTCGACAGGGTCGGCTGCATTGAACCGGGTTTTTATCCCATATGGCTCAGCTTCTTTCCGCAGCGCGGAAAGCGTCGCACAAAGCACGAACTCCATAGCTCCAGCGACGACCCTCGGAAGTCTCCGAAAAAAATGCACTCGTGAAATAAAGGACGCGGCCCGGAATCGAACATACAACCTTCGGAGCCCGAGTCAGACGGCTTGACCACTTCACCACGGAGAATCCCGAGAGGGGTGCAATGTGTAATATTAGTAAAGACTGAGAATTTACAGAGGCATGGGGTAAATAATTTGTAAATTAACAGAAAAGTAGAAGGAATATATTTCTTACCTTATTTTTCATTTCCTTCTTGTTTCTTCAGTTGCTGGTTAATAAAGTGTACACAAGTATTCATGTTAGCTTTTTATATTGAGTTCGTGCAAGCTTCCAAATAGCTGTGCGTTAATGTGCGTATGGAGTGACCAGAAATGATACCGCAATTTAGTCATTATGTTTCCATTTTTAAGCATCTGTTCAGTTGTCTATGTAGTTTGTTCACACGGTCACGTGGGTGACAGACCCGCTTTGAGTCTTCGTGATAGATAGATAGGATAGATAAGATAGATATGATAGATAAGATTAGATTAGATAGATAGATAGATAGGTAGATAGATAGATAGATAGATAGATAGATAGATAGATAGATAGATAGATAGATAGATAGATAGATAGATAGATAGATAGATAGATAGATAGAAAGATAGATAGATAGATAGATAGATAGATAGATAGATAGATAGATAGATAGATAGATAGATAGATGGATGGATGGATGGATGGATGGATGGATGGATGGATGGATGGATGGATGGATGGATGGATGGATGGATGGATGGATGGATGGATGGATGGATGGATGGATGGATGGATAGATAGATAGATAGATAGATAGATAGATAGATAGATAGATAGATAGATAGATAGATAGATAGATAGATAGATAGATAGATAGATAGATAGATAGATAGATAGATAGATCCCAGCCAGGAGCTGGGCGAAGCCGGGCCGAGTCAGCTTGATTATTTATGTAATCACGTTTCATGAAAGAACCCCCATTGGAGACACCTCTGAACAATACCATTTAACTCCGCGCAGTTTGTGCCAAAACGAAAATCACGAGACAATTTCAAAAAAGCGCGGATGTGTCTTGGTGAAGCTGTAGTACTTTTAAAATGATGGACTTAATCTCTGAGCCGTAAATTATATACCGCATATAAACAAACATTGAAATCTGCTGTACAATCTCCAGAATAAAAACATTTTTGTTGGGTGGACATAATGATAAGGTTATATGCTAAATCTCATCATTTTCCCTCAGTTGGTTACTGAGATATTGAATATTATATTGAGGAAAAAAAAAAAAACACACACACACACACTATAACTAACTGTTCGGCATATATTGGACACTCCTACGGCAAATGTTTAGCTGTCATTTTAGCAGTTGCACCGTTACATGCATCAGTATTTCCTATGCTTAGTATATTAAATGTGTCAAATGGTTTAAAGTGCATTTGTCAACGGTGTTGTGTTCTTAGTTTGATGTTTTCTTTCAGTGCTCATAAAATAGACTTATTTATCTGATGTTATGAAAAGCGAACGTCTTATGCTTCCTGTGTTTTCCAGAAAAATCTTTTAAAAGTCGACTCAAAGCGATAATAAAAATAAAGTATTGAAACTTCTTTAAAGTGCGAAACATTCGTTATTTGCAGTTCTGGGTGTTTTAATTCATTACTGTTTACCCACCTTGAACGGCTTGTTTGCAAGTGAAGGCAAGTAGGTAGCATCTACTGAAGCGTAAAAATTATGTTTTCTTCTTCCAGAAAATAGTGAGAGGAGCACTGGTAATAACTGTTAGCTTTTAAAAATGTAAAACCACCCATATCCTATCCATCTATAGCAGTGGTTCTCAACCGGTGGGGAATTCCCCACCCCAGGGGAGAAATTTAGGGTTCCGGGGGTGGGGTGGGGGTGGGGCGGGGGAAATTAAGATTATTTCAAGATCGCGTTAATACAAGAACCGATTACTTGATATTGTTTGTCCCTTCATACTGTACGGTTCTGTACGTCTCAGCCTTCTAAAATTCAATTTATAAAGTAAGTAGACCCACAATTCATGTTTTATGTAGACGTCTAGACTTGTTTTAGTATGTGCTATTAAATTTAGCTTCCATTATTACGTATACTGTGTAAGGGAGGGAGCGGGATTTTTAGGTAGGAAATACGAAAGAGGGGAATGGCGTTCTGAAAATATGGTGAAGGGGGGCACGGGCCAAAAACTGTTGAGAACCTCTGATCTATAGCTTGGGTACTTTTCCACGTTGCACTAATCATGTTTCTAGGGAAAATTCGGAAATGGCAACAAGGAACTTCCTACATCCTAGGCGTGTGTGTCAATTGTTTCCCCGAAAATACTCAGCTACAGCATTACTTATGTGTATGTGGGAGTCGCGGTAGCGTTGTGTGTGTCGAATGCCGTGGGTTCGAATCCGCATCAGGGCGAACCTTGAGAAAATTCACCTGCGCTTACAGATCGGTCTGACCAAAACAATGGTATCAGGATGTCTTGTGAAATAATGTTGGGCCGGTGTAACTCTGACCATATCACCCACAGAGTACCTATGGGTCTGTAATGATATGGATTTAGCACCATATACCCATTGTATATAGGGAGTGTAAGAGGGTTCTTTACTTATTGACTTACTGTATGTGTCTGACTGCCTGCCTGTCTGCATTCATTTACGTGTCAGACTGCCTGTCTGCATACATGTATATTTCTGACTGCCTGTTTGTGTCAGACTACCTGTCTACATGTATGTATGTGTCTGACTCTCTGTCTGCATGCATGTATGTGTCTGAATGTCTGTCTACATACATGTATGTGTCTGACTGCCTGTCTGCATACATGTATGTGTCTGACTGTCTGTCTGCATGCAATTATATGTCTGACTGCATGTCTCATGCATGTATGTGTCTTACTACCTGTCTGCATGCATGTATGTGTCTTACTCCCTGTCTGCATGCATGTATGTGTCTGACTGCCTGTCTGCATACATGTATATGTCTGAATGTCTGTCTGCATACATGTATGTGTCTGACTGCCTGTCTGCATACATGTATATGTCTGAATGTCTGTCTGCATGCAATTATATGTCTGACTGCATGTCTGCATGCATGTATGTGTCTGACTGTCTGTCTGCATGTATATATGTGTATGACTACCTGTCTGCATGCATGTATGTGTCTGACTGTCTGTCTTATGCATGTATGTGTCTGACTGTCTGTCTTATGCATGTATGTGTCTGACTGTCTGTCTTATGCATGTATGTGTCTGACTGTCTGTCTTATGCATGTATGTGTCTGACTGTCTGTCTGCATGTATATATGTGTCTGACTGTCTGTCTGCATGCATGTATATGTATGACTGCTTGTCTGCATGTATGTATATGTATGACTGTCTGTCTGCATGCATGTATATGTATGACTGCTTGTCTGCATGTATGTATATGTATGACTGTCTGTCTGCATGTATGTATATGTATGACTGTCTGTCTGCATGTATGTATATGTATGACTGCTTGTCTACATGTATGTATATGTATGACTGCTTGTCTACATGTATGTATATGTATGACTGTCTGTCTGCATGCATGTATATGTATGACTGTCTGTCTGCATGTATGTATATGTATGACTGTCTGTCTGCATGTATGTATATGTATGACTGCTTGTCTACATGTATGTATATGTATGACTGCTTGTCTACATGTATGTATATGTATGACTGTCTGTCTGCATGCATGTATATGTATGACTGCTTGTCTGCATGTATGTATGTGTCTAGCTACCTGTCTGCATACATGTATGTGTCTGACTGTCTGTCTGCATACATGTATATGTCTGACTGCCTGTCTGCATACATGTATATGTCTGACTGTCTGTCTGCATGCATGTATATGTCTGACTGTCTGTCTGCATACATGTATATGTCTGACTGTCTGTCTGCACACATGTATGTGTCTGACTGTCTGTCTGCATGCTGACTGCCTGTCTGCATGTCTATCTGTATGTCTGACCATCTGTATGTCTGCATGGATGTATGCGTCTGATTGCCTGTCTGCATGTCTATCTGTATGTCTGACTATCTGTATGTCTGCATGCATGTATGTGTCTGATTGCCTGTATGCATGCATGCATGGAAGCACGTAGTACCTAAATATCTGTACCTAAACTGATAAGTGTGCGTCTTTGTATCTGTCCGCATATATATACACGCACAAACACACGCATATGCGCATTGAGACATAAAACGGTGTTCTAACCTAGTTAAGTAGGCGCAGGCGAAACTTTTATCATACCTTTAGTATCCCGTGATGTCTTGTTTTAGTAATTCTTATTGTCTGTAAACTGGCTTTGAGAAAGTGTTAATGGAAGCTTTGTTAAAGAACAGAATTATGTCAGGCAATCGTATATGTTTTTTTAGGAAAATCCTGCATTCCCCTCGCAAGTACTGCTAAAAATAACAGGTGTTATTCGGGCTTTCACGAAGTGGGCGGTCGAGTGTACCGGCTGGCACGCTGACAGTTTACTAAAAAATATGACAATTGTGGAGCTGTGAATTTATTCGAAATTCAACACTTGTAACAGTCGATGGGGAACCGCAGTAGCGCAGTGGTTAGCACGCTAACCTGTCGGCTTGGTGATTATGTGTTCGAATCCTCCGATGGCGGAAATTGTTTTAACAAATTCAGTGCCAAACCAAATGTAAGTTTGGACTCAAAATAATGGATGGTGGAAAATGTGAAGTAGGGGGGAGTCACAGTTATGACTTAAAAGTTGCTCGTATGGTAACAGACATGTTTTATTATATATCAAATTAAAAGGGATTGCATATAGAAAACTACTGTATATACGCTAATTGCAGATACGGGAAGCTGCTTCAGGCGATTGATCATCCCATGTCACGAAATCAGTTAAAATTGACCTGCTCTCCCAGCCTAAAATATGTTGTAGGAAATATTCTGGGAAGTAAAGAGCCATTAGTGTATAACAATAGGGAACAAGCGTTATGTGATCAACATGCTTTAATGTCTGGAAAACGGTTCTTTACTTGTCTTTTACACGTACGTTCTTTGTTTAATTTCTTATACTTGTACATACTGTATATAGTTTCTTTTACGTATATATAAAACGAATTTTTTATGGCGAGCTGCGTTGTTGTACGCGCTCCCAAGGCGGCCAGAGGAAACGCTTTAAAGACACTCTGAATATCTCACTAAAAGCTTTTCGAATTCATCGCGACACTTTGGAAACTGCTGCCAAATACCGAAATTCGTGGCGTGCATCATTACGCAAGGGTGCAGTCACCTGTGAAGCAAACAGGACTGCAAGAGCTGTGAAGAAAAGGCTGGACAGAAAAACCACTGCAGGAGATCCTCCTCTTGGAACGTCAAGCATTCTTTGCCCACATTGTCAAAGAACATTTCGAGTCAAAATAGGCCTTGGCAGCCATCTTAGAACTCACGGCTCCATACTTTCAACCCCACTGGATGAAATGAATGGTCATCATCATTCTTGATGGATAAACAATAACAACAACAACATTAACATATGACAAAGCACATAAATAAACTAGCTAAGCAGGGATGCAAACAAAAGAACTATGTACAGCAACAAAGTCTGAGTTGAGTTGGGTCAAGAACCGATATTACAGCACATGGGTCATTCCCATACGCGCTTCGTCCTCATCTTCAACAACCATCGAAGAGTCCCGATACTAATGATACCAGTTGCAATCTGATGATGTGTTCGTCTAGCCTTTGCACGGAGTACTGAGTGTCGACCACATCCACTGGTCACTACATGCCGCACCATTCTATCCAGGCAATGATGGTGTGTTCTTCCACACTATATACGTAATCCTAAAAGGCCCTGACCAGTAAACAATCTCAGCAGAGCCAAGGACCTAATAAAAAATAAATAAATAAATACAGTCTTTGATGCGTCGAGCATCGCCTATTTGAACGACCAGCTCTGGTATACAGAGAGTATACAGTTACTTCCTCATAAGCCAGTTTAATAGAAAACACTCTGTATAGAACAAAACACTTGCATGCATCGATACATGGCAATAACACAAATACTATGAGCTCAATATCGCATGGATCTGTAAGAACAGCAACAAGATCAGCAACACATCACTACCACAAAATCTTGAAAGCTACATGGTGTATTTTTAATGACTGTGCAGTGTTTGAAAATATTGCCGGTCCAAGTTTTATATTTACCGATTATGTTGTATGAATTTTACAGAGGGTGAATACAAAACTTGGACCGGCAATATTTTCACCCTCTGTAAAGTTCATACAACATAATAGGTAAATACAAAACTTGGACTGGCAATATTTTTGAACACTCCACCCACCCATCCATCATGTGCCATGCCGATAAGCGTGGGCGGTCATGTTCTTCCATCTCACTCGATCACCAGAGTCGTGGATCAGCTCCGTGTTTCTGTCTCGACCATGCTATGTGGCCAAGCCATCCAGGTATTTAATTCTTGGTCTTCACATTGGTCTGTTTCCTTCGATCTTGCCAGTTGTCACCAAGTTCTCCAATTCATTTCTTCTCATAACATGCCCCAAAAATGTTGACTGTCTACGTCTAATGTCTCTAATCAGTTTACGATTTTCATTTGTTTCTTGAAGGACTTGTTCATTGGTTTTTCTGTCTGTCCATGGTATTCTTTGCATTTTCCTCAGAAACCACAGCCATCAGATGTTTTTCAGCTTGTCTGTTCATTGTCCACGCTTCACACCCATATAAAAGTACAGGTTCTATGTAAAACGTCACTCTTTTTCTCGTTTCAATTGATATCTTTTTATTGGTCAGTATGTTTTTCATCTTGCAAGAGGCTACCTTCGCCATGGCAATTCTTGTTCTAATCTCTTCAAGGCATCTCACATCAAATGTTATGACTGTTCCGAGATAGTTGTACCGATTTACTTGTTTAAGAATTTTCCCATCTACTTGTATATTACATTGTGGTATTTCTTCCTTCCTAGTGACGACCATAACCTGTGTCTTCTTACAATTCAATTCTAACCCTAGTTGTTCACTGTGTGCAACTACCGCATCTACTAAATTATGCAGGTCCTGTTCAATGTCTGCAATCAAGACTGTATCATCTGCATATCTATTGTTATTGATGTATCTTCCCCCAATACCTGTCACAGTCATTAAGAATACACCCTGTAGAACCGGCTCTGTCTTGAAAGGGTTACGGAGGCAGTTCGTAATCTAGCATCCGAGTTCGAAACACAGCAGCGGATGATTTGGAAGCAGAATGCCTTGCTTTGATTTTCATGCAGTGGTATAACTGCCGGTTGTTCAGAAAGTAATGGCAAACTACTGAAAATAAGCATGCCAAGAAATTACAAACAGCTGGAGAATGCTAGAGCTGACTGCAACGTCCTGTAAAGGATTACAATTAACTAAAACAATAAAAGTGCAGACCTGTTTTGACCCCATCGCCGCAAAGACATCTATTGCCAAACTGAAGGAAAATAATATGCATCAACATTTTGTTTGTTACTTTATTACAAAAGACTTAATTTTCAAACCGTACGGCTGTTTTGAAAGATACATGCTTCGTGTATGGCGTTATATAATTTTCCAGAGAAATGAAAACAGTGAAAAGCACGAAGTGAGTTAGAGGGAGCCAGATTTTTAAAAAACACGAGTACAAATAATAGAACATGCCGAGGCGAGGTCAAAGTCCATTTACCTTCCCGAGAAATGAATGTTTGTCTTATGTTTTACAAACGGTTTAGGACATGATTCCACACATGCGCACACTGATCTTATGTAACTGTTGATGTGTAGACGTCGGCGTGATCGAGCGGATCAGATAAACTTCCAGCGCGCTGATGACGAGGCGGCGGTTCAACTCCTACACCGGCATTAAGTTTGACTTTAATGTTGACTTCTTCGTACAGGAAGCAATGGCAAACTACTGAACGCCTAGAAATAAACTCGGAGTTGATCGCAACGTTTTGCAAAGGACATGCGATATTTTATTTAATAATTGTGTCATGAATCGTCACCGATGTAGAGGTACGAGGTACGCCTCTGACTCGAACAGACCTCACACAGTTCACATTGTGAGCGGTTTGGTCTTTTGCAAAATATCAAAAGGATACTTATACCTCCCCTAACCCAGGGGTAGCAGGCCGGTCGTCTGGCCTTCTCAGATAAAAGAGAAAACATAGGAGGTCCGGCTAGCGCCTGAAATAATTAGAACATGTTCTAGGCAGGACGTTTCCGTCAGGCCCAGATTGATATTATAAGCGGTTTTATGTTCAGTAGTTTGCTATTGCTTTCTGAACGAGAAGTCAGCGTTTAAGTCCCTGAGACCGGTGGGTGGGATGAATCCACTCCCCCACCGCTAGGGCACAGGAAGTTAATACGAGAGCATCACAAACCTCTCGGCCACGATGATCTTTGTAAGGGCCTTACAAACCACTTTTCCCAAGGCACATGATGATCCTAAAGGCATGTCAATGGCTCTAAGCCATGTCCTCAATATACCACCATAGCTTGTCAATGGCTCAACGCCAAGTCCCCAATATATCACCATGGCTCTACACCAAGTTCCCAATATACCACCATGGCTTGTCATTGGCTCTACACCATGTCCCCAATATACCACCATGGCTCTACACCATGTCCCCAATATACCACCATGGCTCTACACGTAGCACAAGGCAGATGGGTATATCATTCTGTCCCCAAAATACCCATCGTAGCACAATACAGGTGACTATATCATCCCGTCAAGAAAATCCTAATCGTAGCACCAAGTCCCCAATATACCACCATGGCTTGTCATTAGCTCTACACCAAGTCCCCAATATACCACCATGGCTTGTCATTGGCTCTACACCATGTCCCCAATATACCACCATGGCTTGTCATTGGCTCTACACCAAGTCCCCAATATACCACCATGGCTTGTCATTGGCTCTACACCAAGTCCCCAATATACCACCACGGTTCTACACCAAGTCCCCAATATACCACCACGGCTCTACACCATGTCCCCAATATACCACCATGGCTCTACACCAAGTCCCCAATATACCACCATGGCTTGTCAATGGCTCTACACCAAGTCCCCAATATACCACCATGGCTCTACACGTAGCACAAGGCAGATGGGTATATCATTCTGTCCCCAAAATACCCATCGTAGCACAATACAGGTGGCTATATCATCCCGTCAAGAAAATCCTAATCGTAGCACATGGCATTTTGATATATCACTCGTCCCAAAAATGAAAGACCATCGTAGCACTAGACAAATGGTTTTATCACCCCTCAAGACAATCCCCATCGTAGAACAAAGCATGTGGGCATTTCACTTCGTCCCTCCACCCCCACCCCTCCTCACCCTCCCCCCCCCCCCCCAAAAAAAAAAAAAAAACAACCTATCATAGCAACAGACAAATGGTTAAATCTTCCGTCAGGAAAAACCCCATCGTAGCACATGAAAGGTGGTTATATCACTCTGTCAAGAAAACCCACATCGTAGTATAAGGCAGGTGACTATATAACTCTGTCAAGAAAACCCCCATCGCAAGTAGTTATTACCAGGGTTGCCACTTTTTTTGGACCAAAAATATCTAGAAACGGCCCAAACAACATCCATAAATATTTAGATTTCGTTGGGAAGTATCTAGGGAAAATATCCAGATTGAGAAAGTAAGAAATTACATTATGTATTGATGTGGCTACCGTCTCCCTGGCGAAGGCGTTTACGCCAACCATTACCGATGCATTATCGATTTCAATTGCAGCCTAATTCTTCAAGTTTAAATGTTTACTGACCAAAAGTTTCTTCAGTGCCTGAACTACACTTTCTGCATCACACTCTTCCAAGTATTTCAGGATCCTCGCCGATGCAACGGAGTTCGTACATTGAGCTGAGTTTCTCCAGACTCAGGTTTAAGTTAGGAGGAAAACGGAGCACTTATGGGTTAAACCATGTGCCGTGATGTTGATCCAACGACTAAACTAAACTAAACTAAACTAAACTCTTCCAAGTGAACTAGTCCAAGAAATGTAGAAACTACTTTGTCTGTGCTATTGCTATAAATATATAACACATGTACCAAGCACTTTTCAGAACCGAAATGTCATTCGATTCGTCTAATAACAAACTATATTTATTTGTAGAAATATCACTGATCAAATCTTCTTCAAAGTGAGAAAACAAAGTACTCCTGATCATATTTGTACACTTGCTGCGATGCATTTCACGTCCTTTAGAACTTTACTGTCAGAAATAGTGTTTTTAAACACGATTGCACAATGACAACTTAAAAATATTGCGACAGATCCTCCAACTTTTGATAATTCATTACTCTGTGTAGTTCTGAAAACAAATGTCAAGGGTGGCATATCCCTAAATGGCACTGCATTTTTATGTTTTTTAGTCTCTGCATGTTTCTTCAAGTCTCGTATTTTCGCTTTCATTTCGCACTTGCAGTACTTATAACGAGCCTTAGTCACATCTCCATGAATTGACATCACCCAATCTTTATTTATGTCATCCTGCAGCCACTCTTTCCGAAATTTTTGTTCATATTGATTTACTTTTGGCATGTTGCAAGAATTGTTCAAAGTGGAAGACACATATGAAGGTGAGCAATTACAAAAACAAATCACATGAACAAGAATCGCAAAGTCGGAATCACAGCAATAATTCGCAACACGATGAGTTTACAGCTCAAATAGCTAGTTAGTTAGTTAGTCTTTCCTCTTGAGCCTAAGGCGGCGCATAGGGCAGAAGTCATGGCTCTCCATGTCCGGAGGTTCGCTGCTACCTGATGTAGATCCTGGATGTTCACTTGGCCGTTGAATGAGCCTTCTCTGATAATGGTTCTACGCAGAGTCTCTCTTGGTCTTCCCCGTTTTCTTTTCCTTACTTGGTTGGGGAGCCTTGACTTGTCCATTCTAAGTACATGGCCGATGTAGTTCCAACGGCGTTTTCTTATAAAATTGGATACAATGTCTTGCTTAGTCTCTTGTCTTATTTGCGTATTGGTTCTGAAATCTGTTCAAATAATGTTATTATAACTTATGCGCCCTTTTACTCATTACCGGGGGGTTGCCAGATTGTTGAGCGTTGACCTAAGTAAGTTCAAAGTTTAATAATGGCAGTTACCATAATTTACGCGCATCCAGATCAAACAAAAAAATGGGTAAATGACACCGAAAGTAAAATCTAGAAAGTATCAAAAATATCCAACTCCAAATGAAAAGTATCTAGAAATGCATCCAGCATCCAAACGTCAGAAAACAGTATCCAGACGCCGGCAAAAACCTCTAGATCTGGATATAAAATATCTAGAATGGCAACTATGGTTATTACATTCACTAACTCCATCCTAGTCGGTAAGAAGCTGGAAGCCACAGGGATGTCATTTCTCGGTGGAATGCCAAGAATTCCATTGACGGCTAAGAAGACAAATATCCCATTATGCAGGAGGCACATTCACAAATAAGATGGTTACCCTCATCAGGAAGACAATCATCATGTATGTTTTGTCACTTGAAGAGACGAGGTCTGTGGTTTGGGGTTAGTGAACGCAGTCTCACCATCCCGACATACCGAGTTCGAAGTCAGCCGCAAACGATTTTGGAGCAGATCGCTTTGCGTTCATTTTCACAATGGTATATGTGCCGGCTGTTCAGCTGAACGTAAAATTACCTTTAAAAAATTGCACACACAAAAGTTAGTTGCCTATCCTTTACAGGGCATCGCAGTGAACCAAATCATTTTTGGTTGTTTGTAATTTCGTGTCAAGCTTACGTCAGTACTTTGCCACTGCTTTCTGAACGACCGGCACTCATAGTATTGTATGAAAACTAGCTCAAGGCAGTCTAATTCCAAATCGCCAGCATCTGTGTTTAGAACGCTGTATGCGGGATTGCTAATTGCATCCCCGACCTCATCACCACAGCGCCGGCAAAAACAAAAAAATTATAAACCGTCAATAAATGTTGGGGTTAATTGCGACGTCATGTAAGGACATGCGACTAACTTGTAACTCCTTGCTCGTCTTATGCAGTAAGTCACGATCATTGAATGTAAGGAAGAGAGTGCTGAAGTGCTATATAGAACCTGTTTTGCTGTACGCAGTGAATCTTGGAATGTACATGAACAAACTAGGAAAGACTCGGAAGCAAGAGAGATATAGTTCCTGAGACGAATGTTGCGAATTCCTTAGACCGCCAGAGTAACCAATAACGATCGGTTCCGTGGCGAAGAATTAACCGACGCAGTTCGTAATCGCGAATACCCGTGTCCGAAATACAGCTGTGTTGGTATTTTTACAAAATGATATGGGTGCCGGTCGTTCAGAAAGCAATGGCAAACTACTGAACGTAAATTTGCCCAGGAATCATGAACAGCCAAAAAATGCTTCGGTTGACTTCTACGTCCTGTAAAGGACATGCAATTGACTTTTAGAGAGAGCAGATGCCTTCAACAGAATGACACACAGGGTCGCGGGGCTTTGGTCCCTGGGGAACCGCAAGCCCTTATTAAAAAATTCTAACATGGCGCTCCTCAAACGTCTAATTTTATTGCCAATCTTGCACACCCAGCTTGTTCCTGTGATTAGAGAGAGAATTGAATTGATCTTTATGTTAAAAGGGTTACAAATTGGGCACTTGGGCCCGTCTTATATTCGACCCTTCCAATCACTCATCTTTAGTTCATCAACAGTGGATGATACATTCACATAGGAAAAAAGCATTGTCAAATGAATGTTATAAGCATAAACAATGCATATTATTATGTTATGTGGCACATCCCCCCTCCCATACACACATCCCGCACCCACCCACACATACACCCCTCACCCACTCACACATCACCCACCCATACCCACACATCCTCCACCCCCACACATCCCTCCACCAACTCACACATCCCCCACCAACCCAGACATCTCGCACCCAGCCACACACACACATCCCTTACCCGTATCCCAGAGAGAGAGAGAGAGAGAGAGAGAGAGAGAGAGAGAGAGAGAGAGACAGAGACAGAGACAGAGACAGAGACAGAGACAGAGACAGAGAGACATAGAGAAGAGCGACATAATCCCCGCAGATATGCTACTTTGGTAACGGATCGGAGAAAAAGTATCTACACCAACCCAACTTGGATGTATGCAAGCCGTTTTCAGGATCTAGACAACCGGATCGCTGACCCATCGGATCTAAGGTTTAAAACGCAGTCTTCCAGAGTATTGACAACCACCCAACCATGCTTTCGTAGTCTCTTTCTCCGAATGCCGTTTGTTCATAATGAAATTAGGCTGTTCGGCTGGGTTATTCCGGTTCAGATTTCTTTGATTAGGGCCATTCGCCGCTCCGATGTTGATTCACTGCGTAAATCGGCATGTCAGTTACTGAACAATTATAAATAGAGCCAAACACTGCTTCGCGGGCGACTACCAGCAACTTCAAAAGCATGATATCGTTTGCATAATAAATATATTCAGAAGGATTTGAAGTCAGCAAACACTTAAGTATAACTTCCACATCCTTCCGAATTTTAAGTGGGAAAGCTACCTTGGGGAGAGAGGAAATTGTGGTGTTGTTGTTGTTTTTTTTTTAAACTTTAAGTTCGCGGCGACTGCACAAGCCAGGCGGCCTTAATTCCTCACTCAGACCCCTCTGCCATACACCGCAAGGTACCATATTGGCAGTAAATGACAGTAAGTTAAGATTAATGATTGGCAACACTAGCGCACCAGGCACGGGCCATAAGAAGATGAAGAAAGTTAAGACTGGGAAGTGACCTCAAATATCAACACCGTGTGTGTGCGCGCGTGTGTATGTGTGTGCGTAAATAGGACGTATATGTAACGTGGTGATTGCTATACTTCATTCTTCTCGGGTCTGTGTCGTTCGTAGTCACGTTTGACTTGTGCCACGTCGAATTTTGTATCGATAAGAAACAGTTTTACAATATCAATGCCTTCACGCTCTTTATTCCACATTGTTTGGCGTAGAATTTTGCATTGATAAGAAACAGTTTTACAACGGCAATATCTCAATGTGATTTATTTCACATTGTGTGACACGTCAAAGATTCAATATCAAGGCATATCCAGAATGTGTGCAGCAATGTATCAACATAGACATGATACATTCACAAAGTAGCCCTATTCAGCGATGTGATAGTACCTTGACATTAATTCGGTACCCAGAATGTGCAAGGGGTGTTGCAGAAATGTCCGAGCAACAGCCCAGAAAAGGCACAACCGGAGGTGTAATTATAAACACTAATGCAGTGGTTCTCAACAGATTGGCAGACTCAAAATGGCTTCAGGCACAATATCCTGGTTTTTTGTTGAGCGTTTTGTTTGATGAAGCACAATTTTCTGGCATTCTGGTGTCGTGTATTAAGTGATAATTCTTTGACGTTTTAACTGTTTGTTTATTGTAATTTGATTAATTTGGTGTGTTAATAAAATATTGGGAATATAAAGAATGCTTTTATTTAAGTTTTAATAGCCATCAGCGTATTCATTTGCCATTAAATGTATAAAACTACATTATAAAATGAATCTATGCATGTAAAGGTTATGTACAAATATAGAAGAAAATAAGGATTTTCAGTATTGTAGGCATGTTATTATGAGACTGGCAATTTTGGAAAGGGAGAAATTCTTCTTCTTTCGTTCGCTGGAAAGGGGGGAATGACATTCTGACACATGGTGAAAGGGGGCTTGGGTCAAAAAGGCTGAGAACCACTGCACTAGTGTATCGGTGATGTTTTATTGCCGATATAAATGGGAATTTTCAACAATAAAAAGGAGGGGTTGCGTGGCATATGTTATTACAGTATCTTGGAATTCATCATGACACCTGGGAGGCTGCAGCCAGAGACCGAAATTCGTGGCGTGCATCATTGCGCAAAGGTGCAGTCATATGTGAGGCAACCAGGACTGCAAGAGCTGTGAAGAAAAGGCAGGACAGAAAAACCACTGCAGGAAATCCTCCTCCAGAGACGTCAAGCATTCTTTGCCCACATTGTCAAAGAACATTTCGAGCCAAAATAGGCCTTATCAGCCATCTTAGAACCCACGGCTCCACACCTTCAACCCCACTGGATGAAATGAATGGTCATCATCATTCTTGATGGACAAACAACACAACATTACAGTATCTAACAGGGAAAGTCATTAAGTAACAGGGATTTTAAGAATAACTTCTTCTTTTTTTACAATAGTGCTGATCAGAGATTGTGTGTGTTATCTATCAACGTGGTTCCTCCCTGCCTGTCAACACACTTGGCCCACCTCTCCGCTAGTTTGCTGAGACCTTCTAGGAAAACGTTTATGAAAGTGTGGCCTTAATCCAAGTGTACACCACCTTCATTACTTTGTTGTTGTCTGCAAATCTGTGACTTCGCAAATGTTTTTTCAATGGGCCAAACAAGTGAAGGTCCGTTGGCGCCAAGTCTGCAATTTATGCTGGATGTTTCAAGACCTCGAAGTTTAGAGCCCTTGGTGTATCCACTGTATGCGCAGACGTATGAGGGCGGGCATTGTCGTGCAGCAACAATACTCTTTTTGAGAGAAGTTCCGTGTGTCTAACTCATATCACGGGCTTCAGTTTGTTTATTAGCATGTCACTATAGCGAGCACTTTCCTGGAAATGAACCAATACAGGGCCTTTGATATCCCTGAAGATGGTAATCGTGACTTTCCCCGCGGTTTCCTGCGTCTTGAATGTTTTCTTAACCGTAGACAACGGGTGTTTCCACTGCATCAATCTACTCATTCATACACTTTCCCCTAAAACAACTCAAACGACTGACTCCAAACTGCAGCATCATTCTCCTTTCACACCCTTTGACCACAGAAACGAATAACGTCTTGTTGTTTTTCCGCTGTGCAAGTCGGTCGTGAAGCAGTTATTTTGTAGGTAATCTCTCTCTCTCTCTCTCTCTCTCTCTCTCTCTCTCTCTCTCTCTCTCTCTCTCACACACACACACACACACACACACACACACACACACACACACAATACTGAGGTTCACTGTGACTCATGTAAAGCATATGCAACTAATTTTATTTTACTTCCCAAGCGCAATCTGCTCGCGATCCCTACACGGGGTATTGCTTAAGTGCCAGTTTGTGTCCTGAAATAAGTTTTCCGTTGTCCATATACTTCCATGCTTTTTATAATAAAACTACCCTAATTACTTTCGCCGGTAGTATGACAATGGAAAGTAATGCTGTTACGTCAGCCTTCCAGGGATTGGAGGGCCGCATAGCCCCACATGTTGTGTTTGTAACGGGCTCACAGAGTGTGCTTCTGAACCTGGAAACTGACACGTTCTGGGTGGTATGGTTGGCATCGTTAACACCTTGGCATGCTGTTTAAATACAATATTCTTTTTAGTATAATTTTAATTCGCTAACAATTCAAAACTACAGAGAAAAGTCACTGCAGAATCACCGGCAAGGTCAGTAGAAACATATGGCATCTAAATGTTTCCACGGCTTTTATCACGGCATGCTGTTAGACCGAAGGACAGAAGCTCACGCGTCGCTAGATTGATAGCCACGGGAACATCAAAATGTTCACTCGCGGGTATGAAGTGTCTCAACGAGTGTGCAAGTGAGCGGTACTTAAGCTCTCTAACTAACACCGGATTCTGTTTTCGCGAAAGACAAGAACTGCCTTCGTGTGCAAGGTTTACTGGTTCAAGTCTGAGAACAGTTGAAGACGTACGTAGCTTTCAGGGTTTAATGACGATCGTTGGTTATCCTTTGCTACCTGCCCGTGCCGGCTCTGTGGTGAATGAGTTACGGGCGCAGTTCGTAATCCCGCATACCCGCGTTTCAAACACATCTGCGGGCGATTTGGCAGAAGAACGACTTTCGTTGGGTTTTTTTACGAAATGGTGTGGGTGCCTTTCTTTCGGAAAGCAATGACAAACTACTGAAAGTAAATTTGCCAAGAGATCACAATAGCAAAAAATTCTGGTGTTGACTGCGACGTCCTGTAAAGGATATGCAACTAACTTTTAACCTGCCTGACCGAGAACGCTTTTGTTTGCTTCTGTTTCCAAGAATTCTGTTGCATTTCCACATTTCTAGAAGTTCTTTGTTGTTTCATTGCTGTTTCCAAGAATTGCTGATTATTCGGTTGCTTTTCCACATTTCTAGAAGCTCTATGTTGTTTCACTGCTGTTTCCAAGAATTGCTGCTTATTCTGCTGCATTTCCAAATTTCATAGACCTGTTTATTTGATTGCTTTTTATGTCAAGAACTCCAACTTATTCTATTGTATTTCTACCTCTCCCGGGCACATATTGACATTTATGCAAATCATTTTAATTGCTTCTTTCAGACATTCTTAACTTGCCGCCTTTTAACATTGAAAGTCTGACGTCAAGCACTGGAAACTATCAAGTAGTTCACTAACCGCTCCCTATCCAAGGTTAACCTAGGTGAATGTCTGACAGGTCAAGGGATAGGAACCAGACGATGAGAGATACAAACCTGCTATCTTGTAGGTAGACTGGAGACAGTCAAAGGTTGTGAAAAGCAACGCCTAAACAAAATGTTTGTCGACATCGAATATTCAAATCCACAGGCTTGATGAAACAGTGCAACAGTGAAACAGTGTAATTCGCTTTACGATGATGCTTTCTTCATTAACAACCCTAGACAAAAACAGATATATACGTTTTAAAATATGTCTTACCACAAGTGAACGCTTTTCACCCATGCCGAGATGTCGGACCTGTCCATCATCTTCTCCGTTTGAAATATGATGGGCAATGCCTGCCATTACAAGCGATAATGTCCGTCCACAACTACCTATTTCCCCATCAGTTTTCATCAATTCTACGGCCTGCTGTGTCTCATGCCACAACGCACTATGTTGTGGATGTCTCGGTAGCGCCTGTCGGTCGGGCGATTATGGGTTCGAATCATCATTGAAGCAGATCTTTAAAATTGGCATGGGCTTCCAGGTCGACCTAGCCTAAAAATGACATGAGCTCCCAGATCGACCTAGCCTAAAATGACCTGAGCTCCCAGATCGACCTAGCCTAAAATAAGTAACAGGAAATGTCTTGGGGAGTAATATTGTTCATAATCATTCTCTTCTCACGAGTTCATGATGTCATCAACATCAAGTATGATCTGCTCTCATCCAAGGTCGACTGCAATGAGTCTACAACATTCTCCTTTCTGCGGCTTCACATAAAGGCTTCTTCAAGTCCACCTACATGTAACGGTGTCTACAACATTCTCCTTTCTGCGGCTTCACATAAAGGCTTCTTCAAGTCCACCTACATGTAACGGTGTCTACAACATTCTCCTTTCTGCGGCTTCACATAAAGGCTTCTTCAAGTCCACCTACATGTAACGGTGTCTACAACATTCTCCTTTCTGCGGCTTCACATAAAGGCTTCTTCAAGTCCACCTACATGTAACGGTGTCTACAACATTCTCCTTTCTGCGGCTTCACATAAAGGCTTCTTCAAGTCCACCTACATGTAACGGTGTCTACAACATTCTCCTTTCTGCGGCTTCACATAAAGGCTTCTTCAAGTCCACCTACATGTAACGGTGTCTACAACATTCTCCTTTCTGCGGCTTCACATAAAGGCTTCTTCAAGTCCACCTACATGTAACGGTGTCTACAACATTCTCCTTTCTGCGGCTTCACATAAAGGCTTCTTCAAGTCCACCTACATGTAACGGTGTCTACAACATTCTCCTTTCTGCAGCTTCACATAAAGGCTTCTTCAAGTCCACCTACATGTAACGGTGTCTACAACATTCTCCTTTCTGCGGCTTCACATAAAGGCTTCTTCAAGTCCACCTACATGTAACGGTGTCTACAACATTCTCCTTTCTGCGGCTTCACATAAAGGCTTCTTCAAGTCCACCTACATGTAACGGTGTCTACAACATTCTCCTTTCTGCGGCTTCACATAAAGGCTTCTTCAAGTCCACCTACATGTAACGGTGTCTACAACATTCTCCTTTCTGCGGCTTCACATAAAGGCTTCTTCAAGTCCACCTACATGTAACGGTGTCTACAACATTCTCCTTTCTGCGGCTTCACATAAAGGCTTCTTCAAGTCCACCTACATGTAACGGTGTCTACAACATTCTCCTTTCTGCGGCTTCACATAAAGGCTTCTTCAAGTCCACCTACATGTAACGGTGTCTACAACATTCTCCTTTCTGCGGCTTCACATAAAGGCTTCTTCAAGTCCACCTACATGTAACGGTGTCTACAACATTCTCCTTTCTGCGGCTTCACATAAAGGCTTCTTCAAGTCCACCTACATGTAACGGTGTCTACAACATTCTCCTTTCTGCGGCTTCACATAAAGGCTTCTTCAAGTCCACCTACATGTAACGGTGTCTACAACATTCTCCTTTCTGCGGCTTCACATAAAGGCTTCTTCAAGTCCACCTACATGTAACGGTGTCTACAACATTCTCCTTTCTGCGGCTTCACATAAAGGCTTCTTCAAGTCCACCTACATGTAACGGTGTCTACAACATTCTCCTTTCTGCGGCTTCACATAAAGGCTTCTTCAAGTCCACCTACATGTAACGGTGTCTACAACATTCTCCTTTCTGCGGCTTCACATAAAGGCTTCTTCAAGTCCACCTACATGTAACGGTGTCTACAACATTCTCCTTTCTGCGGCTTCACATAAAGGCTTCTTCAAGTCCACCTACATGTAACGGTGTCTACAACATTCTCCTTTCTGCGGCTTCACATAAAGGCTTCTTCAAGTCCACCTACATGTAACGGTGTCTACAACATTCTCCTTTCTGCGGCTTCACATAAAGGCTTCTTCAAGTCCACCTACATGTAACGGTGTCTACAACATTCTCCTTTCTGCGGCTTCACATAAAGGCTTCTTCAAGTCCACCTACATGTAACGGTGTCTACAACATTCTCCTTTCTGCGGCTTCACATAAAGGCTTCTTCAAGTCCACCTACATGTAACGGTGTCTACAACATTCTCCTTTCTGCGGCTTCACATAAAGGCTTCTTCAAGTCCACCTACATGTAACGGTGTCTACAACATTCTCCTTTCTGCGGCTTCACATAAAGGCTTCTTCAAGTCCACCTACATGTAACGGTGTCTACAACATTCTCCTTTCTGCGGCTTCACATAAAGGCTTCTTCAAGTCCACCTACATGTAACGGTGTCTACAACATTCTCCTTTCTGCGGCTTCACATAAAGGCTTCTTCAAGTCCACCTACATGTAACGGTGTCTACAACATTCTCCTTTCTGCGGCTTCACATAAAGGCTTCTTCAAGTCCACCTACATGTAACGGTGTCTTTCTTTTGCACGCTTTCTTACACCTGTCTCTCCAGCATTTCTCTTAACACAGAACTGTGCCTCTGTAATGGCCGAAGAACCTTATTCGAACCTCATCTCATTCAATAATGCATTCTTTGATCTCAGTATGTAATACTCATTGTTTATCTTCTCTTGGCATTATTATTTCCCTTGTACTGACACCCTGTCGTCTTGACAGACGAGTTTTTGTTTGTTTCTTTCATTGTGCTTCAAAACAGGCATAAAATTTACAACCAGACGATGGATGGAGTTATACCTGTCCAGAGCACAAAGCCTGGGCTTAATTGTAGAGACCATGTGTTGCACATGCAGCATGATCCCTCTCTCTGTCTGTCTAGTTTACTCCAGAGGAAAGATAATACCAATACATCTGGAACAAGACAAGCTGCAGAAGCTGTCGAATCAACAAAGCAAAGCTCTAATTGTCCACCTCTCGGAGCTTCCATCCTAGACCAGTTGCCGACTAAAGCCTAAATGGCATTTAGTCTTTAGGTTGCATTTCCTCGCACTAAGGGCTTGTACCCTTCCAAATGCATTCCCCCGAACGAAATCGTTTGTGCAATGTGGGGTGTCGGGTTTGGTGATCGCCGCCTAATATTCGGGAAACCGGAAGCAGGTAGTACCGTCTACTGTCATACGGTAGCTCGGTCATATCTGACTAAGCCCCAACACTAATTTCCCTTATTCGTCTGTATATAACAATATGTCAAAGGTTTCGGTTTTATTGTCGCATTGTTCAAGAGTGGCAGTTGCGTATCGGCTTGTCGATAACCTGCACGGCCGGAGGCCATGGGTTCGAATTCAAACCGAGGCGAGGTTCAAAATTGTTGTTATAGCCGGTGTACAGAGTTAAGAGTGAGCGCCCTACCTTTCAAAATATCTTCTTGACTTGTACATTCATCACTTATGGCAGCAAAAGTCAAACTCCTGGCCATCACGTGGCCGAACATTTTAAATAACAAGAGAAGAGAAGGGGTGATGGCGAATCTCTGGCGCCGTAAAATAACTAAACTTCCCTAGATACGTATGTAGTACATATACGCGCAGACACTTGTACACATACACACATACATACCTACACTTGAGTAAGACCACAGTCTACCCTAGCAAAAGAAAGGTGCTGAAGACAGAGGCAATCAGCCAGGAGGCGCACCACGGCAATCAGGATGTCACGGAAATAAGTTATGAGCGAACGAAAGAAGAAGAAGAAGCAGAACATCGAGGCGAAATTTTAAAATGGACTAAAGCTCTCAAGGGAACTCAGAATAAAACGTGTACCAGGAAATTTGTTGGGAAGTGAAGGCGACAAACGTGATATTGGATACCCCATCCCTCTAGCGCCGATTGGTGTGTAAACATATGAGTCAGGCACCATACGCCCAATACGCCGTGATTCGTGTACAATAATCCTTTACTTTTCTTTTACGTTAGTTGCATATACTTTACAAGACGCCGCAGTCAATCCCAGCATTTTTGGCTGTTTCTGATTTCTTGGCAAGTTTACGTTCAGTAGTTTCCTTTGCTTTCTGAACAACCGGCACTCATACCATTTTATGAAATCCAACGCAAGGAGTTCCGCTGCCAAATAACCCGCAGCTGTGTTTCGGACGCGGTATTCAGGATTACGAATTGCATTCGTAACGCTTTCGCCACAAAACCGGCACTCGTCTTTACTTCTTATTTATTCAGTGTCGATGTATCTGCACCACAACGCTCTAATTGTATTCAGTGTCCATGTATCTGCACCACAACGTTATTGTTGTATTCAGTGCCCATGTATCTGCACCACAACGTTCTAGTTGTATTCAGTGTCCATGTATCTGCACCACAACGTTCTAGTTGTATTCAGTGTCCATGTATCTGCACCACAACGTTCTAGTTGTATTCAGTGTCCATGTATCTGCACCACAACGCTCTAGTTGTATTCAGTGTCCATGTATCTGCACCACAACGCTCTAGTTGTATTCAGTGTCCATGTATCTGTGTCCATGTATCTGCACCACAATCTTCTAGTTGTATTCAGTGTCCATGTATCTGCACCACAACGCTCTAGTTGTATTCAGTGTCCATGTATCTGCACCACAACGTTCTAGTTGTATTCAGTGTCCATGTATCTGCACCACAATGTTCTAGTTGTATTCAGTGTCCATGTATCTGCACCACAACGTTCTAGTTGTATTCAGTGTCCATGTATCTGCACCACAATGTTTTAGTTGTATTCAGTGTCCATGTATCTGTGTCCATGTATCTGCACCACAACGCTCTAGTTGTATTTAGTGTCCATGTATCTGCACCACAGCGCTCTAGTTGTATTCAGTGTCCATGTATCTGCACCACAACGCTCTAGTTGTATTCAGTGTCCATGTATCTGCACCACAACGCTCTAGTTGTATTCAGTGTCCATGTATCTGCACCACAACGCTCTAGTTGTATTCAGTGTCCATGTATCTGCACCACAATCTTCTAGTTGTATTCAGTGTCCATGTATCTGTGTCCATGTATCTGCACCACAATGCTCTAGTTGTATTCAGTGTCCATGTATCTGTGTCCATGTATCTGCACCACAACGCTCTAGTTGTATTCAGTGTCTATGTATCTGTGTCCATGTATCTGCACCACAACGCTCTAGTTGTATTCAGTGTCCATGTATCTGCACCACAATGTTCTAGTTGTATTCAGTGTCCATGTATCTGCACCACAACGTTCTAGTTGTATTCAGTGTCCATGTATCTGCACCACAATGTTTTAGTTGTATTCAGTGACCATGTATCTGTGTCCATGTATCTGCACCACAACGTTCTAGTTGTATTCAGTGTCCATGTATCTGCACCACAACGCTCTAGTTGTATTCAGTGTCCATGTATCTGCACCACAATCTTCTAGTTGTATTCAGTGTCCATGTATCTGCACCACAACGCTCTAGTTGTATTCAGTGTCCATGTATCTGCACCACAACGTTCTAGTTGTATTCAGTGTCCATGTATCTGCACCACAATGTTTTAGTTGTATTCAGTGTCCATGTATCTGCACCACAACGTTCTAGTTGTATTCAGTGTCCATGTATCTGCACCACAACGCTCTAGTTGTATTCAGTGTCCATGTATCTGCACCACTAGTTGTATTCAATGTCCATGTATCTGCACCACTAGTTGTATTCAATGTCCATGTATCTGCACCACTAGTTGTATTCAATGTCCATGTATCTGCACCACTAGTTGTATTCAGTGTCCATGTATCTGCACCACTAGTTGTATTCAGTGTCCATGTATCTGCACCACTAGTTGTATTCAGTGTCCATGTATCTGCACCACAACGTTCTAGTTGTATTCAATGTCCATGTATCTGCACCACTAGTTGTATTCAATGTCCATGTATCTGCACCACAACGTTCTAGTTGTATTCAGTGTCCATGTATCTGTGTCCATGTATCAGTGTCCATGTATCTGTGTCCATGTATCTGCACCACAACGCTCTAGTTGTATAGTGTACCTTTTCGAATGAAATCTGATTCTTTCCACTTCGTCTCTGACACTCCTACATTATCATCTATCAAACTGATGACCTCTTTGATATTAAACTGTTCTGCTTCCCATCCTAGTACAATACTGGCACGTTTCATGTGCATATTTTCAGGTATGTCCGTGTAATTTTTATATATTCCTTATCAGCGTACGACTTTCAGATGAATCACACAGTAAATAAGGGAACGGGTGTAACTGTAGTAGCCATCGTGTACAGTGTCACAGCTTTCTCCCATTGCTTCTCCCATTATCCCAGAAATAGTTGGGGAATCGCCCACTTCTGCACTCTATGACTTCTTTCACCTGTGTCTGTCGCTTGCCAGAACTTCAGTTTCAAGCAAAGTTTTCCCTGTGCCTTTCAAAATACTAAATGTTCAGCGAATGTTTGTAATTTTCCGTGGCACTGTTGTAATGTTCATAGTGTTGGGCAACATTTTGGCCTGCGCTCGCATTGAACTCAAGCGTAATCCATATGCTACTACTTCTAGTAGCACTAGACTGATCTTTGAGAGTGGATTAGCTATCTCTTTTTTTCAGT
The DNA here is from genome assembly GCA_963921405.1 of Cepaea hortensis. Taxonomy (NCBI): domain Eukaryota; kingdom Metazoa; phylum Mollusca; class Gastropoda; order Stylommatophora; family Helicidae; genus Cepaea; species Cepaea hortensis. The sequence continues at coordinate 75,205,395 of OY992886.1, forward strand.
GCCCCTTGCCATCAGGCGAACCCACTCCGACTTCTGAGGTACTTGTAATTTACGAATAGAGGGCAAAAGATGAAGAAGAAATATCAATACTCGTGATAAAGTACCTATCTCATTAAGTATAGAATGCATTTCGTTATTTATCAATTTATAAACAAAGTTTGCTGAAAAAGCGTGGCTAGATTTAATGTTTCTTTGCCAGTTATCTTGATGTGGACATATTTATGACGTTTTCAATTATTTCAGCTGTTTGTTTGTCACCATTATTTATGACATTTCAACCATGACTGGTTATATTAGGTTAGTCAAAGCCATCACCGTGACATTGACTGCTTGGCCCCTCGTGTGCTGATTGGTCTATACAAATAAAGGACTAGCACCATATGCTAAAATACGCCTCAAGGCGTAAAAATAAGGAAGTCGTCAAAAAGCAATCAAAGATAAATAGTTATCCGAGAAAGTGGAGACAAACTATGAAAAGAGCCCAATATATGATGAGTTTCTTGGTATAGAAACAGGGTAATTTGTGTAAAGGTAACTAGTAGATGCCGGCTTCGTGGCTTAGAGGTTATGACTTTTCTCCGTAATCTCGTATACTCTCGTCGGTAACGTGATGACGGTGAGAATCAGCAGTGGTTCGAATCGCATCGGTAACTTACGGGGTATGTGAGCCGGCCGCTCAGAAAGTAATGGCAAACTACTGAGCGTAATCTTGCCAAGAGATCAACATAAAGCTGAAAGATGCTTGTGTTGACAGCGATGTTCTGTAAAGGATATGCAAAAAAACAAAAAATAAAAAAAAAATAGTAGATAGTACAGTAAAGCACCCCTTTTCACTCCACAAGACACACTGGGTACATTTTGATAGCTCCTGTGTTTAGATCTTTGGCATTCAATGCGTGACCGTGATTGGTCAGTTTTATCCCGACCACTTCCTACGAAGTTTCCAAGTACCTATTTTAAGCTGGATCGACACGGAAATCCGTGTCAGTGTTCAATCCACATATCTGTCAGCTAGACTAACATGCTGACTTCTCGTCCTTGACGTAAAAAACAACAACAGTTGCTTGTCCTTTACAGGACGTCGCAGTCAACACCAGCAATTTTTGGCTGTTTATGATTTCTTGGAAAGTTAACGTTCAGTAGTTTGTTTTCTGAACAACCGGCACTAATACCATTGTATGAAATACCAACGCAAGGTGGTCTGCTGCTATATCGCCCGCAGCTGTGTTTCGAACCCAGTACGCGGGATTGCGAATTGCGTCCGTAACTCCTTCGCCACAGAGCGGGTCGTCTTTGACTAGAAGACATAAATTACAAGCACCTCAGGAGTCGGAGTGGGCTGACCTAATGACGAGGGACACTGGTAATAGTGAAAGTTGGCTCACACGCAAAAATCAGCCTAGCATGGATTACGTTAGAGCTCAAAAGCGAACGAATAAAAAACAACAAATAGTGGTGGAAATACCCGCCTCGATGCGGCTCGAATTCGTCATCACGGTGTCCATGGGCCACTGTGCTACCAATAGCCATAGCTAACAACTAGCCAGCTGTCTGTCATCTAATGTCTATAGTACCTTACAGTGTAGGGCAGGGAGGTCTTGAGCTTTAGGAATTAAGGCCGCCTGGCTGGTGCAGTCGCCGTGAACTGTACAGATTAGGAATTTCTTTTTGCCCCCGATAGACAAAAATCCACACCTTACGGAGGATTCGAACCTGGGTCTCCCAATGGAGAACCCGGCGTTGTTAGCCACTCGGCCAGCAGCTCCAACTAGCCAGCAAACAAGTAAAAGATCCCTTTCCACGCTTAGTTACATATTGGGTATATATGTGCTAGCATAAAATACCCCTTTCCACTCTCAGTGACATATTGGGTATATATGTGCTAGCATAAAAGACCCCTTGACACTCTCAGTGACATATTGGGTATATATGTGCTAGCATAAAAGACCCCTTGACACTCTCAGTGACATATTGGGTATATATGTGCTAGCATAAAATACCCCTTTCCACGCTCTGTGACATATTGGGTATATATGTGCTAGCATAAAAGACCCCTTTCCACGCTCAGTGACATATTGGGTATATATGTGCTAGCCCCGTATGTTTGGACCGACCGGTACTCGATACTGACGGGGTCAATGCCACGCTGGTAGCCTTTGCTTCGCAAAACATTTTCTAATGTCCCTTTTAGAATGGGTCTATCAGCGAGTCCTGATCACTTAAAAACAATCTAGAAAGTCTATTGAGTATTTGCTCGTGTAAAGTAAAAGAACTGGAGCTAAAACTCTACCAGGAAGTTTTATCTGGGGGAAATCAGGTGGTCTATGCTGAAAGATCAATCTTCCTGTCGTTTAAATAGATATTTTTGGAATTCGGAGTTAAATATTGTTTTTTCGTTTGTTTATTTTTCCCCCTGGACATTCTTGACTGTCTATTTCTTTCGAGTTGTCTGGTGTGTTCTCTCCTAGTTACATTTTTTCCTCATATATTTTCCATTTCTATGAGTGTCTATCAGTGAGTCCTGATCACTTAAAAAGAAAGTCACATAGACAACTTATTACAAATATCAGAAAGAGGCAATCATCGTGGTTTGGCCACGTTACGAACGGCCATGAGAAGATAAAAACTGGAACATGTCGTGACAACCGGAAAGATTTGAGGGGAAAAAAAGAAAAAAAAAAGAGCGGAAAAAGAGATAAATGAAGGCAGTGGAACAAGATTCTTGATAGTCTTGTGTCATGGCACGGAAGGGAGTCAACACACGAAATGATCCATGCTGTTGGAGATGGCAATATGTGGAAAGGCATGATGGCCCACGCAAGGCACTAGATGATGATGAGTGTCTGTCAATATTTCTTCTTCTTCTTCTTCTTCTTCTTCTTCTTCTTCTTCTTCTTCTTCTTCTTCTTCTTCTTCTTCTTCTTCTTCTTGCCTTCACTTTGTTTTACTGGCCAGCATCTGTAGCTGAGGGGCAGCGAAGGAAGTTTCACAAACCCGCCTACCGGTTTCTAAATCAAACGCAGTTGTTTTGGAAGCAGGTCGTTTTGCGTTGATTTTTTACAATGTCTTAATGCGTCGACCGTTCATAAATCAATGCCAAACTACTGAAAGTAAAATTGCATAGACATCATATACGGCCAAAAAATGATGGGCTTGATTGCGACGCCCTGCAAAAAAAAACATGCAGCTAACTTTTTCGCCTGTCATGGGATCGTGCCATATGTTTAGGTCACCGTGTCTTTTTGCTTGTCATGGGATCGTGACATATATCTAGGTCTCCGTGTCTTTTTGCTTGTCATGGGATCGTGCCATATATCTAGGTCACCGTGTCTTTTTGCTTGTCATGGGATCGTGCCATATGTCCAGGTCACCGTGTCTTTTTGCTTGTCACGGGATCACGTCATATGTCCAGGTCACCGTGTCTTTTTGCTTGTCATGGGATCGTGCCATATATCTAGGTCACCGTGTCTTTTTGCTTGTCATGGGATCGTGTCATATATCTAGGTCACCGTGTCTTTTTGTTTGTCACGGGATCACGTCATATGTCCAGGTCACCGTGTCTTTTTGCTTGTCATAGGATCGTGCCATATATCTAGGTCACCGTGTCTTTTTGCTTGTCATGGGATCGTAGCATATATCTAGGTCACCGTGTCTTTTTGCTTGTCATAGGATCGTGTCATATATCTAGGTCACCGTGTCTTTTTGCTTGTCATAGGATCGTGTCATATATCTAGGTCACCGTGTCTTTTTGCTTGTCATGGGATCGTGCCATATATCTAGATCACCGTGTCTTTTTGCTTGTCATGGGATCACGCCATATATCTAGGTCACCGTGTCATTTTGCTTGTCATGGGATCGTGCCATATATCTAGGTCACCGTGTCTTTTTGCTTGTCATGGGATCGTGCCATATATCTAGGTCACCGTGTCTTTTTGCTTGTCATGGGATCGTGCCATATATCTAGGTCACCGTGTCTTTTTGCTTGTCACGGGATCACGTCATATGTCCAGGTCACCGTGTCTTTTTGCTTGTCATAGGATCGTGCCATATATCTAGGTCACCGTGTCTTTTTGCTTGTCATGGGATCGTGTCATATATCTAGGTCACCGTGTCCTTTTGCTTGTCATAGGATCGTGTCATATATCTAGGTCACCGTGTCTTTTTGCTTGTCATAGGATCATGCCATATATCTAGGTCACCGTGTCCTTACCTTTCTTTATTTGCCCGAATTTGTTTTTAAATCATATATTAAACTGTCAAAGGCGTTGATTTCTTCTTTCAATTTCGTGTTCATAGTCCCCAACACTGCACGTGTAACTATGTAAAGCCTCATATGTTTACATTGCAAGATATGATTGATCTTTGCTGATATGATTCTTAGAATAATTCGCCAGCTGTCGGCTACGGTGATCTTTGCCGATATGATTCTCGGAATATTTCACCAGCTGTGGAGTACAACTTTCACTATATCCAGCTTTTCTTATTTTCAGTTTCACATCTGCAACCTTCTGATAGTGATCAAGATATTGTTTTTGTTTATTTATTTATTTATTTATTTTTTTTTTTTTTTGGGGGGGGGGGGGGGGGGTGTTAACTTATTCGAAACTTGTCCTATACATTTTCACTTTCAAATCTGGTTTGTCAGTTTCCGTGCAATGTATTATTGTTGCTGTATTCAATGTGTTAATATCCAATATTTGTATCCATGAAGGGCCGGTCTCCGTGGCTAAAGGCTTCACGGGCGCGATTCATAAGGCCGCTTACCCGCGTTTGAAACACAGCTGCGACAGATTTGGCAGCAGACCGCGTTGCGCTGGATTGTAACGGGCTGGTATGGGAGCCGGTCGTTCAGAAAGCAATGGCAAACTACTAAACGTAAAACTTGCTAAGACATCAATAACAGCAGTACAATGCTGATTTTGACAGCGATGTCCTGTAAAGAGGATACGAAAAAAAAAAATTAATAATTTTAAAAAAATTCCATGAAGGGATCTGCATGGCGTCTAAATGATCGTTTCTCATACCGGTAGTCTGGGGTTCGAACCACGTCAGGTCGGTTTCGAATTTTTTTTTTTTTTTAATTGACGTTGATTGGCTTCCTGGTCGGCCCAACTTAACATAGGTACCAGGAAATGTCTTGGAAAGTAGAGGCGGCCGCCAGTGATAACCTACATCACCAACTGAATGTGGTTTGGTATATAAAGATATATGTCTAGAAAGTAGAGGCGGCCGACGGTGATCACCTACATCAGCAACTGAATGTGGTTTGGTATATAAAGGTATATGTCTAGTTCCGTGCCCCCAATGCACCATCATCATCATCATCATCATCATCATGTGCCATGCCGGTAAGCGCGGGCGGTCACGTTTTGCCATCTCACTCGATCACCAGAGTCGTGGATCAACTCTGTGTTCTTGTCTCGACCATGCCACGTGTTCAAGCCATCTAGGTATTTACTTTTATGCTTTCCTTTTGTTCTTTTCCTCTCAGTCTTGCCATTTGTCACCAAGTTCTCCAATTTATTTTTTCTCATAACGTGACCAAACAATTGTAACTGTCTACATCTAATTTCTCTAATCAGTTTACGATTTTCGTAAGACTTGTCATTAGTTTTTCTGCATGTCAGTGATATTCTTTGCGTGTTCCTCAGAAACCACATTTCCACAGCCACCAGATGTTTTTCAGCCTGTTTGCTCATTGTCCACGCTTCACTTCAACACAAAAACGTAAGTTTATGTAGCACCTCAACACTCTTGTTCTCCTAAAATGCACCTTACGCGAGGAAAGTGGCCTTTTGCTGTTTACTTCAGCATCCATGATACGATTTGTAACATGTCTCCAGGAGTCTTGGGTCAAGCATGTGGTCAGAGACTTTTGGGGTTGTGTGTACTGTGTGGAAGAACAGACAGAGCATCATAACCTGGAGAGAATGGTCCGGCAGAGAGTGACCAGAAGATATGGCCGACAGTCAGTGCTTCGAGCAAAGGCCAGACGAACACATAAGCAGGCTGCTACTGGTGCTTTTAGTACTGGAACCCGTCGCTGACTGGTGAGGTTGAGGACAGAGCACGTATGGGAATGTCCCAAGTGTTGTGATGTCGGTTCTTAACTCAACTCTTCATGAGAAAATTAAACGAAACAAGAGAATTAACGGATGAAAACCGTAAACTGGTTAGAGAAATTATACAAAGTTTAGTGTGCACTTTATGAGGGGAAATAAATTAGACAACTTTGCGACTACTGGCAAAATTGATGGGGAAAGAGCAAGGGGAAGGCAGAGATATATATACCTGGATGACTTGGTCATATATCGGTCTCGGTACAAGAACACAGACCTGATCCAAGTCTGGAAGCGAACCAACTCGAAATTATTCCATAAGGCCTGTTTAGTACATGGTGCTTGCCCCATAATTTTAAACCAGCTGGCACTGGATGTTCAGAAACCAGAGGGATGTGTGATACAGCACTAAAGTTCACGTCTGGGAAGAGGCCTGGTGATCTGTGGAATGTTGGCCGGACTTGGGCTCATTCTGTGGAATGTCTGGGCAACAAAGAGTTGCTTCAGTGTCTGGGACAATGTGAGACCTAGCCTTGTGACCTCACTGCCACAACCGATAGGAAGAATAACCAGTTCTTGGGTGCGCTTTCTACACAGGCATTAAGAACCAATCCGTTCTTGTCAGAGCTTTCTACACAGCCCAACAGATAAGGAGAATCAATCCGTTCTTGTCAGAGCTTTCTACACAGCCCAACAGATAAGGAGAATCAATCCGTTCTTGTCAGAGCTTTCTACACAGCCCAACAGATAAGGAGAATCAATCCGTTCTTGTCAGAGCTTTCTACACAGCCCAACAGATAAGGAGAATCAATCCGTTCTTGTCAGAGCTTTCTACACAGACAATGGTCCATCAAATTAGGAGAATCAACCCGTTCTTGTAAGAGCTTTCTTCATAGACAACGGCTCATCGGATTAGGAGAATCAACCCGTTCTTGTAAGAGTTTTCTACACAGACAGCCGACCAACAGACAATGAGAACAAACAACCCGCTCTTGAAATCAAAGAAGACTAAGAGAAGTACATATATAGCAGAAAAATCATAACGATGACGAAATGACAATTACAACAATAAGTTATCGGCCTTTAATCATTGGAGAATCCAGAATGCCGTTACTGTTTACTGCTTAACAATGAACTAAAGACCAGGCGAACTGATAGAAGAAATGTCTGGGAAGTAAAGGCGGTCAGCTTGATACTGACCACATCACCCACCGAGTGCCGATTGATCTATACAAATATGGGTCTACCCCGCTCAAGGCATTATCAGCCTAGCCTCACAGAGTCCGTTCACAAATGATTGCCGATCAATTTATTTCTAGCCTGTCTTCTGCATCGTTATGACATTTTCCCTACTGACTTGTATTTACTCCCACCCAAGGAATATGTCTTTGATATGTCCAAAAACAACTGAAATAATTTATTTGATGTTTTGGCGAAAATGCAGTGAATTCACGGTAACAAACTTGTTTTACAGTAATGCATGTCAATTCGGGTGATGACACAAGGCGTGTCCATATTCGTATTGAAGTGGGTGCATTGTGTAATATTAGTAAAGACCGAGAATTTTCTTACAGTCATTGTTTCTTTGGTATCCAGCATTTTTATAATAGCTGGCCTTATGACATCCTAGTCAAAGTTGTCTACAATTGCCTTTCTACCTACCGTTTGGTTATCGCGTGGTGGTTTCATTCCAGATTCTTGCACCCATCGAGGAAATGACCGTTTACTCAAACCCAATGCATGCACGTTTCTTTTCTCGGGATTTGTTATAGTATGAAAAAGTTTCTTGTGATCAGCTTCTTGGCAAAAATATGTGTACAACTTCATAGAGATGCTTTGAAGTGTACACAATTTCATTCAATCCCATTCATTAATATTCACATATTCAGATGTTAGCGATAAATGTTAAGATTTATAAAATAATCACGTTTCATGAAAGAACCCACTGTGGGTAGAATTATTGACGACACCTCTGAACACTTCCGCTCCACTATGTGACTTTCTTGTCTTCTTCTTCTGCTGCGTTCATCCAGTTTTTTTTCCGGATGTGATTGCGTTGTGCCTGTTTACAGCAAAGCTGCGTTGTTGCGCCGTTAGGCCGACACACCCGACTTCTGCGGGCATTTGTTGACCGGGTTAACCATCCCGGGGGTTTCTTAGGACATTTTACTCTCACTGTTGTGGTGTTATCCCCCATCCCAGCTGACTCATATAGAACAGCCAAAGACATCCTGGTCAGCCCTCAAGGGAAGGCAGGGGCAGACCATGGGCATTCCCTGCCATCCAAGGAGGCTTCCATACTTGCAGAACCAACACATAGCGCTCTGGTACTGGGCTCACCCAAGGAATCGTCACGTCCTGCACATGGCTGCTTAGCCTCACTTCCGTATATTGGGCCTTCCGTTCACCATAGGTTGTTCTTCCGGAAACCAGAAGAATGCAGTGTGCAGATGACATCCACACAGTGAGCTTTCGATTCGGACTTTCCACGTAATGGATTTGCTATCCAAGCAATATTCCATTTCGTGTCACTAGGACACTTTTCCACCTTTATGAAGCCCACACAGCGAGCTTTCGATTTGGACTTTCCACAAAATGGATTTGCTATCCAAGCAATATTCCATTTCACGTTCTTGTCTTAAGGAAATTCAAGTGCAGCACGAGAAAATTCATTATTGAATGCTGACGTTTTCGTGTGAAGATGTAATAAATTTCATAATATGCACTTCAGCCCTGACCCGTAAATTATATACAGCATATAAACAAACACTGAGTTCTGGTGTAAAATCTCCAGAACAAAAATTATTTTGTTGAGAGGACATACTGATAAGGTTATATGCTACATCTCATCATGGACTACGCTTGAGTTAAAAGCGAGCTAACTCAAAAAATAAAGCGAAACAAAACACTAATAAAGGCAATAAAGCATTAGAGTTGTATTCAAGCCACTGCATTAGTTCATATTGCTTCCTGAAATGGAAACATAAACAACCGGTAGACGCCTGCCCCGCGCGAATTTTTACGCAGGCATGAAATCATTGAGTAGAATGGGTCTATTATCTACGCCAGTAAACAAAGATATTGTTTTGTTTGGTGCCAAAAATATGGGCCTAACACCGTATCACTATGACTTAGCGATCGTAGGTTCACAACTTCCCGGCGACATCGTGTCGAGCGTTCGAAATCATCGGGCGATTTAAGAGCAGATAGCTTTGTGCTGAAATCAATGGTGTGTGCGTCGGTCGTTCAGAAAGCAATGGTAAACTACTGTCACGAATTGGCAGCCTTTACTTCCCAGAACAATTTTTGGTTCACTGTTGATGGGCCATGTAGAGGATCAACAGACGAACAAAACTGTTTTCTCTATATTCAAGGCTATACTGTCTTGACGTAAGCTTGCAAAACCTGAAAGTAAACAACCACCAGGAATAGCTTTCTATTTGGGAAGTTAATTTGACACCAGTACCGGTCACCCCCAGATCAGTTTCACAGTCTTATCAATCCAGCCAGACGGGAGGGCAGACTCAGGGGACTGAATAGTAATTAAAACCAACTAGGCATGACGCAAGCAAACCTGGTTTACCAACAGAGTTGTAAACTGGCTGTTGACCATGAGAACCTAATTGTTCCCTTGACATGACACTTGATAAGAATAGCTAGGAAATCGCCCAACCGCGATGGATGACCCCATCTGGTAGAGACTAGAGGCGCAAGGTGTGAAATCACTGATAAGACTCAGTGGGCTAATAATGGTCAGACCCACAGGTGTGAAGGCTAGTGTGCCTGCAGAAAGAATTTTTATGACTGGGCAGACTTGGAGTTAATTGCAATTACCGTCCGGTGGAGATAAGAAGAATTTATGATGGGAATGCCAAGGAGATAATACGGTCTGCTTGACTCAGCTTAAATAAGGGTCCCTAGCCTGTTTTATGTTAGATTAAGTTTGACTTCAGAACAGGTAGGCAGCCAGCTCAATGTTTGGTAGTCATATGTATGATTCTTATGTTGCTAGATTTAACTAGGAGAATTATTTCTTAGTAACTAGTCAGTCTATATCGGACATAGGTTATTGCAAGAACTATCATTGTCATAGGTTACTTGAGTGTTCTTTCTGAGTTCTGTGTTCAATATCATTGTGCTGTAAGTGCTACTCTTCTGAGAAGTAGAAACTTATGGAAGGCAGGTCTTGTCTAGATATACTTTAGGTGTCGTAGCAGATGCTTGCCATCTCTTTCTAAACTAGACTAGTCCTTTTTGGTGTGTGCATTTGTTGTACAGACTATAGTCAACTGACTATTTATTTAATTCTTACAACAGCGGGTGATTAAACCGGGCAGCTCAGCAAATATAGCTGGTCTGTGTGGTAACTTCAATTAGACTTGTTGTATATCTCATTTTGTAGCTATACAATATTAGTACTCATTAATAATGCCGGATGCTATTATGTTGAGTATCATTAGATGTCCATCTTGAAGTAATATAATGTTTACGGATATGTTGGATGTATGTATGTGTAATTTCATAAACTAACTAGTGCATTATGCTATGATGTTAAAGTATCATAATATGTCTAGTTTAATCAATATGTTTATGTGTATTGGATGTTTGATATATTGATTTGTCATATGCAAACCTACCAATATGAAGTGTTATGCTATTGTCTGCGCATTGGCACATTGGCCAATGATTGTGTTGGAAGCAGAGGTGTAATGGTACAGACATTACCCACAATTGGTATATGGTGCTAAACTTTCTCAGTGTATTGTGGGCGTGCGTCCACGGTAATGCATGGAAACCTGGCACAGCTACTGGTCACGGCTTGCAAGCCCGGATGATCAGGCATTATTATAATACCATTACCGACCCTGTGAGCTGCTAAACTAACATTGGACGGAGTGGCTGTACGACACAGAATTTCTGTATTAGCGACATGGACATGGGGCGGCAGAAATGTAATCATTACAGGCGTGTGAGACAATTGAAAAGTCCGTCCCAGACTAAAGACAGTAGGGAGAAGGAGGATGGTGAACACAGTAGAGCTGGAAGATAAACTTGGCCAGACTGGTCATTGTATATGTTTGTGTTATGATATGTTTTAATTAGGATTGCGCTGATGTAGAACTGATATAACACATTCTTGACTTTCTTTCAAGCTCTCACAAGGAGCACCTATGTTGTAGATCTCAAGAACGAGTGACGACTAGGAGTGTCAGGACTGGCAGGATCGTCAGAATACCGGCAAGCTGTTCTTTTTTTGAGTCTACTGGAGAGTGGGGATCTGGACCACAGATCCAGATAGATCGAGTAACAAGTAAAGTTACGTAATGTTTGTCATCAATATCAATATGTATATGATTTCATCATCCTCATATTGACAATCATCCTATGTCTATTGTTATGATTAGCAAATAAATGTTGTAGTATTGTAACTCATAGTTCTGTCATTATATTTTTTCCAATTGTGCATACGTGTTGTTGTGTACATTGGTGGGGGTTCACTTACACACCAAGGAAAGGAGCAGTCAGGGAGAAAAACCTGTACTAGGATAGTTGTCTTTAAACTTTAATTCAGACTTAAAAATCTACCCTAGCTAACCTTCTCTTTTCTAGTCCTTGGCGAATATTCAGCTCAGTTCATTTCAATTTTGTAACGAGCCACTTAGAGCTGTACGTTGGATATTCAGGGCTTAATCTGTAGTTCAGCCATATAGATTTTGTCCCTAGTCAGTTTCTGACTATTTAGGGTTGCTCGCCAGTGAATAAATACTTTCATCTAGCTGGTGGGGCACCCCGACTTATGACAACTACTGGAAGTAAAAATTGCCAAGCAAATCGCAAATGGGAAAAAATATGCTGGGGCTGATTATGACGTCATGTAAAGGGCGTGCAGCTAACTAACCACCATTTCCCCAATGGCATATATGTGTGTGTGGTGCCGTCTCCACAATGAAGATTGCTTGCAATTGATTTTCAACACTTTGTTTCTGTCTCAGGTAACACTCAGATAGACTTGCTAATTCACCTCCGGTTATCTTTGCAATGGTAGAACTTCCGACCACGTGACTGCCTTTATATTTTCCTCCTGGCTGGCACCGTTCCGCCTTCACAGACGATAGTTTGTAAAATGGACCTCTCCATAACACAAAGCCTAGGCTGAGATTAGATACCCTGTGTTGGCCATGCAGCATGATCCCTCTCTCGGCCTGCCTGGTTTACTCCAGAGGAAAGGTAACACCAATACGTCTGGAACAAGACAAGCTGCAGAAGCTGCCGGATCAGTATCGACGAATACCAAGGTTTTACTGAATATTGACCAATCTCATCCAACTGTACTTGCAACGGGGTGTCGAGTTTGGTGAGCGCCGCCAACATTCGGCGCTATCAGAAAGCAGGTAGTGCCGTCTACTGTCATATGAAAGATTAGTCATATCTGACTAAGACCTGACAATAGTATGACTTCTAGTATGGCTTTTATAAGAGTCATGTTTCCTTTAATAGCCAAAATATGTTTCTCTCTTTTATGAATTCGATAAAAGAACACATCATTATTATGCGTCTAAGAACAGGATACAATAGATTACGCAACCACATGTATACAAAAGTCAAGATTGGTGAAGCAGTCATATGCACATGTGGATTGGCGTCGCAGACAGCAGAGCACATACTCCAGGATTGCCCAAAATACAACATATCTAAGCAAACCTTCTGACCTAGAGAAACAACAGTGGAAGATAAACTCTATGGACCACTGAGTGAACTAAAAAAAAAAAAATGACAGCGAAGTTCATACAAGAGATAACATTGCAGATATAGACACATTTCAAGGGAACGAAAGAAGAATAAAATAATGTCTTCCATTAATTCTTTCTTCTTCCTCATTCGACGGCAATGTGTTACAACTAGTTATTCACCTGAAAGTTCAGTGTGTTACACCTAGTTATTCACCTGGGAGGTCAGTGTTACACCTAGTTATTCACCCGAGAGATCATTGTTATGTCTAGTTATTCGCCTGAGTGGCCAGTGTATAACACCTATTTCTTCACTTGAGTGGTCAGTGTATTACACCTATTTCTTCACTTGAGTGGTCAGTGTATTACACCTATTTCTTCACTTGAGTGGTCAGTGTGTTACATCTAGTTATTCACCTGAGAGGTCAGTGTTACACCTAGTTATTCACCTGAGAGATCATTGTTATGTCTAGTTATTCACCTGAGTGGTCAGTGTATTACACTTATTTCTTCAATTGAGTGGTCATTGTATTACACCTATTTCTTCACTTGAGTTGTCAGTGTATTACACCTAGTTATTCACTTGAGTGGTCAGTGTATTACACCCAGTTATTCACCTGAGAGGTCAGTATTACACCTAGTTATTCACTTGAGTGGTCGTGTATTACACCTAGATATTCACTTGAGTGGTCAGTGTATTACATCCAGTTATTCACCTGAGAGGTCAGTATTACACCCTGTTATTTACCTGAGATGTCAGTATGTTACGCCTAGTTACTGACTTGAGAGGTCAGTGTTACACCTAGTTATTCATCCGAGAGGTCAGTGTATTACACCTAGTTATTGACCTGAGAGGTCAGTATGCGAAGCCTAGTTATTGACTTGAGAAGTCAGTGTTACACCTAGTTATTCACCCGAGAGGACAGTGTATTACACCTAGTTATTGACCTAAGAGGTCAGTATGTGACGCCTAGTTATTAACCTGAGAAGTCAGCGTTACGCTTAGTTATTCACTTGAGAGGTCAGTGTTACACTTAATTATTCACTTGAGAGGTCAGTATATTACACCTAATTATTGACCTGAGAGGTCAGTGTTACACTTAGTTATTGACCTGAGAGGTCAGTATATTACGTCTAGCTATTGAGAGGTCAGTGTTACACCTAGTTATTTACCTGAAAGGTAAGTGCATTACATCTAGTTATTTGCCTGAGAGGTCAGTGTATTACACCTAGTTATTCACCTGAGAGATCAGTATTACACCTAGTATTCACATGAGAGGTCGGTGTATTACACCTAGTTATTCACCTGAGAGGTCAGTGTGTTAACCTAGCTATTCACATGAGAGGTAAGTGTATTACACCTAGTTATTCAACTGAGGGGTCAGTGTGTTACACCTAGTTATTCACTTGAGAGGTCAGTGTATTACATCTAGCTTTTTCACCTGAGAGGTCAGTGTATTACACCTAGTTATTCACTTGCGAGGTCAGTGTATTACACCTAGCTTTTTCACCTGAGAGGTCAGTGTATGAGACTTCATCATGCATTTGTGCGAAGACTACTTCTTCTAGACCAGTGGTTCTCAACCTTTTTTGGCCCGTGCCCCCTTCACCATATTTTCAGAACGTCATTCCCCCCCCCCCTTCCTATCAAAAATTTGGTCCGTGCCCCCCTTCACCATATTTTCAGAACGTCATTCCCCCCCCCCCCCCCCTTCATATTTCCTACCTAAAAATCCCCCACCTCTACTCAGTATACGTAAAAATGGAAGATAAATATGTTAAAACAGGTCTAGACAACCACATAAAACGTGATTTGTGGGTCTACTTACTTTATAAAATGAATTTTAGAAGGATGAGGCGTACTTAACTGTAAAGTATGAAAGGAAAAGCAATATCAAGTAATCAGTTCTTGTATTTACGGGATCTTGAAATGATCTTCACCCCCCCCCCCCCCCTTCCTGGAAACCCTAAAATTCTCCCCTGTAGGGGAAGGGGGGGGGATTCCCCACCGGTTGAGAACCACTGTTCTAGACAGATGCCACCCCATGTAGCGGGTTCCACGTACTTATTGGTAGGTTTTATTTCCTTACAATTTTGCCATGGAGCTTGCAGACTTCTCCTACGATTTCTGACTGTTGCAAAATGTTTAACATGCACAACTGCACATTTGACTTCCTGTTTTTCACCCTTTTCCAAGAAAGCTGGGTATCTGATTTCACTACCCGAGAGAGATGGCAGAGCTAGAAGATATTCTAACCGCCAACGGCCAAATAAAAAAAAAAAAGACAAAAGATCACACTGGAGAATTCTCGGAAATTAGGCAATTGAATCTTGACACCAGATTAACAGCCGCTAGTCTGAACAATAATCCATAGAGCTAACCTAGTTTGTGGTGTTTCAGAGCAGTGTCACTGTTCACCCTTGTCAGACTGATGACAGACAGAAGATATAGAAAGGTTCATTCATCATGGTAGGACGGAAGAAGGTGGGTTATGTAGGACAGCGGCAGTGCGACCTTGAAAGAAAGCTCTTCGGACATGAGAGAGAGAGAGAGAGAGAGAGAGAGAGAGAGAGAGAGAGAGAGAGAGAGAGAGAGAGAGAGAGAGAGAGAGAGAGAGAGAGAGAGAGAGACGGACGGACAAAAGGACGGATAGACGGACGGTCGGTCGGAAAGACAGATGGACAGAGAGAAAGAGAGAGAGAGACACACACACACACCCAGAAAGAGAGGGAGAGAGAGAGAGAGAGAGAGAGAAAGAGAGAGAGAGAGAGAGAGAAAGAGAGAGACAGACAGACAGAACCAGAGAACAAACTTTATTTTCAAAGGGCCAAGAATTGGGCACACAGACCCGTCTGACATTCTGTTCTTATTATCTCTCTGCTCTCACATATCAGAGAGACAGATAGACAGTCACACACACACAGAGAAAGAGAGAGAGAGAGAGAGAGAGAGAGAGAGAGAGAGAGAGAGAGAGAGAGAGAGAGAGAGAGAGACAGACAGACAGACAGACAGACAGACAGAGACAGAGAGAGAGAGTAAAGACGATTAAAATGAATGAGAGGCGTTAGATCATACATATGTAGAGATATCTGATGTGTGGACACCAGATACTACACATGTGTGTTTGGGTATCCCAGTCCTCTAGTGAGCAAAAGACAGTTAGATCGTCCCAAGAAGCGACAGCGACCACCCGGCTGTGACTGGAACCAGCTGGACCGTCTCAATGTGAACTGCTCCAACGTTTACTTCACTCTAAAAGATATGTTTTAGAAATACATGATTCCTACCTCATCCTCTCATCTCAGAGAACTATCAAAGCACAACACCAAATGGCAGGTCAGCATGGCCGAATGGATAAGAGCTCTAGTTCTTAAACATCCAGCGTGCTGATGCTGGGGTAGTGGATTCAACCCCTACACCGGTAGTTGGACTAAAATGTTGACTTCTCATCCTTGACTTGTGGGCGTAAATTACAAGTACCTCAGAAGTCGGAGAGGGGTCGCCTGATAGCAAGGGATACTGGTAATCAGGAAAGCCAGCCCAAATGCAAAAATCAATCCCATACACTTGAACTAGTAAAACGTGTATAGACTACGCTTGAGTTCAAAGCGAATCGGATGGGGTGGGGGGGGGGGGGGGGTGGGGGTGGGACCACCAAATTATTTACTTTATTAATTGAATGGAATTTGCTTTAATATTTGAATAAAATTTAATAGAAATTAACATCATTAGCAAACAATCAAAACAGCATAGCGTCTGTTTTTTGTTTTTTTTAAAGGTTATGAAATAAATGAAGAGTGTGGTAATAATAACTACTATTTTACTGACTTAGTTTTCCAACTGTTAGTTCAATATCTTCACTTGTGTTGATGGAGACCTCAAGGAAAGAGGAACAAAGAAGAAGAGGAAAGAACCCATACAAAACAGGAAGGGATGTGTCGTGGAGGTGACTTGCCTTGTCTAGTAATTTCATTCTAAACTTTCCGGTAGATATTTACGAGGGGGGTTCAAGTGAAAACCTTAAATGTTTGTGTGTGTGTGTGAATATGTTCTGAAAAAGTAAAGAACAAACGTATCATCATTTTTCGATGTAGTCCCTACTGCGTTCAATGCAAGTCCTCCAGTGCCGATAAAGTTCTTGGATTCCTGTAGAAAAATCAACTCTGGGGTCACTACTTGGTGTTCTGTCACAGAAGTCATGCTGTTTTGAAACTTTCTACTCCACTCATACACTTGCTAGACTGACAGTTATGCATCATCATAGTGTCCCCGATGAATTTCTTTAGGTTTCACCCATTCACTTATCAAAAAATTGATAACAGAATGCTGCTCCTCTTAGGTGCATATCAAAAGTGGGGCGGATATCTTTAAAAAGTCTGTATGACATCACTGTGACCATCTGCACCGTGATGTTACGTGCTTAACACTCGACAACCTTAACAACAATATTGACGGGTTAGCAGGTCAGCATGGCCGAATGGGTAAGAACGCGTGTTCTTAAACATCCGGTTTGCTGATGCCAAGGGAGGCGGTTCAACCCCTACACCGGACAGCAGGACTGGGGTGTTGACCTGTCGTCGTCGACTTGTGGACGTAAATTGCAGGTGCCTGTGAAGTCGGAGTGGGTCCGCCTGATGGCGAGGGACACTGTTGGTGGGGAAATCTAATCCACACTCAGGATTTGGTTTATCACTACTATAAATGGTGTGTATAGACTACACTTGAGTTCAAGGCGAGCGAGCGCAAGAGGAAACAAATTGACAGGTCACAAGACAATGGTGTGATTATTGTCATTGTTATCACATTTTTCAGGTTTTCATTTGAAGCCCCCTCGTAATTGCATCTTTTCTTTTTCTGAGAATACCAGAGCAGCTAATTGTATTTGTTCAAAGCTACTACTTCAAGGCTGCGGGTTTGTTCATCCAGGGACTTTGTCTTTATAACATCAGTTTGAATGTCCTTAAAACACTGTATTGAAAGATCTAACAACATACAACATTGGCTTGAAAGGTCTAACAACATACAACATTGGCTTTAAAGTTCTAACATTAGTTTGAAAGTGTTAGTTTCAGGTCCTAGTAACATCACCTTGAAAGTCTTGACAACACTGGTATGGAATCCTGACAAAATTGTCTTGAAAGTCCTGAGAACAATAAGTTGAAAGTTCTAACAACATTGTTTGAAAGTTCTAACAACATTGGTTTGAAAGTGTTGTTAGAACTTTATACCAATGTTGATAGAGTGGCTTGCTTCGCTTCGGAGGTCACGGGTAGCAAGCATCACCTGGATCTTTTCTCCTGGGCATGCCGGTGTGCTGGGGAATGAACAGGCGGACAGATTGGCTGGCTCGGCAAAACTTGGTGGCGTATTGATGCATGACAAGGCAGACGTGGTTGCGGCCTTGTGGGAGCACGTGTACACCTCGGAGGAGCAGATGGATCACCATAGTCTGGTAAGAATGAGACAGCGAGGTGTGACGAGGGGGTCTGGCCAACGCTCGACGCTCAGAGGAAAGGCGAGACGGACATATAATCAGATTGCTACTGAAACTATTAGTGTTGGAACTCTTCGCTGGCTGCTGGGGATGGGGACGGAGCGCTTCTGGGAATGTCCCGAATGCTGTGATGTCGGTTCCTAAATCAATCAATCAATCAATCAAACCAATGTTGATAGGACTTTCAAGACAATGTTAGGATTTCTAATCAATGTTGTCAGGACTTTCAAAGTGATGTTGGTATACAAATTCAAATCAGCAATGTCTTGAAACTCATGATAACTGACTTGAAAGTTATGTCAACATTGGTTTCAAAGCAACAATTAGGGAGAACTTTTGGACTATTAATGTTGAATATGTATTTTTTTAAAGTACTTTCAGACTGTGTTGAGGCTGCATTGTTAGAAGTTTACTAAAAGTTAGTTGCATATCCTTTACAGGACGTCACCGTCAATCCCAGCAATTTTTGGCTGTTTGGGTTTTCTTGGCAAGTTTACATTCAGTAGTTTGCCATTGCTTTCTTAACGACTGGCACCCAAACCATTTCATAAAATGCAGGATGGTCTGCTGCCAAATCACTTGCACCTGTGTTTCGAACCCAGTATGCAGTATTACGAATTGCGTCTGTAATCCCTTCACCACAGAGCCCGAAAATTGAATACCTTATAAAGCCTTCAGTTTGAAAGTCCTGACAACCTTGATTTGGAAGTCCTAAAAACACTCGTTTTAAGTCATTGCTACCCTGATTTGAAACGACTAACAACACTGGTTTCAAAGTCCTGATAACATTGATGAAATGTCTTGGTAATTTCCACAAATACTGCCAGTACTTTTCCTGAAAGGTATTTTCAATATCTTTGACTGAAAAACCTAACTGACTCACTGTAAATTAATTTTTTCTGAATGTTGAAATGGAGTTGTTTAGCAAATGTTGTTTGACATGGAGTTGTATAGCAAATATCGTTTGACATGGAGTTGTATAGCAAATATTGTTTGACATGGAGTTGTATCGCAAATATTGTTTGACATGGAGTTGTATAGCAAATATTGTTTGACATGGAGTTGTATAGCAAATATTGTTTGACATGGAGTTGTATAGCAAATATTGTTTGACATGGAGTTGTATAGCACATGTTGTTTGACATGGAGTTGTATAGCAAATATTGTTTGACATGGAATTGTATAGCAAATATTGTTTGACATGGAGTTGTATAGCAAATATTGTTTGACATGGAGTTGTATAGCACGTGATGTTTGACATGGAGTTGTATAGCACATGTTGTTTGACATGGAGTTGTATAGCACATGTTTGACATGGAGTTGTATAGCACATGTTGTTTGACATGGAGTTGTATAGCAAGTGTTGTTTGACATGGAGTTGTATAGCACATGTTGTTTGACATGGAGTTATATAACAAATGTTGTTTGACATGGAGTTGTATAGCACATGTTGTTTGACATGGAGTTGTATAGCACATGATGTTTGACATGGAGTTGTATAGCACATGTTGTTTGACATGGAGTTATATAACAAATGTTGTTTGACATGGAGTTATATAACAAATGTTGTTTGACATGGAGTTGTATAGCACATGTTGTTTGACATGGAGTTGTATAGCACATGTTTGACATGGAGTTGTATAGCACATGTTGTTTGACATGGAGTTGTATAGCAAATATTGTTTGACATGGAGTTGTATAGCACATGTTGTTTGACATGGAGTTGTATAGCAAATATTGTTTGACATGGAGTTGTATAGCACATGTTGCTTGACATGGAGTTATATAACAAATGTTGTTTGACATGCCAGCATTTTCATAGTCTGGACATGGAGTTGTCTGGCAAATGTTTGATATGGAATTGTCTAGCAAATGTTGTTTAGCATGGAGTTGTCTAACAAATTTTGTCTTTCAAAATACTTTAGTAATCTGCAATTTACCATTCTGACCATGACCTAGCAAGCAACTGACAAAAGTGAATAAATGTAAAACTACGAAACTCAACAAAACAACACAAATAAGTAAAACAAATGGTAATTTCAACCAACGTCTTTGTCAACACACAATGAAAAACAAGAATACTTAGCTAATAAAAAGAATATCCTAATTCACAGACAGCTGTCCGAATATCACAATGAAATCAAATTGAATTTTATTTGGTTTTTGTAACTGTTATTGGTTTTATCCAGCTTTCTAGTCACATTTCACATTAATTCTTTTTGGCATCCATTTGATAACAGCAGTCACCCCTATTTGTGCTACCACTGTCCAAGCTACTGAGTAGGTTTCTTGGTGTATAGCTACACTCACTGGTGTTTTTCCTGTCTTTTCTTTCTGATAGAAATGATAACATGAGATGTTGAAAACTAGTTAGGACACCATCTTTTCCTGCCAGTAACGTTGTTCATGGCAGCATTTGAATCTCCTACAGCAACAGACGACATCAAGTGAGCAACAGATAACATCAATTGAGTGTCTGTGTTGTAATGCTTCAGCTTTGTATTGATTATTCTTTATATTTGTTCTTGCCATCCAGGGCATGTTCACAATGAGTATATGAACTTGTCTTACTACAGAAGGCTTGTTAAGATGTTTGCTGCAGTTTTTCAGTGATGTTACTACTTTCCTTCATGGCTGTCTTATAGTAGAGTTTTTTTTACAGCCTCAGAACGTACATGGACAAATTAGAACATGAATAAATTAGGAACAACTTAGAAGCAACAGAAATGTGGTTCCTGAGATAAATGTTGCAAATGCCTTAGACTGCCAGACATATTAAAGATTGTTTGAAAGAGGTTAATGAAACTAGAATATTATAAACAACAATAAGAAAGAGACAAACACCTTTATTTGGTCATGTGATCAGAATAGAGGCATTGGAGAACATCGTGACAACAGAAGAATCAGTAGGAAGAGAGACAGACAACGAGAAATTATGCTGGATGGACTGCGATGATGGCATGAATGAATATTATCAGCAGAGTTGATCCAGAACACCAAAGACCGAAATCTGTGGAGAG
This sequence comes from Cepaea hortensis, assembly GCA_963921405.1. Lineage (NCBI taxonomy): Eukaryota > Metazoa > Mollusca > Gastropoda > Stylommatophora > Helicidae > Cepaea > Cepaea hortensis. Next base: position 75,226,697 of record OY992886.1, read on the forward strand.
ACATGAACGCTCAGGCCATCTGGCAGGGCACTTGATGATAAAACTTCAATTAGGATCAAGTTCCTGAGCCTCTTCTTGTTCATCTTTAAACCATTATTATTTGCATACCAGCAATTAGAAACTAAATTAATGTTGTCTTTTTAAACCTTAAAAACAGTAACAGCATTTGCTGATACCAAGGTTCAACTCCTACACCAGTCAGTTGGACTAAAATGTTGACTTCTCATCCTCCTCTTGGGGACATAAATTACAAGTACCTCAGACGCCGGAGTGCGTTCACCTGATGGCCAGGGACACTGGTAATAGGGAAAGCTAATCAGTCCTGAGCACTAGACGTAGTAGCACAACAAACAAACAAACAAACAGCATTTAAATAATGTGACAGAAAATGAAAAGATAAACAATGTTAAAATTTTAAGAACAGTCCCAATATAAAGGTCAAAGAAACAAATTAATGTGTGGTTGCACATTGCAAATGAAACAAAAATAAATAGTCAGGTTAACACATATTTTAATCACACAAATTCAACACCACTGCCACAACACCACCCATAAAACTCTGAATAAAACATGGAAAAATATGTGCTAGTTTTCTATATGACCCTGTGATATTGTTGAAACAATGAAGACTATATATGTATGTGTGTATACATATGTTAATTGCGTGTCCTTTGCAGGATGTTGCAATCACTCCTATTCCCTATTGGCTGTTTGTGATTCACTAGATCATTTAACATTCAGTAATTTGCCATTGTTTTCTGAAAGAGAAGTTAACATTTAAGTCCAGCTTATTGGCATTTTGGAACAAGCACACTATGCTGCCGTCATACCAGACAGTTTCAGTGTGTTAAACCTCTCAGCATGCATATGCTCGGGCACTACAATGTACAGGGAAAATTCAGTGCAATGTGGTTAGAAGTCAGGATGAGAACTCTTGGAAGCAGCAAGAAGCTAGGCTACTGTAGGGAAAACTGTGGTGTTTATAAGAATATATCTTTGATTTCAAGCAAGAAAATGGAGAGAGAGGCCGTCTCTACACCTCTTCAGTGGGGAATTAGTGAATATAACCCTTAGTGTATGTTGCTGAAGCGTCTAAATGGTTGAATTGTAGCAAAAGAGATTAAATGCCTTTGAAGAATACTGAATTTGACAAGGAGGTGATAAAAAATAATGGTATCAAGAATCAGCAACAGAGAACTCAAGACTGCTGGAATCAAATATGGCGCTGTGTGACAGCAGCTGAGATCCCAAGATGACTGAAATCAAATGTGGTACTGAGTACAGTAAGCTTATTAGAAGATGGAGTAGGCATGGATACAAATAGAGCGCTTAAGGTTTGCTTGCAGACATGGTAAGCTTGCAGACATGAATGTGCATATCCACAGAAACACAAGGCTCATTTTCCTGATGTATAATGTTAACTTTATGAACAAATCAACTATAATGATGATAATATTATACAAATGAGTCCAAATGGTTAATTAACTGAATATGCATGATTACAAGTAAAGGCACAATGTACTGTTTATCTAAATGCCATAAAAGCTTTTATGAAACAAAACCAAATCACCAAAATGTAAAACATGTACAACATTTCTCAGACAGCCTCTCACTCTAGCATTAGCTGGTTAAGTAAAGTGACAAGCATCGCCCAATAGTGTTGAATATTCTCATGCTCCATACGTCTGCCATTAATGGGATACAGAGATTGAATCGCCAAAAAACGAGAAGTAGACGGTGCACATTACTAGAACACTGTTCCAAGTAGCAATATGGGCGTTGTGGTTAAAGCCTTCATCAGCACACAAACAACAAATACATGCCGATACAACTACATGAGAAACACTACATGAAAATGTGTGTGCGTGTGAAATGGCACGCGTGTGAGAGAAGCGGCTGTCATTGATGGGATGGTTTGATTCATCATATTTTTGTCATTACGTTTTAGTTGCTACATGTCTAGCTGATTGCTTACATTCGGTATCTCTTTTGGTGTTAAACTGCATGGAATGTCTTCTAATGTATGGTCATGGTTACACTTTCACACAGCATTTCCATATTCAAGACAATTCAATTACATGTCTTCTCTCTAACAAATGTTTCAGAACTGTCTTGCCTTTCCAGTCCTTGAATTTTCATATCTAGTTTAGTATTTTACTGACTGTTCCACATACATCCATTTATGCATGCAGGTATTCAGAGGTGACCAATGTTTGCAATAACCTAATCACATATATATCTAAATTTAAATTGTAAGGGTAAATTGCTGAAATACCAATGACAGCTAAATAAGATATAGAGCACAACCAAGAAGAACAGCCTAAATAAACTTATTTATAAGGTAATAGATACAAACACGAGAATTTTTAAACTTTATTTTCAATCTAATATTATGTTAAAAGTGCCACAAGTGCATAGTGACAGCAAAAGAGACAGGAAGACTTGTAGCAACAGATTAAATGCCTTTGAAGAACACTAAATGTGACTTGAGCAAAGGATCAGAAATTATGATATCAGAAATTAAATGGTACAATGTCAGCAATTAATTTTACTGAAAGGCAGTGAGGTGCATAGTTCGACCATGTGACAGGATTATCACCAAACTGCATACAACAAACAGCATTGTGACTGCAATACAGCATAAATGGAGCCTGTAAGAGGCAGTGTTTTAATACTGTTTCCAGTGATGAATTTGTGGAACTGCAAAGCAATTACCACCATTTTATACAGTCTACATTGAGGTCTTGTCCACAAAGCTAATGTGGCTGTTCTAATGTGACAATGAAAGAAATAACAGGGATATAAAAGAGAAAAATATATAAAACCATGAAAAGAAATTCCACCAGGCATGTGGCACAGACATTTAGCAAACTGAGCTATTTCATTCTTTACAAGAATCTAACTGCTAAAATTGCAAACAAGTTCACCATGAACTAATAACATGCCCAAGAGTCAACGTAAGGATGAAATAACATGCCCAAGACTCTCAACATAACGATTAAATAACACCCAAAACTGGCAACAGATTACAGACAGATTAAAACAACTGCCAATCTCTCTATTTTTTAACACAATTTATGGTACAACACAGCAACTACTGAAAATAACACAGCCAGGCCTCACACTGGCTTGATTTATGGTACAGCCTGTACACAACTTGGTCCCCAAGTCTGGCCAACTGTCCAAAGATCACCATGTCTCTCCACAGATGAGAAGTTTCAATACTGGTCTAGCACGCTAACTGGTGGACACGCAGGGGGCTGCATGGTCTCGAGGTATGGTGTCCGCCTCGAGTGCTGGAGTTCCCGGGTTTAGGCCCCGGTGTGGACCGGGATTTTTTCATGTGGACTTCTAGTAATAAAATGTCCCCTGGTCTCTGGGTAGTGCACGCCCGTGTGCATTGTTGCGCACGTAAAAAATCCCTTGGCACTTGGAAATCGAAAAAGAGTAGCCTAACGGCGCTGCCCAGGCAAAATTTCGAGTTAAAAATCTACCTAAAGTATTTCAGGATCCTCGCCAGTACTACGGAGTTCGTGCACTGAGCTGAGTTTCTTCAAACTCAGGTTTGAGTTAGGAGGAGAACGGAGCACTTATGGGTTACACTATGTGCCGTGATGTTGATCCATAGACTAAACTAAACCTAACTGGTGTCTGAGCTAGGAAAGGTGAAGGAAAGCTCTGAAACCAGTGCTCAAGGACGTGGTATTTTAAACAGACAAACACATGTTGCCCTAAAGCAGTTTCCTGCCACAGGTCTATGATCTGATAGGACTATCATATTTTGTAGGCCTGAAAGCACTGAAGAATAGGCAGCCTGTCTTTCTCTCACTTAGCGAGATGATGAGTGCAGGCATCGAACCCTTGTCCGACCATGATCTTGACATTATTAGCGCAGCTCACTCTGGTACTGGGCCAGGAGGAAAGTCTCTATACTGGCTTCACTCCAACAGATTCAAACTTGTTTCTGGGTTCAGATCACCTGACATGACTATCAATGCATCAGACGTAAGAGTTTCAAAACAGTCTTCCAGAAGATTCAAAACCAATCAACACAGCAGCTACAGAATGCATACACATCCTGTAACCTGTCATAGATTGCAAAAGGGCAACCTAAGCAGCAGCTCTACTTATAAACAACAACGTTCTGAACTCACACAAAACAAACATAAAATTAATGCATTTATCTATATGCCTTAAGCCCTGAAAGTACTTGTATAAAACACATTCTGAGAACAGATCAGAACAAAATGAACAACAAAATATTACACTGCTTAATATATATGTCAATAGTCAAATAAATAACTTTTGACTAGAGACCTGGTAGTTTGTGAAGAAAATGTAAATCAAAATGGTAAAATGGTTTTATGGCAGTGAGTGTAGACTAGACCCAATCTTGGGGGTTCTTCAGTACTTCTGTCAACCTGGCCTCTTTGGACTCTGGTTCAGGTGCATGCATGTACTCCCATTTCTGTGGACACACACCAGACTTCATCAATAAGCGGATATGTTAACATTAGTCTCACAGTGTTTCCATTGCTGTAGGACATTTCACGCATTCTTTAACATACTGTCTGAGACATGATATCACACATGAACAAGGGAGAGTACAAGCTAATGCTCCATACTCTAAACAACATCAATGAACATGTGTTTTAACATGCCTGATAGTCTTGTGTCATGGCACAGAAGGGAGATTGCCAACACACAAACTGATAGATGGCGTTGGAGATCGCAAGATGTGGAGAAGTATGATCTCCCATGCAAGTTGGCAAGGTACTTTATGATGATCTGTTTGAAGTACTTCAGCCAAAGTATAATTTATTTACTCATTTTATATGATATAAAACTCTGCAGACTCTCAACATAAAGATGAAATAACCTGCCCAAGGCTCTCAACATATGTTGGGAGTCTTGGGCATGATATTTCATCTTTATGTTGATGAGATGCAGGGAAATATGCCAGGCAATAAATAGTGCAACTTATTGTTTGTGGTTTCTGTGTTTAAATTACTAAGGGAATAACAGTTTTAAGTAGCAAATGGCAGCAAATTAAGTAACTAAATATTTTCAGTGCAGTAAAGTCTTGATTCAATGCATATAGTGGATAATGTTTAAAACTACAAAGGAAATTCAGTCAGTATGTTGAAAACTGGCACAAATAGGCTGAAAATGGTAGTTCCTAAACTTATCGTATGGTAGCATCATCTAGCTTTATTTTGAGAAACATAATTCCAGTGAAGGATAGTCATAAGAAATACAACCTATTTACGGTATCCAGTTTTTGCCACACCAAGCAATACTAAATAACTGGGTGAATAAATTCCCTAAAGGAAGCTGAAATGTTGATGAAGAATGGCTCAGTTGTCCTGCTGAGACTACAAATAAATGTCCTAAAGGAAGCTGAAATGTTGATGAATGCTGGCACAGCTGTCCTGCTGAGACTACAAATAAATGTCCTAAAGGAAGCTGAAATGTTGATGAAGAATGGCTCAGTTGTCCTGCTGAGACTACAAATAAATGTCCTAAAGGAAGCTGAAATGTTGATGAATGCTGGCACAGCTGTTCTGCTGAGACTACAAATAAATGTCCTAAAGGAAGCTGAAATGTTGATGAATGCTGGCACAGCTGTCCTGCTGAGACTACAAATAAATGTCCTAAAGGAAGCTGAAATGTTGATGAAGAATGGCTCAGTTGTCCTGCTGAGACTACAAATAAATGTCCTAAAGGAAGCTGAAATGTTGATGAATGCTGGCACAGCTGTTCTGCTGAGACTACAAATAAATGTCCTAAAGGAAGCTGAAATGTTGATGAATGCTGGCACAGCTGTCCTGCTGAGACTACAAATAAATGTCCTAAAGGAAGCTGAAATGTTGATGAATGCTGGCACAGCTGTCCTGCTGAGACTACAAATAAATGTCCTAAAGGAAGCTGAAATGTTGATGAATGCTGGCACAGCTGTCCTGCTGAGACTACAAATAAATGTCCTAAAGGAAGCTGAAATGTTGATGAAGAATGGCTCAGTTGTCCTGCTGAGACTACAAATAAATGTCCTAAAGGAAGCTGAAATGTTGATGAAGAATGGCTCAGTTGTCCTGCTGAGACTACAAATAAATGTCCTAAAGGAAGCTGAAATGTTGATGAAGAATGGCTCAGTTGTCCTGCTGAGACTACAAATAAATGTCCTAAAGGAAGCTGAAATGTTGATGAAGACTGGCACAATTGTCCTGCTGAGACTACAAATAAATGTCCTAAAGGAAGCTGAAATGTTGATGAAGACTGGCACAATTGTCCTGCTGAGACTACAAATAAATGTCCTAAAGGAAGCTGAAATGTTGATGAAGAATGGCTCAGTTGTCCTGCTGAGACTACAAATAAATGTCCTAAAGGAAGCTGAAATGTTGATGAAGACTGGCACAGCTGTCCTGCTGAGACTACAAATAAATGTCCTAAAGTAAGCTGAAATGTTGATGAAGAATGGCTCAGTTGTCCTGCTGAGACTACAAATAAATGTCCTAAAGGAAGCTGAAATGTTGATGAAGAATGGCTCAGTTGTCCTGCTGAGACTACAAATAAATGTCCTAAAGGAAGCTGAAATGTTGATGAATGCTGGCACAGCTGTCCTGAAGCTGAAATGTTGATGAATGCTGGCACAGCTGTCCTGCTGAGACTACAAATAAATGTCCTAATGGAAGCTGAAATGTTGATGAATGCTGGCACAGCTGTCCTTCTGAGACTACAAATAAATGTCCTAAAGGAAGCTGAAATGTTGATGAATGCTGGCACAGCTGTCCTGCTGAGACTACAAATAAATGTCCTAAAGGAAGCTGAAATGTTGATGAAGACTGGCACAGTTGTCCTGCTGAGACTACAAATAAATGTCCTAAAGGAAGCTGAAATGTTGATGAAGAATGGCTCAGTTGTCCTGCTGAGACTACAAATAAATGTCCTAAAGGAAGCTGAAATGTTGATGAAGACTGGCACAGCTGTCCTGCTGAGACTACAAATAAATGTCCTAAAATAAGCTGAAATGTTGATGAAGAATGGCTCAGTTGTCCTGCTGAGACTACAAATAAATGTCCTAAAGGAAGCTGAAATGTTGATGAAGAATGGCTCAGTTGTCCTGCTGAGACTACAAATAAATGTCCTAAAGGAAGCTGAAATGTTGATGAAGAATGGCTCAGTTGTCCTGCTGAGACTACAAATAAATGTCCTAAAGGAAGCTGAAATGTTGATGAAGACTGGCACAATTGTCCTGCTGAGACTACAAATAAATGTCCTAAAGGAAGCTGAAATGTTGATGAATGCTGGCACAGCTGTCCTGAAGCTGAAATGTTGACGAATGCTGGCACAGCTGTCCTGCTGAGACTACAAATAAATGTCCTAAAGGAAGCTGAAATGTTGATGAATGCTGGCACAGCTGTCCTGCTGAGACTACAAATAAATGTCCTAAAGGAAGCTGAAATGTTGATGAAGAATGGCACAGTTGTCCTGCTGAGACTAAAAATAAATGTCCTAAAGGAAGCTGAAATGTTGATGAAGACTGGCACAGTTGTCCTGCTGAGACTACAAATAAATGTCCTAAAGGAAGCTGAAATGTTGATGAATGCTGGCACAGCTGTCCTGAAGCTGAAATGTTGACGAATGCTGGCACAGTTGTCCTGCTGAGACTACAAATAAATGTCCTAAAGGAAGCTGAAATGTTGATGAATGCTGGCACAGCTGTCCTGCTGAGACTACAAATAAATGTCCTAAAGGAAGCTGAAATGTTGATGAAGACTGGCACAGTTGTCCTGCTGAGACTACAAATAAATGTCCTAAAGGAAGCTGAAATGTTGATGAAGAGCGCACAGCTGTCCTGCTGAGACTACAACAGTGCAGCTACAACAGTAGAATATGCTCATCATGGGTGCCCAGACAATCGAGTGTTAAACACAAAATGAATCAAATCTTCCTATCCTCTGAACATTTCTCTCTATCCCTGTCGAGGTGAAGGTGAAGGAACAGAATATGATTGCTACTGAGGATGAATCCTGGATGTATCACTACAATCCTTCTTCATCTTCAGCCAAGAAATGCAAGGTTTTGACATCAGCAGGGTTATGTTCAGTGTTTCAGGATTCTCCAGGAGTGACACTGGCCCACCTCCAGAAGACAGATGAGATTGTGAAGGATGCATCACATTGTGAAGTTCTGTTGATTCTTTGAGTGAAAGGGGTTAAAGGCAAGAGGGTCAACTTAATTCCACCAGGTTCTATCCCTTAAGGCTATGTCTTCTTTCCAGAGAGCGGAAGGCCGAAAGTGTTACACAGGGCAGAAACTGTAGCTTCAGCAACGACCTCCAAGGGGTCTCCGAAAAAATTGCATTCATGAAACGAATGACAGAGACCTAAAACAAACCCATAATCTTCTTAGTGCAAAGTAGATGGCTTGACCACGTTGCCAGAGTTTCTCTTGATTCTTTGGGATGCAGTTTGAAAGAAAAAGCCCAGGTGTACTGTCTAGAGGGCTCATGCTCCATAACAATATCAGAACATATACACTTCGCTTAATCCATCAGAAAATATTATGACTAGAGTTTCATATTCTTTAACATCCAACTTAACACCTAGTTAGTGTAATCCGTTTAGTCTAATTAAAGCACTTCTTGGCAGTATACGTTTTGCAGATGATGCAGAGGTTGAACACGAAATGCAAATCTGGCTGAAACAGCAGAGCATGTACTTCTATGTTGCACATTTCGAAGCACTAATATTGTGATGGAATAAGTCTATCAATGTTGGTCGAGATTATGTTGAGTTTTTATCTCATGAACCTTTTCAACATCAATTTCGAACTTACTTTCTGACTTTCACTCACAATTAAAGAATCTTAAATGCAGAATTATATGCAATTAAAACACATTGTTTTGGACAGGGAGGGAAAGATTTGCCTTGTTTCAGTATTTAACAAAATAAAGTCCCGAAGCAGGAATCTGCAGCAGGTCTGTGATGTGTTAGGAGCATCACATTTTGTTGGCCTAAATGCACACAAGAACAGGTGGCCAGCCTTTCCCTAAAAAATAGTGGATGACGAACGCAGACATCAATACCCTTGGTCCGACAGCACTCATGACATAAAAAAAGTTAGTTGCACATCCTTTACAGGACGTTTGCAGTCAACACCAGCTTTTTTTTTGTGTGCTGTTGTTGATGTCTTGACAAGTTTACGTTCAGTAGTTTGCCATTACTTTCTGAACAACCGGCATCTATACCGTTTCATAAAAAACCAGCGCAACACGGTCTGCTGCCAAATCACAGCTGAGTTTCGAACGTGAGTATGCGGGATCATGAGCCACGTCCGTAACCCCTTCGCCATGAAGACCAGCACTCATGACATAAGCCTTCCTAAAATTATCAAATAGGGGTTGTGTCTATGATTTCTGAATTGTAATTAAGACATTTTAATTAAATACTTTGCTATCCTTACAACTCAGAATGGCATTAAATGATTGAAAGTGCATATTTTATTTATTTTATTTAAACCTTATTTGCATTAAACACAAAGACAAAAAAACTGTAAAACTAGTAACTAAATGTAGAATTAATGGGTACCCCCTATGCTCTTAATAGTTCATGAAAGTGAAAGGTTATGAACTTCATGAAATACAAGAGTGTCCATGTGTCTGATAGTATGAATCAGTAGTGCTGGGGTTGGCTAGCACTTCTTTAAGGTAAGTAAAGTAAAGCGCTCTTCCATGACTTGAGTCATTTAGGCATGAAGTGCTAGCCCCGAATTCGTAGACCAACTGACGCTCGATGGGCAATATGGTAAATATCATGCTGGCCGCTTTACTTCTCTGAACATTTCCTGGTACCATGTTTAGGCTGGATCAAAGTGGGATCTTAGGTCAGTATAAATTTTTTTTTAAATCGTTACCTCGATACAGATTCAAACACATGACCACCGAGCTGGCAGGTCAGCATGCTAGCCACTGTGCTACCACAGCTCCCAGCAAGGAGCATTGTAAAAATAAATCAGAAAGAATTCTAAACAAAATTAACAGCCAGAAGGAAAACACAACCTATGTACAAATATTCATTCATTCAGTAGCAAGTCCTTTGCAGAATCTCGCTTCCATAACAATACTCCAGAAAACGTCTCGGCCATAAGCAAGATGTCCCACGTCCAATACAGTCATCTGGAAATCATCTGCCACATCCTGCGCCCACCTTCTCTTTGGCCTTCCTCTTCCTCTCTTCCAGAGCATATATCCCTCCATTATTGTTCTCTTCAAACTTTCATGACGTTTCAAGTGACCAAAATATTTCAATTTTGTTTTGTCGTCTTTAGTAGCCAACCTTCTACAATATTCAGCTCTTGTCGTATGGATGCATTTGTTCTTTTCTGTATCCAAGATATTCTTAGAACCTGTCCATAACATTTATATTCAAAGACATTTATGCGCTGTTCAGCTTGTTTAATAAATGTATATACAAATATACACACTAAATAATATGCACAATAACTGTGAAGAGTTCTATGATTCTATATGTGAAACTCTAAACAAGAAGAAAGTATAAAAAAGGAGCAAGAAAACCAGAGTAGTATTGTACAGCTATGTCAACTCAATCCACTTACAGCTGTCAGAGGTAACGACATCAAGATACTCTCATATCTGGCTCCAGGGGTGTACAAACCAAACTTGGTTCCTCTGTCATAGATCAAGTTAAATTCTACATATCTACCGCGCCTCAGAAGCTGCCACTGTCTGTAAAAGAAATGACACGCATTTTATAATTGCAAGCCTAACTAAATAACACACAAATATCTCTCACACAGCAAACATTTGATAGTTGCTAGCCTAACTAAACAATGCACAAATATCTCTGACACATATGTGCTCATGCATACACTCACACACGTACATCATTTTAAATGGTTACAAAGTTCAAGTGAATGCCTTTAAACCTTTGAACCCTGATTCCCTTAACCTTTTGCTACCCAGTACTGAACTTTCTGAGGGAAAAAGCTCAATATCATCTACCAACCCTTATATTTATCATCACACCAAAGACCAAAGAAAATCCATTTTTTCATCTCTGAGTAACTGTAATCATCCATTCAGACTTCTGCAAGAGTTTAATGTTCTCATGTGTCTCATATACATCCTCAACTCTCTAAGTAACTGTAATCATCCATTCAGACTTCTGCAAGAGTTTAATGTTCTCATGTGTCTCATATACATCCTCAACTCTCTAAGTAACTGTAATCATCCATTCAGACTTCTGCAAGAGTTTAATGTTCTCATGTGTCTCATATACATCCTCACATCTCTGAGTAACTGTAATCATCCATTCAGACTTCTGCAAGAGTTTAATGTTCTCATGTGTCTCATATACATCCTCACATCTCTGAGTAACTGTAATCATCCATTCAGACTTCTGCAAGAGTTTAATGTTCGCATGTGTCTCATATACATCCTCACCTCTCTGAGTAACTGTAATCATCCATTCAGACTTCTGCAAGAGTTTAATGTTCTCATGTGTCTCATATACATCCTCACATCTCTGATTAACTATCATCCATTCAGACTTCTGCAAGAGTTTAATGTTCTCATGTGTCTCATATACATCCTCACATCTCTGAGTAACTGTAATCATCCATTCAGACTTCTGCAAGAGTTTAATGTTCTCATGTATCTCATATACATAATCACATCTCTGAGTAACTGTAACCATCCATTCAGACTTCTGCAAGAGTTTAATGTTCTCATGTGTCTCATATACATCCTCACATCTCTGATTAACTATCATCCATTCAGACTTCTGCAAGAGTTTAATGTTCTCATGTGTCTCATATACATCCTCACATCTCTGAGTAACTGTAATCATCCATTCAGACTTCTGCAAAAGTTTAATGTTCTCATGTGTCTCATATACATCCTCACCTCTCTGAGTAACTGTAATCATCCATTCAGACTTCTGCAACAAACTACTAATGTACTTATGTGTCTCAGTATACACACTTACCTCTCTGAGTAACTGTAACTATCCTTCTTATGTTTCTGGACTAGGGGCACATAAGATGCTATAACAGAATCTGCACATGTCTGAAATAGTGAAGTCTTGAGTTGCATTACATCGTTTTGGGGCAAGGCATTTAGTTAACGCACAAACTATCATACTATTGCTCAAATAAGTCATGTCAGCAAAATTCTATTGTAAACCATCATGAAGAAAGTTAAAAATGAATTACAAGTACAAACAGGTTTCATGGAGTGCAGAAGTACCATGAATCATATTTTTAATCTGAAAACAACTGAGAAATGCAGCGAGTACAATGCAGATCTTAATATTTGTGTCACAGGCTACAGTAAGGCCTTCAACATCATAAAATGTGAAATATGAGAGACAGTTTCCAGAACATTTGACTCACTGAATTGAAATATATCACAAATAACAAGCAGATGTTAGAGTGACTGGCAAGATCACTGGCACCTGGTCACCTTGACAGATGATAGTTTGTTACATTATGCTTAAAAAAGGCATAACTACAACCCATGGTGGTAGCGAATGTGACTGATCAGACCAACTTGTGCTGTAAATGTTCATCCATAATGGAAGCATGTGAACACATGGTCATTTCCACCACCACACAACATCCTACATCTCTCACGCTCAGTATGTGATTTATCTGCAATCATTTTTTCCTGTCTTTATTCCATTACTGATCTTTGCCTTCCATGCAAAGGGGAGTAACACAGAGTATGCATTATCTCCCCATACTTGTTTACCTTCTGTGCATAAACATGTCATGAGAAATGTTGCTCTCACCATGGCCCACCAAAAAGATTCTCAATCCTTCACCAGTTCTACTGCCTCATGCGTGTTCATGTACAAGATACCTGCAATGTCCTGTGTCATCTTTGTGATGGTTGACCCCGGCCTTTTCTTCCATCATTTCTCTTTCCTAACCACTGTGATGTTTAATATAGCCAAAGTATTTCAGTTTGTGAAACATGGTGCTATTTATAAACTCCACATTAGTGATTTTGTCATAGCGCCGCATTAAAGTATTAATGAGGTCCTATTTTGAACAAGTATACAAACCTTCACAAATTCAAAGCATTTACTTGGTGATGGTTCATCGACATCATCAAAGAAAATACCACCAACTCCCCGCCGTTCACCTGATAGAGCAATCAAAATCACTAGTAATAGCCTGATCAAAGACAAAATTACTCTTCTATGTAAATTTTTAAAACACAGTAAATCACAGTACAGTGGTTCTCAACCTGTGCACTGCAGCTCACTACGGAGCTATGAATGCTATGTCAAACATGTAGTGATCAGAAAAGAATGTTTTCGGTACTTTGCTGTCAGTCCAAAAGTATTTTATCTGTGCTGTTTTATTTTTTTATATTAAAGATTTCAAAGAGGAAACTGACTCAAGTATAATGTGTTTACATATTTACACATAGCAAAAAGCTTGGAAATTGATGACTACAGAAATATTTTGTGTATCTATTTCACAACACATGTAAACAATTTTAAAAAAAGACTGCTACATTTTTTGAGATAACACTCCTGTGTGTGAAGTGCTGGCTCATGCATGATACTTGAGCCTCTTGAGATAAGGCAACCTCTTCAACAACACTCAAGATATCCCTAATTTGAACAAACAGGTTTCATTTATGTCATCAAATTAATATTTTAAAAAAATGAAACATTCAAGCTACACATGCATCACATCTAGTCATACACCTCAAACCTCAATGCATCCAACTTCAGTATTCATTTCTGTAAGGTTTGTTTCCTTAAATAGATTCCATCCAAGACAGGATACTTCTTATTCTACTTCTTCTTTACTTCCCTTTCAAGGGAAATGCGCCACACCTCATGGTGCACTACAAAACTCACTGTGTCCAACTCCAGCATGCATGTGTGTAAGGTTTGTTTCCTTAGACAGATTCCATCTAACTCAGGATACTTCTTATTCTACTTCTTCTTTATTTTCCTTTCAAGGGAAATGCATTACACCTCATGGTGCACTACAAATCTCACTGTATCCAACTCCAGCATGCATGTGTGTAAGGTTTGTTTCCTTAGATAGATTCCATCCAAGACAGGATACTTCTTATTCTTCTTTGTTCCTTGTTCAAGGGAAATGCATCACACCTAGTTGTGCACCTCAAAACTCAGTGCAACCAATTTCAGCAGATAATTGTGTAAGGTTTCCTTCCTCTAGACCAGTGGTTCTCAACCAGTGGGGAATTCCCCCACCCCCAGGGGGGAATTTTAGAGTTTCCAGGGGGGAGGGGGGATGAAGATTATTTCAAATATCGCATTAATACAAGAACCGATTACTTGATATTGTTTATCCCTTCATACTTTACGGTTCTGTACGTCTCACCTCTTCTAAAGTTCATTTTATAAAGTAAGTAGACCTACAAATCACGTTTTATGTGGACGTCTAGACTTGTTTTGGTATGTGCTTCCATTATTACGTATACTGTGTAGGGGCAGGAGCTGCGGCGGGGAGGATTTTTAGGTAAGAAATACGAGGGGGGGGGGGGGGAATGACGTTCTGAACATATGGTGCAGGTGGGCATGGGCCAAAAAAGGTTGAGAACCACTGCTCTAGACAGATTCCATCTCAGTAAGAGGGTCTCATCTATGTGGGCAGGTTTTCTCCCTGGGTCCCATCTATGTGGGCAGGTTTTCTTCCTGGGTCCCATCTATGTGGGCAGGTTTTCTCCCTGAGTCCCATCTATGTGGGCAGGTTTTCTCCCTGGGTCCCATCTATGTGGGCAGGTTTTCTCCCTGGGTCCCATCTATGTGGGCAGGTTTTCTCCCTGGGTCCCATCTATGTGGGTAGGTTTTCTTCCTGGGTCCCATCTATGCAGGCAGGTTTTCTCCCTGGGTCCCATCTATGTGCGCAGGTTTTCTCCCTGGGTCCCATCAATGTGGGCAGGTTTTCTCCCTGGGTCCCATCAATGTGGGCAGGTTTTCTCACTGGGTCCCATCTATGTGGATAGGTTTTCTTCCTGGGTCCCATCTATGTGGGCAGGTTTTCTCCCCGGGTGCCATCTATGTGGGCAGGTTTTCTTCCTGGGTCCCATCTATGTGGGTACATTTTCTTCCTCTAGACAGATTCCATCTAAGGAAGAGGGTCCCATCTATGTGGGTAGGTTTTCTTCCTGGGTCCCATCTATGTGGGCAGGTTTTCTCCCTGGGTGCCATCTATGTGGGCAGGTTTTCTTCCTGGGTCCCATCTATGTGGGTACATTTTCTTCCTCTAGACAGATTCCATTCAAGGAAGAGGGTCCCATCTATGTGGGCAGGTTTTCTTCCTGGGTCCCATCTATGTGGGTACATTTTCTTCCTCTAGACAGATTCCATCTAAGGAAGAGGGTCCCATCTATGTGGGCAGGTTTTCTTCCTGGGTCCCATCTATGTGGGTACATTTTCTTCCTCTAGACAGATTCCATCTAAGGATGAGGGTCCCATCTATGTGGGCAGGTTTTCTTCCTGGGTCCCATCTATGTGGGTACATTTTCTTCCTCTAGACAGATTCCATCTAAGGAAGAGAGTCCCATCTATGTGGGCAGGTTTTCTTCCTGGGTCCCATCTATGTGGGTACATTTTCTTCCTCTAGACAGATTCCATCTAAGGAAGAGGGTCCCATCTATGTGGGTAGGTTTTTCCCCTAACAATGTAGCCAGGGCTGCAACCTTGCAGCCTACTTTCTGTGAATCCAATTGCTGTGGGATTTTTAACACACACAACTTTGACATGGAACCTTTTATTTTTTCCACCCTTATCCAAGAAAGCTAGGTATCCAATCTTACTACCCAAGGGATTAGGGGATGTGTGTTACCATTAGAATCCAATGGCTGTAGTAAAAATGCCCAGTTCCATGCTGGAATTTGATCCTAGTAACTTTAGAGCTTGAGTCTGACACTATAACCCCTCAGCCAACCCTCCCATAAAAATTGACTAGTAAAAGAATGGTTATTTGTGCATTACTAAAAATATTAACCAAAACATAATAGTTAAGAATGAGGACAAAGAATGATTTTATGCATTGTTACACACGTTATCAGAAAACCACTTGCAGAAACAAACACAATGATACACGTGTTGGCACTTCAAGAAGGTTCAACAAAACACTTTAAAATTCAGTCAAACAATTTAAAATTCAGTCTAAGTGCTTGATGGTAAACTATAACGTGCCTAATCTGTGAATACTTATGTGTTATCATTCTCAAAGGCACAGGAAAAGCACAGCAATGTTTATAACTACCAGGCATGCAATGTGACCACAGAAGGCTAGATATAGTGATGGATATTACGGCTTTCTGAAAACTGGAAATTAACAAATACACTGCATAAATAAGAAAAATGGGTGGAGGGGCTAAGCAGTTACAATGTCCACCTCTGGTTTGTACAGCCTTGGTTTGTTTTATGGTATGGCTGTGTGGAATTTTTATAAAATGAAAAAAAAAAAGGATATCCCCTGTCTGATCCTGGGGCAGTAGATCGGACATCAAGCCTTTTTGCTCTGGATCTCAAGGGACAAAAGAATAGAGCAGTGGTTCTTAACCTTTTTTGGCCCGTGCCCCCCTTCACCATATTTTCAGAACGTCATTTCCCCTCTTTCGTATTTCCTACCTAAAAATCCTGCCCCACCCCTACACAGTATACGTAATAATGGAAGCTAAAATTAATAGCCCATACTAAAACAGTCTAGACGTCCACATAAAACGTGATTTGTGGGTCTACTTACTTTATAAAATGAATTTCAGAAGGATAAGACGGACAGAACCGTACAGTATGAAGGGAAAAACAATATCAAGTAATCGGCTTTTGTATTAACATAATCTTGAAATAATCTTAATTCCCCCCCCCCCCCTGGAAACCCTAAAATTCCCCACTGGGGGTGGGGGGGGGGGGGGAGAATTCCCCACCGGTTGAGAACCACTGGAATAGAGGGAGACCTAACATCACACAGAGAAGAGAATCAGAGACTGAGATCAATAATACAGGGAGAACAAGGAGGGAGTTGCAGATGTCAAAACATGGGAGGGCTTGGCAAGAGTTGGTTGAGGGCCAATGTTCCATTGGGGGTTAAGAGGCAGAAGAGGAAGAAATGAGTTAACCTAGCAGTCAAAACACTTCAACACTCCAGAAGAGATGCCGCAGTGAGTAGCATTTAGAATAACAACTGGCGACTGAACTCACCTCTGTGTGCTACATGAAAGTAGTCATCACACCATTTCTTATACTTAGGGTACAGGTGCTTCCCATGCTGATCACAGGCTTTCTTTAATGTTTTGTGGAAATGTGTAACATCCTGAATACACAAATATGTGGAGTAGATGTAAATACACGCTTGTCAAAACCAGGTAGATACAAAATAAACATTCAAAATATTAATTGTGCAATACAAGCACAATAAACATTTAAAATAATCATTGTGAAATGCAATCTCAAATAAAAGGAACAACAAAACAATAGTGTGTGTAGCTGGGTCTTACTGCCTTGGATGTCTGTCATTGCTATTTGTACCCAGGACAGAGGATGATGTCTCTGGGGCGGTCACGGCTGGCAAAGATTTGTTTCATTTTCATGCCAGGGCATCAGTTATCTATCAGTTATCAGTTCTCTTTCTCTTCAGTTGGGGTATCTTCATTGCACTCCGGACATGTCCATGGGTGCTCAGATCCTCCCCCCAGCATATGCATCAGCGTCCAGTGGCTAATAGTGCCAGTTCTGTGTTGGTTGACGAGGCGCTTTGTTTTCCCGATGTACCTCTCGCATCTGGCTGTGCCGATTCTTACTCCCAGGTCTTTCATCCTGGACAGCGATGTGGAATCACTGACGTCAAGGTCCTCTGTTCTCGCCATATCTTTAAGGACGTTAATAACATCGGCATGATCCATGGGCTGGACATCTACAGGGGGTGCAGAGCCAGCCAGTTTGTCAGCTCGTTCATTTCCCTCGACTCCCGCATGTCCCGGGACGAAGATGAAGGTGACTTTAAGGACAACAGACTTCCGCAGCGATTCAGTCCACTGTCTACGTACAGATCGAGCTTCGACCTTCTGAATCATGCTCATTGAACCACTTAGTACACACACGTTGGTATAATGCTGTGATGCCAGGGCATACGGGTGTACAAGGAAATGAGCATGCTGACAGGCTTGCAGGTAAGGCTACTGTGGATGGCGGACAAGCCATGGACCAGGCTGATATACTGAATGCTCTATGAGAAGTAAGACATTTGCGAGAACCAAGTGATGACTGTGAATCTACAACCATGGTCAGACAGCGAGAACAGCAAATTAAAAGAGGTGTGGCCAAACAAGAACACTATGCATGAAGCCAAAGAAGATTAATAAACCAACACAGAACTGGTGTCCTGAGCCGCAATACGATGCAAGATTTACTAAGGAGGGGATCTGAGCACTTATGGACTGAATGATTCGATGTGCAATGAGGATGATATGTCGACTAACTAACTAACTAACCCAGAGCTGACCATTTCTTCTGGCTGGTGTACCTTTTTCCAGGTGGTGTAATGAACATTGTCTATGGGCAACTGGCCAAATGCAACAGAAAAGAGAAGTAATAAAAGATAAGAGAAGTAACGGCTGCAGAAGAATATAAGAATAGAAAATAACAACAGTTAGGTGTGTGCAACTCCTGCGACAGAAAAACTGGACATCCACAGCTGCTATTCAAAGACACATGCATATCTTCTTCTTCTTCAGCGTTCCGAGCCATTGAGGTTCTTTGCTGCAAATACAATCCGTCTCCATTCGTCTCTCTGGTGGACCTTCTCTTGCCAGTCGTTGATTCCAAGTGCTTGTGGGTCTGTACATGTATTATCTCTCCACCGCCTTCTTGGTCTACCTCGGGGTCTACGGTCATTTATTTCCTGAGTGTAAGCGAGTTTTGTTTCCCTATTATCTTCCATTCTTTCTATATGCCCCAGCCATTGTAGTCTATTAGCCTTCATGATACCAGTGATTAGCGGGGACTTAAACAGATCATAAATGTCTTTGTTACTTCTTCTTTTCCACTCTCCACTTTGTGTATCCCTAATGGGTCCAAAGATGCGTCTTAAAATTTTGTTCTCAAAGGTTTGTAACAAGGTTCGTCTCCTTTCGTTGTACTCCAGGTTTCAGAGCCATACAGCACAACTGGTCTGATCAGTGTTTTGTATATTGTGATTTTGGTGTTACGAGATAGCGCCTTTGATTTTAGTAGATGTTGTAGTGCATAGTATATCTTATTTCCAGAGTTGATTCTAGTTTGTATTTCTTCCCTTATGATGTTGGAGCAGTTGAAGATCGTACCCAGGTATTTTATGTTTCCGTTCTTTTAATGGTCATATTATCTATTTGTATGTGGCCAGAGTTTCTAGCCATTCCGTCTCTTGAAAAAGAGACACATGCATATGAGACATGAAAATGTTGGGGATAGACAGCACAACATGGGAAGAAAAGGCTTCTGACTGAACACTTGGACATGCCACTCAGTCATTTGCTCCAGATGCAGTTATGGACATTTGCTATGGGAAACTGGCAAATGGTAACAGGAAAATTGAACATTAACTGCTAAGATTTAAAGATATGTGTATATAAGACAGGAGAATGTTGGGTATAGACAACACAACATGGGGTAGATGAAGGCTTCAGACTGTAACATGTGAAGATGCACCGTAGGGAATCACCTAGCAACTCAGTGAAAGGTTACTACTTGAACAACCAGAGGAGACAAGAATCTGCTGTGTCTGAAGGCTTCCTGTTGCTAGCACACATCAACATATGGTCAGAAATGACTCAAGGAGGCTATAATGGCTGTGTTTGCTATTCAAGAGAACACACATCTGACCCAGACAAGTAAACATAAAAAAACCATTGGGTTTTGGCCTTGTGGGTTGTTTGAACCAGGACCATTGGACTGGCAGGTATGCATCCTAGCCACTGCACAATAGCAGCTCCTGGTTTAATGAGTTACATGAAATATTCTTTAACTTTGGAGTCAATATCCAACATCCACACCAAATAAAAGCTACTACTGGCACTGGAAACTGAAATAAGCAGCAATGGGCTGAGAGCAACATGTCTTACAACGGAGTTGTTGCCTAGTGAAACCATACACAGAAATGAAGAAGAAATCTCAGTCTTGTGCCATGCCGACCAGCTTGGGCAATCATGGTTTGCTATCTCACATGATCAAGAGTGTTGGATTAGCTCTGTATTCTTGTCCTGATTATGTCATGTGGTCAAGCCATTCAGGCATTTATTCCTCTGCCTTCCCATTGCTTCTTTCCCATCAATTTAGCTGCTTGTCACTAAATTCCTAGTTTATTCCTGATTTTTTGTTGGTGTGCATATCTCTTACAGGACGTTGCAGTCAACATCAGCATTTTTCAGCTGCTGTTGATGGTACTAGGCAAGATTATGCTCAGTAGTTTACCACTGCTTTCTGAGCAACCGGCTCACATACCCCGTAAGTTACCAACGCAGCGAGAACGCTACCGATTCTTGCAAAGGTTTAGTTACTCACGAGAATATAAGGGATTACGGAGAAAGATGTTAATGCCTAGGCCAGAGAGGCCAGCACCTGATCTTCCTGATAACATGACCATAAAATCTTGACTGCCTACTCTAATTTCTCTAATCAATTTACATTTTTCCTTTGTTTCTTTTAGGACTTGCTCACTGGTTTTTCTGTTCGTCCATGGTATTCTTTGCAGTTTGTCCTGAAACCACATTGCCACTGCCATTAGACATTTCTCAGATTTTCTTCTTATTGTCCATATTCCACATGTATACAAGATAAGTTCTATATAGTAATTCAAATACTCTTTTTCTCACTGTAATTGACAGCCTTTTATTGGTGAGTATTTTTCATATCGCAAAAGGCTACCTTTGCCACAGCGATTCATGTTCTAATCTCTTCAAGACATCTCCCATCAGATGTAACTTTTCCAACATAGTGAATCAATTCACTTGTTTAAAAGTGTCCCTTTTTACTTGAATGTTGCATTGTGGAATTTTCTCCTTCTTAGAGACAATTACAACCTCTGTTTTCTTACAATTTAACTCTAACTTCAGCTGTTCACTGTGTACAATAATCACTTCTATCCAATGCTGTAGATCCTGTTCATTGTCTGCAAAAACGAAAAAGTAGATGACATTAAATAAAGTGAACAGTTCAGAAATGACACAATTATACTTACTGCTTCTACCAGATAGTATGGTGTCAAATCTGTGCCTCCCCCAAACCACCACTGCTTCTCACCATCCTCATCTTCCACCTCAAAATAGCGGTAGTTGAAGTGAACTGTCGGGACATGGGGATTCCGCTTGAAGAATAACAACAGTTTATTTTCACCACAATTTTAAATATATCTATATTTTAAATAAATGAACGTTAATTAATTAAATCAAATTCCAACAAAGAAATTTCTTCCCAAGGTAATCATGTCAAACAGCCAAAATGAATGCCACTGAATTTTAATCAGGCTCATACAAATGGAAGGAGGTGCTTTGATGGAGCAGTTAGGGACATTATGTTGACATTGGCATGAGTGCCGTCGGACAAGTGTTTGATGCCAGCACTTGAGATCTGCTACAGGAGGCAAAAGCTGGCCACCTGTTCCTCCATGCATTCAGGTCTACAAAATGTGATGGTTCTAACACTTCACATATCCTCCACACGTTCCTGGTCTACAAAATGTGATGGTTCTAGCACTTCACATACCCTCCGCACGTTCCTGGTCTACAAAATGTGATGGTTCTAACACTTCACATACCCTCCGCACGTTCCTGGTCTACAAAATGTGATGGTTCTAGCACTTCACATACCCTCCGCATGTTCCTGGTCTACAAAATGTGATGGTTCTAACACTTCACATAACCTCCGCACATTACTGGTCTACAAAATGTGATGGTTCTAACACTTCACATAACCTCCGCACGTTCCTGGTCTACAAAATGTGATGGTTCTAGCACTTCACATACCCTCCGCATGTTCCTGGTCTACAAAATGTGATGGTTCTAACACTTCACATACCCTCCGCACGTTCCTGGTCTACAAAATGTGATGGTTCTAACACTTCACATACCCTCCGCACGTTCCTGGTAAGAAATTTCTTCTGGAGATATTCATATCAACCCAGGATAATAAGCATCATTGATTCAAATGAGGTTCAGTCAGAGATTAAAATGTCAACAGGGTCGACTTCATTGCACTGGGTTTTATCCCATATGGCCAGTCTCTTTCCGCAGCACAGGCCGTCAAAAGCGTTGCACAAAGCACAAACTCCATAGCTTCAGCGACAACCCACAGGAGTCTCTGAAAAAAATGCACCCGTGAACCGAAGGACGTGGCCCGGAATCGAACCCACAACTTTTGGAGCCCGAGTCAGACGGCTTGACCACTTCACCACTGAGACTCTCATCCTTTCCCTATGTGGATCAGACCCATGAGCATTGGGCCAGCAGGTGTATGTCCAGCCACTATTCCACCGCGGCTCCCAACACAATGACTTAAGAGCTCAACCCGCAGTGGTCAATTCCCAGTGGTGAGTTTCTCACTGGGTGAACTACTGAGATTACACCAGCTACACAATCTATTATTGTCTATAAAAACTTACTGGGTAAACTACTGAGCTTACAAAAGCCACAAAATCTTTTATTGTCTAGAAAAACAGACTTACCGGGTGAACTACTGAGCTTACGCCAGCTGCAAAAAATTTTAAAGATTCTCCCTTCATTTTCTTTCCCCTGGAAAAAGAATGTATGAAAAGTGGTTCAGATTAGACAAATAATTACAATTTTGAAATCAATACAAAACAATCTGCTCTCAAATTTCCTGTAACTAATTTCTAACTCTAGCCCCCAGAGAGAGAGAGAGAGAGAGAGAGAGAGAGAGAGAGAGAGAGAGAGAGAGAGAGAGAGAGAGAGAGAGAGAGAGAGAGAGAGAGAGAGAGAGAGAGAGAGAGAGAGAGAGAGAGAGAGAGAGAGAGAGAGAGTGTGTGTGTGTGCGTGCGTGCGTGCATGTGTGTGCACGCGCGCGTGCGTGCATATAAACATGTAAAATGCATGGCTTCTTTGAAAGTAAAAAAATTATGGTTTTTTGTTGCTGTGGTTATTGTCTTCTTGGACATGTGCTTTGAAATTCCCTGAGAGAGAAAAGATTAACAGGGTAACACAACCGACACAGCAAAGTAGTATTTCTAAGAGAACAAACTCCAGCATTCATTGGTTTAAGCCATATATACCAGCATATATGCCTACATATGTATAAAGTTAGCTGTATGTCCTTTTACAGAATGTATTGACTGTCTGTGATTTTTTTTCCCCCGCGTTTCCATCCTGTTTTAGGATATTGCGGTCAACATCAGCATCTTTCAGCTATATGTTGATTCCTAGGCTAGATTACGCTCATCAGCACCCCACGACTTTCTGAGCAACCGGCTCCATACTCTCATAAGTCACTGGCGTGACTCAAACCGCTTCAAATTCTCGTGCACCCACGTCAACCATGAGAGTATTCGGGGTTACGGAGAAAGCTGCTACCCCCTCGACCAGGAAGGCCGGCTGATGCAATATTACGTTCAGTAGTTTGTCACTGTTTTTTGAATGGCTGACAGTCACACCATCAAAATCAATGCAAAGCAATCTGCCCTTGCTGTTAATTTAGAATCCTCAACCCTGTATATATATTTTTGTGGTGGTTATTGTCTTCTTTGGACAACTGCTTTGATATTTCCTGAGAGAGAAAGGATTAACAGACTAAGAAACTTGTGGGCTTTGCATCCCCTGCAGATGACCAGTCTATGGATCATGCTGATAATATCAATACCCTTAGAGAGAGGTCGAGAGCTGGGACTTTGATGCCAGTGAATCCACATCGTTGACTAGAATGAGAGACTTGGGAGTAAGAATTGGCACGATCAGACACGAGATGCATATCAAGAGAATGAGGGTCCTCATCTACCACACAGAACTTGCAATATTAGCCACCAGACACTGATGCATATACTAGGGGGAGAAACTCTAATTACCTATGGAAATGTCTGGAGTGCAAGGATGATACACCAACAGATAACTAACTAACAGTAAAGGATATAAGTGGATTGTGTGATATCATTAAGCCCCATGGATTTTGCAATAATTCTGAGGCCTATACCTTGCCGTAACCCAGCAACTTTTGAGCCATATGTGGACACTTGAGACCTTCAGGCCACACTGCCTATCTCAGTGAGGTGTGGACACTTGAGACCTCCAGGTCACACTGCCCATCTCAGTGAGGTGTGGACACTTGAGACCTCCAGGTCACACTGCCCATCTCAGTGAGGTGTGGACACTTGAGACCTCCAGGTCACACTGCCCATCTCAGTGAGGTGTGGACACTTGAGACCTCCAGGCCACAATGCCCATATGAGTGAGGTGTGGATACTTGAGACCTCCAGGCCACAATGCCCATCTGAGATGTGGATACTTGAGACCTCCAGGCCACACTGCCCATCTGAGATGTGGATACTTGAGACCTCCAGGACACACTGCCCATCTGAGATGTGGATACTTGAGACCTCCAGGTCACACTGCCCATATGAGTGAGGTGTGGACACTTGAGACCTCCAGGCCGCAATGCCCATCAGAGTGAGATGCATTATGTTGGAAAAAGAGTAGATTCGTGAACCTACCTTGCTCTCATCTGCTGTACAGCATTTGGAGGAAGAATGCCTGTGACCACAGAAATATTGACTCCAGCTTTCTCAAACACTGTGCCATCCTGCAAGACACAGGTAATACCACCACCGCCCTGAAAAAACAAACACACGAATGAAGCTATAAAATGATTGAGGCAAAGGACCTTATTTTCATGCCATTGTGGTTTATTGGGGACAAGTAGCCACATTCATGATTTCTTGACCCTTACATGATAGACAATGTGGTCAGTGTTGCCTTATCCTCTAACAGCATTTTACGCTGGCCATTTATTTCACCCTGACCTGACCCTGAAGTCATGTAGCAGTAGTAGAGGGCACTTGAGACATTAGGCACATGGTTCTGGCCCCATATTTTAAAAACCAATAAACACTTGACAGAAGGTGTGGTCAATATGACACCTGTCGCCTTTACTTCCCAGTTCATTTCCTGGTGCCCATTTTAGGCCAGCTTTACCTGGGGGCTCAGGACCCCTTTAACAAATCTGCCTGGATGGGGATTCAAACACACAACCACCGGGTGGAAGGCAAGCATGCCAGCCACTGCACTACCATGGCTTGGAGTGGTAGTCATGAGATGGGTTTGAACAATGGACCACCAGATGGATGCACTAGTCATTAACCTACCACTGCTAAACAATTAGATTTACTTTCAGTACAAGACTTATTCTTTTAACTCTTAGTATGCAGTAAAGATAATCATGGAAGTTGCTGTTGTAAGGATGTGGTGATACAGCTTACATATACAAGGTCAAAATAGTATGAAATGAGGGTGATCAGCTTCTTTCCTTGCTGCTTGTTTTCCCCGGAGAGATCTCTTGAACCTAATTTACTTGGCCAGGTTAACCACAGAGCCAAAAGTACATCAAATGTAACCCCGATGACGTGCCAATATGGTAAAGCCATAATGGTATAGGGGATATATGGGGTTAGGCCCATATATAATGCAACCAAACTCATAGGAGGCGTATATGGGATCCCACAGAAGATAGGGGTCTTACAATAACCACCATCATCTTCTTAGAAATTTGGTTTCTGTTTTATAAGGCTGGGTCAGTTCTGAAGCTATGTACAGTAGACAGATATTCCACTTCGTGAAGACACACACTGCATGTTACCAAGCCAAGCCACTTGATACCACAGCTCCAGACTCTTAGTACACAAATTTAACAGAAACATTCTGACTTATAGATCCTGTTTTCCAATATGTAATCTCAGTGCAAATGCTTTTCTTTATACTACAAGCTCTTTGCACAAACATTGTATTTTAGACAAGTATTCTGGGCTGTAAGTCTAAGGAACAAAATCTGCTATCCAATATACAATCACAGCTGCAAATTCTTTGTATATAATATAAACTCTTTGCACAAATGTTGTATTTTATACAAGTATTCTGGGCTGTGCCAGCTGCATGGCGAAGGGATTACGGATGCAGCTCGTAATACCACATACCCACGTTCAAAACACAGTTGCGGGTGATTGGCAGCAGACTGCCTTTGTTAGTTTTTCACGAAATGGTATGGGTGCCGATCGTTCAGAAAGCAATGGCAAACTTCTGAACAAGAGATCACAACAGCAAAAAGTGCTGATGTTGACTGCAGCGTCCTGTAAAGGATACACAACTAACTTTTAACTTTTTTAAAAATTCTCGGCTGTAGGTCAAAGAACAGAATCTACTATCCCATTTGGAAACAAAGTTAATAAATAATGTAAATTCAACAGCAATCTACGAAAAGTTATTTAATGGAAACAAAGTTAATAAATAATGTGAATTCAGGAACAGTATGTGAAAAGTTAGATCATGGATAAAATATTAATAAACAGTCTGTTTTAATAAACAGTCATATTTTAGGAACAGCCCATGAAAAGTTAAGTCATGAGTCCAATGCTAATGAATCGTCAATCTTTACTTTCTGGCACATCATTTGTGGATTCCATTATGTTTCCAGATCAGACACAGTAAATTAAGAAAATAGGACTGGCACAATGATGTCACAATCACTGACCACACGGGACAACACAATCATACACACCTGTTCCCGAAGCCACCTATCAATCTTAAACTTCTTTCCTCCCTCCTCTAGCTCTTCTTTCTCCAATGCCTGGCATACCTCAGCTTGGATGCGCATAATCAGGGCTTCCACTTGACATTTCATATCATCTCTATGCTTAACAAACAGAAATAATACATCATGGTGATATAATAACAGTAACAATGCACTCTCATTAAGCTGAATGTATTAAGTAACTGGATTCAACAGTGGTGTGGTGGTATAGTAGTTAGTACCCTTGCTTGCAAAGACAATGATTCTTCTTCTTCTTCTTCTGCGTTCATCCGAAGTTTTTTTTTTCTTTTTCGGACGTGATTGCATTGTGCCTGTTCACAGCAGAGCTGCGTTCTTGTGCCGTTAGGCCGACACATCCGACTTCTGCGGGCATTTGTTGACCGGGTTAACCTTCCCGGAGGGCAATGATTCTGGTTCCATCCCTAATAGTGACAAGATCATTTTTTTTTTTCTGACACTATTATAGATAATGCATTTGAATGCTGAAGGCATCAACTGTCCAAGGGATGATGCAGCAAAAATTAGAACTAGATCATACTTTACACAAAGAAAACATAACAATAAGCTGTATCCAGGAAGCATATGTCTTCAGAGATGTGCATAGAGATAAAAAGAAACTATAGAACACATATAACAAAACACATATCTTCAGAGATGTACACAGAGATAAACACAAACTATAGATCATATACTAAAAACCGTCAAAAATAAAGCTTGGTTAAGGTCAAATCTAATGTCGGATGAAATAACTCTCAATGTCAAATTCTATGGAAACCTGCAGGAATGGGAGCTTCAGTGGCATAGTGGCTAGACACTCGCCTGCTGACACAGTGGTCATGGGTTTGATATGCAGATGAGTGAATTCACATTTCTACAAATTAACCAGAGCTCCCAGATTGGACTAGCCATAAATGAGTACCAAGAATGTCTTGGGAGGTAAAGGTGGCGAGCATGCACTGACCACATCACCCATCCAGTGTCCACGGGTCTGGAAAAATATGGGTCTAGTGTCATATGTCAGATGTGCCTGAAGACATGTAAAAAGGGTGCTTGTTTTACTATTTACTGCAGGAATTGTCGTGGTATCCTCAGTGCAATTTTGCAGGAGACAAAATCGTAGATTTACATTAATTCCAATCCGCCATCATAAAACTCGCCGTTGTTACAGAATCAGATTTCTGGCTCTAAATGTTAGCGCTACACACAAACATGGAGAGTCACGACATCTGCCCTATGAGCCGCCTTAGGCCCAAGAGGAAAGACTAGACTAGAACAAAAGAAAAATTCATAATGATAAAACATAATTAAAAAACAGCTCCATGATGAAGGGGTTATGGACGTAGTTCGAAACACAGCTGTGGACATTATGGCAGCAGATCACCTTACGTTGGTTTTTTATGAAATGGTGTGGGTGCTGGTCATTCGAAAAGCAATGACAAACTACTGAACGTAAACTTGCCCAGGTATGACGAACAGCCAAAACATGCAGGAGTTGACTGCTACGTCCAGTAAAGGATATGCATCTAACTCATCATTATAATCACTATGTGCTCGGCCAACTGGCAAAGATATTCAATGGATCTCACGGATGTCTGCAGACCTTGATCCCTTGTGTTCTTCATTAATTCCACTGATGACATTCCTCCATGCCATACCAGTTCATCCAGCACCATTTTTCCTGATCTGCCCTTGCCTCTTCGACATCTGAATTTTCCCAGTCATCACGATGTTTTCCTATGCCACTATTCTACCTGCAAGCCAGCTCAAAGTCACAGTAATCACAGCCACCACCATCTTTATACTTGAGCGAGTGGCAGTAAATA
Organism: Cepaea hortensis; assembly: GCA_963921405.1. Taxonomy (NCBI): domain Eukaryota; kingdom Metazoa; phylum Mollusca; class Gastropoda; order Stylommatophora; family Helicidae; genus Cepaea; species Cepaea hortensis. Next base: position 75,255,318 of record OY992886.1, read on the forward strand.
TTCTATTCTGCAGTGCCCTTTAATAATTCACTGTAACAACTGTCGCAAGAAGAAAAGCAACAGTTTGTTTTACGAAGCACTGTACGATATATCTCGGGAGAATTTGTCAACATGTGTGCAAAAATACTAATGCTTATTTACACGTATTACCTCCTTGAGGTACTCCAGATCTGTAATTGGTGCTGCCACCCATGTGTCGGAACTATCCACGTCTAATTTCTTTGTTCCCTGAAGACAACAAATCTTTTCATGTCAATACTGACTACTGTACCAATAATACTTATGCACAGACAATTTTTTAAATACTGTCATCAGTATCATGACAGTAACTAATGACATAGAATCATCAACATCATGTGTTAAGCTGATAAGAGTGGGCTGCCATGGTTCGCCACCTCACAAGATTACCAGTCTTAGATCAAGTCAATGCTCTTGTCCTAATCATTCCTTGTGGCCAAGCCATTTAGTTTTTATCTCTTTGTCTTCCTCTTGTCTTGTTCCCATAAAGTCAGCATGTTGCTTCCAATATATGTTCTTTACAAGTCTGAGATCTTTCTTTATCCATCTCATCAATTTGGAGATCTGCAAGCATCTTTATCATGTCAAAATATCTTGCTCTATCAAGTCTTTGCACAGTCGATGAAGCAAAACATGTCTTTGTTTACTCCTATTGAAGACTCTACTAGTGTTCTCAGCAAATATATAGCATTTGTTTTAACCTTGCCATCTACAAACTCATTGTTCTTTCTGACTATTTTCTTCCTAATCCTTTGCATAGTGATTCTTTAGAAAATATGTGTGATGTGTCTCATAATGCTAATTATTCAATGCTGATTACATTTTGAGACACCAGATTTCTTCGTCATTGCAATATACATAGATTTACATTAGTCAGGAATATCATACATTATGTTTCGTAGTCTGGTGATCTGGTCTTTTCCATTTTCTTGTAAGGTACTGATCATTTCAGTTATGTTATTAGGAACCAAGGTTAACGACATTCTGAACTTCCATCTTCAAAATTGGTGATCCTTCATTGTTATTGGGAATATCAATCTGTTCCTCATATGAATAGTTGTAAAGGATCTTTCAAATATTCTGATCATGTTTCTAAAATCTGATCCTTCCCCATTAGGATTTTGCCGTGTATGGTTTTCACCAATGGACATCAATATTAGACGCTACAGGCTTATACTCAATATCAAGTGAGCATTTAATATGGCATATGAGATGCTGAAAGCTTTATCTTTATGCAAACAACCTGACTTCAAAGTTTACAGGAAAATCTTGGCCCCTGCAGTCTATACTGAAATTAACTCATCGTGATGTAATAGGCCTAGAACCTTCCTACATGCAGTCATAGAACAATCTCTGTGTTTTTGACAGAAGCACTTACCCCAAAGTTAAAAAATGAAAACTGACAAATGATTCCACTTCCTAAAAGCTTGAAACACAATCTGAAATTAAATAGAAATATGTAACACCATAAATCAAACATAATAAAGTGAAGTATGTTGCACTGTTTTATTAAGCTTGTAGCCTAGTATATGTGATTTTGACAAGTTATTCCTTTAGGTTTGCCTTCCCTAGCCTGTGACTGCCCCATGTCTACCTGAAATGCAAGGGGGTTTTCTGTCTCTTTTTGTCTGGTCATCTCTCCACCATCCTGTTGCTACTGTTTTGAAGTCCCTGGGACATATGTCCCTCTATCACAATATGGTAGAGGCATGGAAGAAGGGACACATCAAATAAACATTAAACAATCATGGTTACAACGCTTACATTTGAAGTATAGCCCCACCGTCCTTTTGTTGGCACCACACATGCAAAACGTGTGTAATAATAAAGTAGTGTTTATAACTGCTGTCCTTGTATCTGAAAACCAAAGTCAGTAGTGCTACAAAGTTCAAATACTGCACTTGTAGCAAATGATTGTGTTAAAAGAAAATTACTAACTACTGATTTCACAACCAATATTGAACATAGTTCAAGGTATAATGTAGTTGTTTGAGGTTTTTAAACATCAATGTTACAAATTATGTGAAATATTGAACAGTCTAAGGCAGTGTTTCCCAACCTTTTTTGTGCTATGCCCCACCTAAGCCTTTCTAAAATTCTTATGCCTCCCCCCCCCCCCCACCCCCCACCCAAACATATGCATCATTTTTAATATTCAAAAATTGAAATGTTCACTAAAAAAACTTGAATTTTTTGTTAGAAGGGCTCATGGTTCCCAGAGGGGCCAGAGCCATCCCCCCCCCCCCCCCCCCCCCCCCCCCAGGCCCCGCATCCTTGTGTGTCGGTTGTGTTGGGTGAATTTTTTTTTTTTTTGGTTTGGCGGTTACCCCAGACAAGCTGGTTCTCCCGCCTCCCCCTTTTTTTGTGTGGACCCTTAGTCTCACTGTGAGCTATTGCCCACAGTGGTCCACCAGGCCCACATCTAAGGTGAAGATATGTGATGGGTTTTTATTTGATCATCCCAGCCCCCGACCAGACCAGGCGCACTACTGGGGGGAGAGCAGCAAATCCACCCAATCCTAGCCAAAGGACCGATAGGTTTTAGGAAGACATCACTAGGAAATTATTGAGCAAACACAGTAAGTAAATTTTCAAAACATATCATGGAGAACTGAAATTCAAGTACAAAATAATTTTAATGAATTTCTATATTATTTTAATTATTAGTAATTATTTAGATTTGTGAGATCCTTGCGCTTGATGCTTGCTGCAAAGAGATTTTATGTCAGGTTTCAATTTAGTTAACTTCAGTCTCAAGTCTCCCTGTTTTGTTATATCCAGCCGATTTCTTCCATTTTCAAATTCCCCCCCCCCCCCCCCCCTTAACAATCGAATTGCCCCCCTGTGGGGCATGGGCCCCACGTTGGGAAACACTGGTCTAAGGTATAATGTAGTAGTTTCAGGTTTTTAAACACCAGTGTTACAAATTATTTGAATTACTGAACACAGTTCAAGGTATAATGTAGTAGTTTCAGGTTTTTAAACACCAGTGTTACAAATTATTTGAATTATTGAACACAGTTCAAGGTATAATGTAGTAGTTTCAGGTGTTTAAACACCAGTGTTACAAATTATTTGAATTATCGAACACAGTTTAAGGTATAATGTAGTAGTTTCAGGTTTTTAAACACCAGTGTTACAAATTATTTGAATTATTGAACACAGTTCAAGGTATAATGTAGTAGTTTCAGGTTTTTAAACACCAGTGTTACAAATTATTTGAATTACTTAACACAGTTCAAGGTATAATGTAGTAGTTTCAGGTTTTTAAACACCAGTGTTACAAATTATTTGAATTATTGAACACAGTTCAAGGTATAATGTAGTAGTTTAAGGTTTTTAAACACCAGTGTTACAAATTATTTGAATTATGGAACACAGTTCAAGGTATAATGTAGTAGTTTCAGGTGTTTAAACACCAGTGTTACAAATTATTTGAATTATCGAACACAGTTTAAGGTATAATGTAGTAGTTTCAGGTTTTTAAACACCAGTTTTACAAATTATTTGAATTATTGAACACAGTTCAAGGTATAATGTAGTAGTTTCAGGTGTTTAAACACCAGTGTTACACATTACGTGGCTGTGACCTATATGAAATGTAAGAGTTAGAAACAAGGTCACATAGTCACAATAACAGGCATGATACTTCAATCCAAGCTGCAGAAAGGAAAAGCACCAAAGAAAGGAGAAGACATCCCAAACCATAAAACCACAACCTAACTTCTAACAGAGAGAACAGTGATCAGTGATGGAGGGTATGGTTCCTGGAGGAAAGGGTGAGATCAACAGACACACAGATGGACACAGGATATTGCAGACACCTCGGGCATGAAAACACATGAGGCAGGAGAGCTGGCAAAGGATCCAGAAACTTTTGGGTGCACTCCAATGAGAGTAACATTCTGCAAAAGTGTTAGATGATAATAACGAGCTTCCACCACTTTACTGTGACAATATCGGATATGGAATTACTTTTCCATGCTCATGCAGACCTTTCTTACTTTATTTCCAGCCTCATTAGTTTATAAGGCTCTTTGCTGCAAGCATGATCTGTTTCCCCCTCTCTACATTCCAAATGATGTTGCTCCAGTCCATAATGTTCAGTTCCAGATATATTCTACAAACTCCTCTGATCTTCTTGAATGCCCAAACCTTGGATTTGATTATAATATTCTCTTTGACTCACTAAGTCCACTTGTTCCTCACAGCCAAACTACCTTAGCATGCTGAATTCATGCCACTGACAACTGATTTGTGCTTACAAATGTGCATCCATGCTATGTGTTCTTATCATCCATATACTGCTGTTGCCATCTTTGATAAGTCCAAAATCTTCTAATGTTTTTGAAGTGCTGCATTTAAGCAAGTGTATGACATGCTGTGCACCAATTTCCTGATCCATACAGTACTGTTAGTATAATATCATTAATAACATTCTTTTTTTTTTTTGCTGAATGTAACGTGACCTTTAATTTTATAACGCTTCACGTGCTGTATTTCACAGATCTATCCATCTAGACAGAGAGATAGACAGATTGCTTGCTTGTGTTCGTTGGCATGAGCTCCATCGCGAAGTCCTGTATGTTGGATGAAGGCATCCTGTTGTCCAACATCAGTGTGATGTCATACAGGACCTGAGGTTTGCGTGAGTATCCGTTGTCCCATGTCTGGCTCATTGGTGTTGGTGGTTCCTCGCCGTACAGGCAGACACTCTCCGACTTCAGAGGAATCGGCGATCCTACTGACTTTAACCAGGACCCCGAAGGGACCTGTTACCCAGGACGCTCGACGAGGACGCGTCAATAGGTCTTGGCCAGTATATAACCCAGCCCTGGTGCCTTGAAAACACCTCTGCGTCCCAAAGATAGACACAAAGATATGAATGCAGTAAAAGAGAACATGAAACATTAAGGGACCTGAGAAAAGAAAAATATGGTGGAAAAACAGCAAGACTGCAAGAGTTGGATTAGTAAAATAGCAGAAGCAATCAAATATGTTACATGTCCTTTTTACAAGACATTGCAATCAACAACAACATTTATTGACTGTTTGTAATTTACTAGGCAGTGTTATTCAGTAGTTTGCCATTGTCAGGAGCAATAAACACCACTTTTATACAGCCTACAGAAAGGCTGTCTAGAAAGCACTTTCTAAGCTGGCATTGAAATGTGTAATAGGGAAAATAAGCAGAAGAAGGGAGTACAGTTGTTTAATTGATCTGTAAAACTTAAAATATTTTTTTGGGGGCGCTCGCTCGCTTTAAACTCAAGAGTTGTCCATATACACTACTTCTAGTAGTGCTGAACTGAATTTTGTTTGTGGATTAGCTTTCCCTATTAACAGTGTCCCTTGTCATCAGGCAAACCCACCCCGATTTCTGAGTACTTGTTATTTACGTCCCCAAGTTAAGGATGATAGGTCAAAATTTTAGTCCAACTGTCCGGTCTAGGGGTTGAACCCCTTACCTCAGCATTAGTACACCGGATGTGTAAAAACGTGTGTTCTTATCCATTCGGCCATGCTGACCCTCCATTTATAATATATTAAAATGAACTGTACATAAATCTCTGACAAAAACAATTTGTTACTCACCTGTGTTGCTTAATCTTAACTGGCATATAAGCAAATCTTGCAGCTCCCAAACGCACGACAGCTTTCACACACTGACTGTACAATCTTGACATGTTGACTTCCCCTGTCAATTGTTAATGTGGCACCTTTTGCTCTGATTTATTCAGACATGTATTTTTCCTGAATGTGCCTTGGAATGGACAGATAAGAGTGCAAATATGATACTATAAAAGTCATGGCTGTTCTAAATTTAAATAACCACATGCATTAAACCAGCCAATTTCAACTTCAGTTCGCCATGGGTCATCATCATTAAGTGCCCTGCCAACTGGCATAAGCATTCATCTCTCTCCACAGACCTCAGTCCTTGGTGTTCTGGATCAACTATGCTATTACTCTTGCCACCATCTCAGTTCATCCAGCATCATTTCCCTCAGTCTGCCTCTGCCTCTTAGTTTAGTTTAGTTTTATAGACGGAGCAACATCACGGCACACGGGTGTCACCCATAAGTGCTCCGTTCTACTCCTAACTCAAGCCTGAGTCCAGAGAATCTCAGCTCAGTGCACGAACTCCGTAGCACCGGTGAGGATCCTGATACACTTTGGGTAGATTTTTACTCGAAATGTTGCCCGGACAGCACAGTTAGACTATGCTTTTTTGAATTCCACTGCCAAGAGAATTTTTACATACGCAACAATACACACGGGCATCCGATTTCACGACCCAGAGACCAGGGGAAATTTTGTTACTAAAAGTCCATGGTGAAAAAATCCTGATCCTCACCGGGGCTTGAACCTGGGACCTCCAGCACTCAAGGCGGACACCAATACCTCGAGACCACTCAGCCTCCCCCCTCCTAATGATCTTTCCAGTCATCCAGTCATTTTCCAGTGTCCCTCATCTCATTTTTTGACTAACCAACTCTGTTTATCTCTTTCTTATAGGTGTATATAATGTACTACTTTAACTAGTCTCTACCAGGCATTCGTTGTTAGATACTCTAACACCATGGGTAGGTGTGTAATTTTTCATACTTTTAATGAAACTACTTTATCTGTACAGTTTTAGTTTTTGAAGCAAAGGCACTTTGTGTATTTTCATGCCTGTGCAATGTTTTCTTTTTAGATTGCCCAACTGTTATTTTCTAAATGTTGCATTACAACAATTACATTTTAAAGATTCTTACTAAAGCTTTCCTGCTAGAACAAAAATTAGACTAAAACTCAAAACATCGCCACAGCTTTTGCCAGTTATCACATAGAGGAGACGCATTTGTAATTATTAATGGTTCCATTATTGGTAATTTAACTAAAGACAAGTAAGTATCACTGTGTGTTCTCTAGATCTATTGAGGGTAAATTACTTTGTTAAAGTCAAATGCATTTATATTTATTACTATTTATTACTATTAATCTGGGCATGTTTGGACTGTTATAAATTGGCATTAATAATATTAACAATCTTATAAATGCATTTATATTTATTACTATTAATCCGGGTATGCCGGTCTTTCTGGCCGAGGGGTTACAACACTTTCTCCGTAATCCCGTTTATCACGCAGTCTTGTAGCGGGCGAGAGCTGGAGGCGGTTCGACCCCCGCTGGTGACTTGCAGGATAACTGAGCCGGCCGCTCAGAAAGCAATGGCAAACTACTGAGCGTAATCTTGCCAAGAAATCAACAGACAGCTGAAAGATGCTGCTGTTGACAGCGATGTGCTGTAAAGGATATGCGAATTTAAAAAGAAAAAAATCCGGGTATGTGTAGACTGTTATAAATTGGCATTAATAATATTATATAATTATATAAGATAACTTATGCTATATTTATTGTAAGTAAAGTTACAGATTCTATAACTTCACTTGATAGATATGATAAACAGTTTAGACTAGTGTCAGTGTGTTTAGTGCGTGATATAAAATCCACTGCTGACCTAACCTAGCACTTACTTAGCAGGACAGGAGCCCTAGCAATTCCCATTCAGCGAATTCAGTGTTTCAACCCCAATGCTTTTGCTTTTACCACTTTTATTCCTTTACCTTCTTGCAGGGTAGTCTATCATATCAGTATGCAATACTATATAGTATATTATTATTAATTACTAATTAGTAATTGTGATATTAATTATTATTAATTAATATTTAATTATTTTAATATTTATTTATTAACGTGAAACAGTAATTAATAACAGTAAACGAGGTCATAGAATTATCCAGAAACTCGTTCTAGATTTGAAAGAGGCTTGGCCACTTTTTGACAAATGTAACTGTAATGCTAGATAACATACCATCAATATCTTTTGACAAACGGAGTCGTAAGTTGAAATGTACTAACTAAAGACTAAAGTGACCAAACGATGGACGTACGGTGAAGTGATGGTGGACTAAGTTTTAAAGTTCTAACTCTGAGAACAAATGAACTCATGCAAGCAAGATAGAGTGCTATACATTTGCATGTAAAGTATATATATAACAAAATACTTACACCTCAAACCGTCCAAGTCGTGTAGTGTCGCTGATAAGCGTAACGAAACTCCACTAAAAGCCGGGGATCCTCTATCTACCGCCGGGCTAGCAAAGGTTGTGAGGTGTACCTGCCATACGTCAACAAACCCAGCCTGTGTGCGGCCTTGACCTCTGGTTCTTTCAGATCCGGGAACATATGAATTATATACCGCGTACAAGAATGCAAAGAATACCATGGACAGATAGAAAAACCAATGACCAAGTACTACAAGAGACAAATGAAAATCGTAGATTGATTAGAGAAATTAGACGTAGACAGTCAAAGTTTTTTGGACATGTTATGAGAAGAAATGGACTGGAGAACTTAGTGACAGCTGGCAAGATCGAAGGGAACAGACCAAGAGGAAGACCGAGAGGAAAATACCTGGATGGCTTGGCCACATGGCATGGACGAGACAGGAACACTGAGCTGATCCACGACTCTGGTGATCGAGTGAAATGGCGAATCATGACCGCCCACGCTTTCCGGCACGGCACATGATTGATTGATTGACCGCGTACATGCGGGTAGACGCTATATGTTGCGACATCGTGCCAGTCCTGGTGTACAGAAGCAAATCATGGACAGTTAGCAGTGGGGAATTACGTGGAATCTCTTGAGGGGTGGTTTTATAGAAGCATGATAAGAACAGCTTGGGTAGATAGAAAGAGTAATGAAGATATGTTGAAAGAAGTTAGTTAGCTAAGAGAACTGGTTACTCGCATCAGAAGAAGACAGCGGACCCCATAAATAAATAAATGTTTGCATATCCTTTACAGGACATCGCTGTCAACATCAGCGATTCGAACCACTGCTAACTAAAAAAGACTGTTAGATTCATACAAGAGACAACATTGCATCAGTTATAAACATATTTCAGGCGAACGAAAGAAGAAGAAGAAGAAGAAGAAGAAGAAGAAGAAGAAGAAGAAGAAGAAGAAGAAGAAGAAGAAGAAGAAGAAGAAGAAGAAGAAGAAGAAGAAGAAGAAGAAGAAGAAGAAGAAGAAGAAGAACCACTGCTGATTCTCACCGTCGTCACGTTACTTACGAGAGTATACGAGATTACGGAGAAAAGTTGCTAACCTCTAGGCCAGGAAGCCGGCGGACCCCATAAAGGTGAACATAATTCATTCATTCATTCATTCATTCATTCATTCATTCATTCAGTAGCATGTCCTTTGCAGAACCTCGTTCCTATAACAACCTTCCGGAAATTGTCTCGGTCATAAGCAAGATGTCCTGCGTCCGATACACCCGTCTGGGGATCATCTGCCACATCCTGCATCCACCGTCGTCTTCCTCTTACCCCTCAATTATTGCTCTCTCCAAACTATCATGAGCTTTCAAGTGACCAAAATATTTCAATTTTTTTTTACCGTCTTTAGTAGCCAACCTTCTTCAATATTTAGCTCTTCTCGAATGGATGCATGTGTTCTTTTCTGTATCCAAAATATTCTTACAACCAGTCTAAAACATTTATATTGATGCATTGATGCGCTTTTCGGCTTGTTTAGTAAGTGTCCAGGTCTCACAGGCGTACATAAATCACAGAGTGAAATCCCCCCCCCCCCATATAAGAGACAATATATAATAATAAAATAAATAAATAAAAATAAGTATTCTATGACACAACAAATGACGTTTCAATTATATCAGTCTTCATCAGGGACGGGGCAACACAAACAGATCTCACGACAAAAACATAAAATTGCTTCCCTTGTTTAATATGTAATTAACTGAGCTGATCTGAAGGGCGCGCATCGTTTATTAATAGAACTAGATATTTGCACCACAAGTGTTTACAAGTGAAACAATACTCAGAAATATACGCTTTCGTGTGGGTAGCAATGGATTACTATATATAACTCTCATTGTTATTATTTGTTCCCACGATTACTTCATTCTTCTGGAGTACGACAAAGATGTTTGAGTGATTTTTCAGTGGCGTAACATGCACTAAAGTATCGACCATTGTCTGATACTGTTGGGAGTGATTGTTGCGATTGTGAGTTATGTTCTGCCTGCCTGCTTGTTTATATGATGCATACGTATTGACTATTGTCCTGTATGCTAGCATGTCATGTCTGTCTTTCTGCCAGCGCCTGTCTATTCTTCTTCTTCTTCTTCTTCTTCTTCTTCTTCTTCTTCTTCTTCTTCTTCTTCTTCTTCTTCTTCTTCTTCTTCTTTTCCGTTTAACTTTACAGTGTCCTTTCGTTAACAGGGTCAGGGCTAGCACAGATTTATGGAACGAGCTGTTGTATACGCAGAGTTGTTTGTTGCGAGAATGGCGTTTGCTTCTGTTTTCCCGTTGTATCTTAGCGGTATTGCTTTTTATGGAACGCAGGCTTACAATTCCAGGTCGTTGATAGCGAGGTAGGCGGTTCAATCCCTACACCGGCATAAAGTTGGACTTCACCGTTGACTTCTGGTTCAGAAAGCAATGGCAAACTAATGAACGTACAATTGCCTAGAAAATCAATCCAACCTAAGGTTGATCGCAACGTCCCGCAAAGAACATGCAACAATTATTTTTAAAGTCTGTTGTTAGTGGTGAAACCTGGCCAGTTCATTTACTTGTCTTGTGAGTAGTACAGTAATCTGTTTCTTATAATTTTCTTTCATATTTATCCTTGTTTCTATAAGCATCCTGTGCGTTATTTCTTCTCTGTTATTAAAATGTTTATGATTACTGTCAATGTCATGGTTTGGCGCTGATAAAATACCGGTTTTTGCAGGGGGGGGGGGGGCGACAAACAGTACATTGAGAATGGGGAGGGGGGCTGCATTAAACAAACAGTACATTAGGAATTGAGTGGGGGGGGGGGGGAAGAGAAAAAAGGTGGTTTCAATCCCTTGTTTGTTGTGTAGTAATAGTGACATTAATCCACTGATCTGTCTGAAGTTGTTTCCCCTGGGTTCTGTTTCTGCACTGATATGTCCATCATAAGCCTGAGTGTGATTATCACCATGGCATCATGAACCTAGCAACTGCCACGGAGTAGTAGCTAGACGCCTGCCTGCCTGCCTGCCTGCCTGCCTGCCTGCCTGCCTGCCTACCCGGAGGCCGTGAGGGATTGTTTACAATTCAGATTAACCCAGTCTAAAATGGGTGCCAGGAAATGTCTTAGATGGTCGGCGTGATATTAACAACCCCCCATCCCAGGATGTGGCTGATGATCTCCAGATGAGTGTATCGGAAGAGGGGCATCTTGCTTATGGTCGAGAGGTTTTCCGGAAGGTTGTTATGGGAGCGAGGTTCTGCAAAGGACATGCTACTGACTGAATCCCAGGCTTGCCGAATCGTCTATAAATATACGGGTCTAACACCATTTGCTCAATAAGCATTAAGTTGTCCTGCATAAGCCTGAGGTGCTACATAGAGCCTGCACTTTTGTATGGATGTAAAGCGTGGACAATCAGCAGTCAAGCTGAAAAACATCTGATGGCTGTGGAAATGAGGTTTCTGAGGAGAATGCAAAGAATATCATGGACAGACAGAAAAACCAATAACCAAGCCCTACAAGAAACAAATGAAAATCGTAAACTGATTAGAGAAATTAGACGTAGACAGTCAAAATATTTTGGACATATGAGAAGAAATGAATTAGAGATCTTGGTGACAACTGGCAAGTTGGAGGGAAAGAAAACAAAGGGAAGACAGAAAAGTAGGTTGAGACAAGAACACTTAGATGATCCACGACTCTGGTGATCGAATGAATTTGCGAATCATGACCGCCATCGCTTACCGGCATGGCACATGATGGATGGATGGCATAAGCCTGAGTATTAACAATCCAAAACTCGCAGTTGATATTCTATTTTTTTTTTTTTTGGTTTGTTATATATGTCATGACTTCTGTCATTTAAACAGTAATTTTCACATTATATCTACTTGTACTATTCGGTTGCTTACATACTGTATATGTAGCCGTCTATACTTTGTTCAAATCGCCATTAGTGCCTGTTTATCAGCACAACGGAGTGCGCTATAATAATACTGCTATAATAATACTTATAGTAATACTGCATATCCTTTACAGGACATCGCTGTCAACACCAGCATCTTTCAGCTGATTGTTGATTTCTTGGCAGTAGTTTGCCATTGCTTTCTGAGCGGCCGGCTCACATACCCCGTAAGTTACCGATGCTATTCGAACCACTGCTGATTCTCACCGTCATCACGTTACCCACGAGAGTATACGAGATTACGGAGAAAAGTCATAACCTCTAAGCCACGAAGCCGACCAATACTGCTTTAGTTTGTGTTATCAGATTTGCATTTATAGTCTATGGCATTTGATTGGTTGGCTGATGGCTTATAATTAATAGTCATGTCTTGTCAGATTTGACTGAGCTACTGTTTAGCAGTAGACGGTACTACCTGCTTTCTATTCGCGCCGAATGTTGGGCGTCGCTCACCAGACCCGACACCCCATATTGTGCCAGCGGCTTCGGGCGTATGAACGCAATTGCGTAGGTTCAAGGCTTATCCTAGTGCGAGGAAATTCAATCTAAAGACTAAATGTCATGGCTGGGCAGACAGTAACAAACTTGGTCGACAACTTGTTCAGGATCGGAGCTCCGACAGGTGAACAGTTTAAGCATTGCTTTGCTGCTGCAGATTATCTTGGTGTTACCTTTCTTCTAAAAGTAAACTAGACTGGCCGAGAGAGGGATCATGTTGCATGGGCAACTCGTGGTCTTTACGCTTCAGTGCAGGCGTAGTGCTATGGAGAGATATATCTCCATCCCTGGCCTTTTCCCAATGGGTTGTAGTTATTATGTCCCCCCCCCCCCCTTTTTTTTTTGGTAGCATGTAACAGCTATCGTCTTTCTTGAAGGCAAGGTGCCAAAAAATAAAGGGTGGGGACTGTGTTAAAAAGCCCTGCTTCCCACCTCCTAGTGCAGAAACCAGCAGAGTGTGCAAGACAATTACCGTAATATTCTCAGCTGCGGAGAGGCATATTAATATGTAATCGGGTCATGATTCAGCACAGCAAATCTGGACTGACTGGGCTTAGGTTTAGTTTGTAATGTTTCCTCAGGGGTTGTATTTTTATTATTATTAGTATTATTATTATTATTATTATTCAAAACAATGTTTTCCCGTAGTGAATTTGAATAACGAAGACACAAACAATAGATTGCACGATTTATTGCCTGGCATATTTCGCTGCATCTCGTCAGGTACATACTGCAGAAATCATACAACTTACGTGAATTAACTAGATAAATCCTTCAAGTTGAAATATACACATATTCGCACAGTAATGTCACTTATTATTATTATTATTATTACTATTATTATTATTACTATTATTATTATTATTACTATTATTATTATTATTACTATTATTATTATTATGCTTTCGCTCGCTTTGACCTCAAGAGTAGTCCTCATACACGCTGCTACTTGAGCACTGAACTTATTTTTGCGTGTGAATTAACTGTCCCTATGCCACGGCGCGGCTGACCGCTCTGGTATATAAGCGCGCCTGGTATGTAAGCGTGACTATTTGTTTGGTGTGCAGATCTGATGCATAGGGGTATTAGTTGTACTTTCACAATCATCAAGTCGCCACCGTGGTTTTTTCTCCGCATTTTACTTTACTTGACTGACAGTCGAACTCTTTCATTTTTCACTGTAATAACTCAACACTTCATACATCATGGCACATTGTAATAACTCAACGCGAGTGCGGGTGTTTTTGACGATCTATTCCTCAAAACACTACAATAGTTACTCACAATTGCGCACACAATTATGCAGCCTGATCACAAATCTACACCACATTTTCTATACATAAACTTTACTAAAAGAGTGGCTCAATGTTGGCGAATCACTCTATTACAGCGTGGTCTGCACTCGACGAAACCACTATCTAGACTGCCCTTTGTCCGGATCTCGCTTCCTGTTGACCGCGAAGCGAGTCCCAGCGTTTTCACGCTGTGTGAAAAGTATCCACTTTTCACGATCCAGGTGTCCATTTACTGAACACTGCCATAACCTCTGACCTCATCTACTTTGGGTTACGGCATAACTAATCCATGTCCTTATCTCGACCATGACACCCTATGACCAGTGTCTCTAGCCATCAGGTGAGCTCACTCCGTCTTCAGAGGTACTATAATTTACATCCCCAAGTCAAGGACGAGTAGTCAACATTTTAGTCCAACTGACAGGTGTAGGGTTTTTTTTTTTCCAACCGCTACCTCGGTATCACCACACATCCATCCCTCCCACGGTGCGGCAAAGCCAATCCCTGTCACCCATCGACCAGTTCAGACCATACATCCGGTTCTTTCATTCGCATCAAACGGTAAGCGTTTAAGGCGCATTCGACCAAACCAGGATTCAGATAAGTAACCTTTGTATTTTCATGTAGTGTTTCTCGCGCAGTTGGTTGGTTGTCTGTTTTGTTCTGTGCTGACGAAGGCTTTAGCCGCAACACCCATTTTGTTTCTGATAATCGTGTTCTAGTAAAGCTCACAAGCTACTTCTAGATGTTTGGTGATTAATTCATTGCCTTTTTAAGCTTTACATATTCTTATCACCACACTGGAAGTTTAAGAGCGAGCGCTCTTATTAATTCAGCCGTGCTGATCTGTAGTTATTTCATTGCCAAACAGATTCCAACTCAGGGCCCAGGGTTAAGGTCTATGACTTAGACTTTATGTAGGCTATAAACAGTAAGCAGGACATATACACAGAATCTAGAGCTGGTTTGAAATGCATTTGATAGTACTGCATTTGTTCCAACTGCGCATTGACTGTTAAAGACTTAAAGTAATGTCTTTTATATCATTTAATCAGTTAGTTAGTTAGTCGAGGTTCCAACTTCACGGTAACGGGTCGTCCCCATTATGCTCCGTTCCTGTGCCAGTGAATATCACACAAAATGCTCCCCACTCTCCATTGTGAAAAGTAGAATAGTCAGGAGTCTCGGCAATCCAACAGCCCGCACAGGTACACTGTGCATAATGCCGCTGCCAGAATACCAACACAAAATTCATCCTCGAAAACCACAGTTCATCGTCGATGGACTCGGCAGTCACCAGAAAGACCTCATTGACCCGGGTTTTCTCACATGGCTCGGTCTTTCACCGCAGGGTGACCCACCGAAAGTATCGCATAAAGCACGAACTCCGCAGCTTCAGCGCCGACTCCCAGGAGTCTCCTGAAAAATTCACTCGTGAACCGAAAAAGCAAATTAGTCTATTCAGCAACAGCCGGTAGCCAATGTTCCGAACACTGTTCAGGACAGATGTAAAAGCATTCCCCGCGAATTTCACAGCTCACAGTGTCGCCCACGCACTCACTCAGTAGCAGGGCGACGGAACCATGTACTACCAGTCCAACATGAGGAAAATGCGATTGCAAACCGTAGCTGCAACCATACACACGCCAGTCCTAAACGGTTCAACGCCTAACCGCCATATTGGCTACCGGAAGTCCTCTCTCAGTTAATCAATTGGTCACCAGTTCCATATATATATATATATATATATATATATATATATATATATATATATATATATATATATATATATATATATATATATATATATATATGCCGGTCTCTCTGGCCGAGGGGTTACAACACTTTCTCCGTAATCCCGTTTATCACGCAGAGTCTCGTAGCGGGGCGAGAGCTGGGAGCGGTTCGATCCCCGCTGGTGACTTGCGGGATAACTGAGCCGGCCGCTCAGAAAGCAATGGCAAACTACTGAGCGTAATCTTGCCAAGAAATCAACATACAGCTGAAAGATGCTGATGTTGACAGCGATGTTCTGTAAAGGATATGCAAAACAGGCGAACCCACTCCGACTTCAGAGGTACTTGTAATTTACGTCCCCAAGTCAAGGATGATAGGTCAATATTTTAGTCCAGCTGTCCGGTATCGGGGTTGAACCCCTAACCTCGTCATCAGCACATCGGATGTTTAAGAACACACGTTCTTACCCATTCGACCTGCACTGATGTTTGTATTTCGACAGGCTTCAAGTTTCCAGTGTCAACCAAGACAAAACTTGGTCTGTTTCTGAAGCTAGTCAAGAGGTTAGTTTCTCTGCAGAGTCGATTGACCTAGTGGATAAAACTGCTTTTCAACCATCCCATAGCTAGGTCGTGTGGCATAGTCCGCTTACGCTTAAACTTTCGGTGCGTTGATGACGGGGTTGTGGGTTCAATCCACACACCAGTCAGTCAGTTGGACGTAAAAATTGACTTCTCATTCAGAAAACAATAGCAAACTATAAGCGTGAAATTGCCGTAAGAATCAACATCTTGGTAGGAACATTTCAGTGTATACAGTAGGGCGTCAGACAAGGTTGTGTAATGCCTCCTAATGTGTTCTCATTGTACAGTGAACATATAATAAGATCTACAGAAAATATGTCAGGGATCCTGGTTGGTGGACATAGTATAAATAAGTTACGTTGTGCTGATGACACCGTCTTGATAGCAAAACGTCAGAAGACACTACAGGAAATGAAATACAGTGGTTGTAAGCAGTTAAAAACAAATGGATTTTATCTTGAATAATAGAAAAACAGAAGTCATGGTGATATCGAAGAAACAGATTGTGCCTAAATGTGCAAATTAAAGTAAATGAAGTTATTTTGCGGCAAGTGCAGAAATTCAGATATTAAGGCACATGGATAACTCAGATGGAAGATGCATCACAGAGATAAAGAACATAATAGGACAAGCAAATACTGCATTCAATCAATTCAATAACATTTTGCGCAATAAGTCCTTTCCCTTGAAAACTGGAGGAATTCTGGCGTATTACGTAGAACCAATTTTAACATTCGGCTGCGAATCCTGGACAATCAGTAAACAGGCGAGGAAAAAATCCACGGAAGCCTTGGAGATGTGGTTTTATAGAAGAATGCTGAAAATTAATTGGACCGCCAAAATTAGAACACGAAACATTTTGAGATAAGCTAAGTTGCAAAGACAACTTATCGCAAACATCAGAAAGAAGCAGTCATCATTTTTGGCCACATTATAAGAAGACAAAGACTGGAACATGTGACAACCGGAATGATTTGTGGACAGAGAGTTAGAGGAAGTCAGAGTGAGAATATGCTTGACAGTCTTGTGTCATGCCACGGAAGGGAGTCAACACACAAATTGATCCATGCCGTCAGAGATTGCAATTTGTAGAGAAGCATGATCGCCACGCCATCCTATAAGGAACTGAATGATGATGATGATGATATTTACCTGTCATAATTTGTATATTTAAATGCTTCTGTGGTGCCGTTTATTTATTCTCCTTGTCTGTAGATCTGTCTGTGTATTTGTCGTCATTGTGTAACTAAAGACAGCCAAACATGTTGGAACTAAATTCAATACAACATGGTGTAACTAAAGACAGTAAAATGTGGTGTAAATAAAGAAATTAAAACATGGTGTAAGTAAAACAGGTGTAACTAGTTTAGTTTAGTTTAGTCGATAGATCAACATCACAGCACACAGGTGCCACCCATAAGTGCTCCGTTCTCCTCCTAACTCAAACCTGAGTCTGGAGAAACTCAGCTCAGTACACCGGCGAGGATCCTGAAATACTTTGGGTAGATTTTTAACTCGAAATGTTGCCCGGGCAGCGCCGTTAGGCTACACTTTTTCGATTTCCAACTGCCAAGGGATTATTTACGTGCGCAACAATACACACGGGAGTCCGATCTCACTACCCAGAGACCAGAGGAAATTTATTAAGAGAAGTCCACGAGAAAAAATCCCGGCATCACCGGGGCTTGAACCCGGGACCTCCAGCACTCGTGGCGGACACCATACCTCGAGACCACGCAGCCCCCGGGTGTAACTAAAGACAGTAAACCATGGTGTATACACTAAAACATGGCGTAACCAACGACAGTAAAACATGTAACTTAAGACAGTAAAACATTGTGTAACTTTATTTTATGTTGCATATCCCTTACAGGACGCTGCAGTCAACACCAGTATTTTTCAACTGCTGTTGTTGTACTAGGCAAGATTACGCTCAGTAGTTTGCCATTGCTTTCTAAGTGATCGGCTCAAATACCCTCGTAAGTTACCAGCGCGGCTCGAACAGCTGCCGATTCTTGCGCAGCAGCGTTACTCACGAGAATATACGGGATTACGGAGAAAGACGTTAACACCTACGCCAGGGAGACCGGTGTAACTAAAGACAGTAAAATATATTGTAACCAAATTCAGTAAACTATAGTGTGACTTTGTTGTTGTTGTATATCCTTTACAGGACATCGCTGTCAACACCAGCATCTTTCAGCTGTATGTTGATTTCTTGGCAAGATTACGCTCAGTAGTTTGCCATTTCTTTCTGAGCGGCCGGCTCACATACCCCGTAAGTTACCGATGCGATTCGAACCACTGCTGATTCTCACCGTCATCACGTTACCTACGAGAGTTATACGAGATTACGGAGAAAAGTCATAACCTCTAAGCCACGAAGCCGGCATAGTGACTGTGACTAAAGACAGTAAGAAATGGTGTAACTAAAGACAATAAAATATGGTGTAAATAAAGACAGTAAAACATGGTGTAACTAACGTCAGTAAAATATGGCGTACACAGTAAAACACGGTGTAACTAAAGACAGTAAAATATAGTATAACTAAAGACAGTAAAACATAATATAACTAAAGACAGTAAAACATGGTATAACTAAGGACAGTAACACAAGGTGTAACTAAAGAAGTAAAACAAGGTGTGTACAGTAAAACACGGTGTAACAACAGACAGTTAAACATTATGTATACATTAAAATGTGGCCTAACTAATGGCAATAAAAGATGGTATAGCTAAAGACAGTAAAACAAGGTGTCACTGAAGACAGTAAAGACTAACTCTGTGTACTGTTTCAGGTGTTCATCATGCCGAGAGATGTAAAAAGGAAGCTTGAAGATTTGCCAGAAGTGGACGCCAGTGTACAAAAGACGTCAGAATACTACAGGAGGAATGTGGTACCTGTGGACCGTGGCTGGGCCTGGGTGATCTGTTTCGGTGAGCTGATTGATGAAGAACACACGCACCCCCCCCCCCCTTCCCCTGACCCTCACACACACACACACACACACACACACACACACACACACACACACCACTCCACCCAACACAAATAGATAGATAGACAAACTTATAGGCAATTAGACAATTATATAGTCTTATATAATTGTCTTTTTTGTCAATTATACAGTATGGGGCTGGGTGGTCTCGCGGTATGGTGTCTGCCTCGAATGCTGGAGATCCAGGGTTTAAGCCTCGGTAAGGGCCGGGATTTTTTCACATGGACTTCTAGTAACAACATTTCCCCTGATTTCTGGGTCGTGAGATCGGGCGCCCGTGTGTATTGTTGCGCACGTAAAACATCCCTTGGCAGTTGGAAATCGAAAAAGAGTAGCCTAACGGCGCTGATCGGGTAACATTTCGAGTTAAAAATCTACACAAAGTATTTCGGGATCTTAGCCGGTGCTACGGGGTTCGTACACTGGGATGAGATTCACCGGACTCAGGATTGAGTTAGGAGTAGAAAGGAGCACTTATAGGTTACATGAGTGTGCCATGATGTCGATCCGTCGACTAAACTTAATTAAACTAAACTAAAACAATTATAAAGTAAAGTCTCAACGATGAATCCATTGTAAAACAGACCATTACTGGGCACGGACGCGTTAGAAAAGTTGGTCTTGAGCTAGACTGATAATTTAATGAGTGCTGTCTGGCGAGGGTTCCAGTGAAGAACATTCTGGCCATTTATTCCTCCTTGCATTCAGGCCTACAAATGATTATGTCCCTATCACATCACAGACACATAGCATGAAATTGCTCTGAGACACTTTTTTTTTCTGGACTCGGAAAATGGCTGGACACAGAACTATTGGTTTTATGTTACATGCCTTTATCATGATCGCCGGCTCACGTGGCGAAGGGGTTATGAATGTATTCGTAATCCCGCATACCGCGTTCGAAACACAACTGTGGGTGATTTGGAAGCAAACCGGATTGCGTTGATTTCTATACAATGGTATGAGTGCCGGTCGTTCAGAATACGACGCCAAATTAGTGCACGTAAACTTGCCCAGGAAACGCAAACAACCAAAATAATACTGACGTTGACTGCTATGTGCTGTAAAGAATACGCAAATAACTATCTTTCTTATCAGCATACAATGCGAATATATGTATTAATGTCTCATTGACAGTTAGCCATTGTTAAGAATTGTCAATGCCCAGTATTGCCATTTATATGTCTATTTTCTTGAGATTCTATCTTCTTTGGTAACTCTTGTATTCGCAGCCTTTTGCATAGCACAGATGTCCTGTTCCAACATCAAATGTTACGTCCTAGTTTATATAACTGCGACGGTATATCTCATGGTATGGGGCGCAGAAAGAACGCTGTGTCAAGATGGCCGTGGTTTAATATACCACCTTTCTTAATACATTCACGTGATTGATAGAGACAATGCGTTTCGCGTGTTGCTTAAGACAAAACATAGACGAATGTTAAAAGTTGCGGGAGACATTGCTTTTCAGATTTAAAAAAGTCAACTTTGCAGTACACGATTTGGCTTTCTCTTCTTCTTTCTGTTCTTCGGAGGATGTTCGGTAAGTCTAGTTATGCACTTCTCAAATCAGTGTGTCCGATTTTGGAATGCATTTGTGTTATGTTTACCTCATCTAGACAGATTCCACCCATGGTATCGGGCTCTATCCTAACAATGTTGCCAAGACAGGAACCTTACGACCTACTCTTTGGCATTTCCAACCGCCGTGGATTTTTTACTCGCAGAATGTGCACACGGGACCTCCTGTTTTTTCACCCTAATCAAAACAATGCTAGATATCCGATCTTACTACCCAGGAGATCAGGGGAGTTCGTGTGGTATCATTAGATACCAATGGTTTTTCGAAAAATATTCCTAGCTCTACTCTACGAATCGAACCCGGTACCATCTGAGACCGAGGCGGACATTGTAACCTCTAACCCACGGGACTTTAAATTAAAAAAATCTAGAGCCTGAAACAAAATAAGCGTAACAATCAGTTTGACAAAAACTACCTGCCACCAGCTTTGGTCTCAGCCACAAATGTTTGGAAATAGCGACTTCATAATATGCTCTTTATGAGTTAGTGCTTTTGGTGTTTTCAAACAGGTCTGCTGTGACACGTCTATCTCACGCCTGTCATTAACAGTGAGAATAAAAGTTTTTTTTTTTTTTTTTCGTACGTTCGCTTTCAATCTTGAGAGTAATCCCCTGAACATCGACAAATAATGGTTCATAAATATGTGTAATTACGTCCCTATATCAAGGACAAGAAGTCAACGTTTAAGACCTACTGGCGGGTGTAGGGAGAGAACCCTTACCTCGACCTCGGCGCTCTGGAACTTTTATACCGAGCGCTATTAATCTTCCGCCATGTGACTTCTAAGAAGAAAGCATACTGTGAACGTATTAAACGCTTGTATATCCGATTTAACAAACCATAATTCACAGTAATTGTTTTCCAGCTGGATTTCTGGTTTATTTCGTGTTTGGGATTTCGAACCAGACCCTGGTGGTTCTGTTCGTGGAGATTATCGGCATGTACGGCGCTACAGTGACTATGGGATCTCTGGTCTTCATGTTCAGCGTATTTTCCGTAGGAACTATGTGTAAGTTCGTGATACCATTTATTGTTAAGTTCATGACACGATTTGTTTTCCCGTAGAATGTATGAGTAAGTTTATGATTCAGTTTATTTCCCCGAAGGATTTATATGTAAGTTTATGATACAGTTTGTTCCCCCGAAGGATTTATGTGTAAGTTTATGATACAGTTTGTTCCCCCGAAGGATTTATGTGTAAGTTTATGATACAGTTTGTTTCCCTGAAGGATTTATGTGTAAGTTTATGATACAGTTTGTTTCCCCGAAGGATTTATGTGTAAATTTATGACACTATTTATTTCCCAATACAATGTAATGTGTAAGTTTATGACACTATTTGTTTCCCAATATAATTTAATGTGTAAGTTTATGACACTATTCGTTACCCCGTGGAAAGTTAAGTGTAAGTTTATGATACCATTTGTTTCCCAATATCATTTAATGTGTACGTTTATGACAGTATTTTTTTCTCCGTAGAATTTATGTGTAAGTTTATGACACTATTTGTTTCCCCGTAGAATTTATATGTAAGCTTATGACACGATTTGTTTCCCTGTAGAATTTATGTGTAAGTTTATGACACGATATGTTTCCCCGTAGAATTTATGTGTAAGTTAATGACACGATTTGTTTCCCCGTAGAATTTATGTGTAAGTTTATGACACAATGTGTTTTATTGTAGAATTTGTGATTAAGTTTATGACACAGTCTACTGCCTTTAGGATAATTGTTTATGGAAATTCTATGTTCTCGAACGGTGTGTTTCTGCTGTCTAATTTCAAGTGACTCGCAAAGGTCGCTTCTGCTGCTAATATAATCAGTTCTTCAAGAATAATACTTGGCTGTCACAGGCGCTTCAAAGGCTACCCAGTAATTACATTAGCCCAGCCTGGTAATTACTTTCACTGTTTCTATCCATTCAATTATTACATTAACTCACATTGTTCTAATCATTACTTTCCCTGTTTCAATCCATTCAGTTGATGATTTAACCCAGATTGTACTTTTTTATGTTGCATATCCCTTACAGGACTTTGCAGTCAACACCAGAATTTTTCAGCTGCTGTTGATGTACTAGGCAAGTTTTACGTTCAGTAGTTTGTCATTGCTTTCTGAAGGACCGGATCACATACCCCAGTAAGTTACCAGCGCGGCGCGATCCGCTGCCGAATCACACGCAGCTGTTTTCCCCACGTGAATATACGGGATTACGAACAACGTTGTTAAAACCCTTGGCCAGAAAGACCGGCAGATTGTACTACCATAACTTTTAACTGTCATTGTTATCCAGTTGTTTGATTAAGTCACAGTGTTTTACTTGGTTTATTAGCTCTGTACATTATTTTAACCTTACAGTGTAGGTGTCAGTTATTACATTCATCATCATCATCATCACCATCATCATCATCACCATCATCGTCTTCCACTTCTGCCGTCAAGCGTCGTGGGGAGGAATAATTTGCGCTCCTACGCCTGATGGGCGGCACTTGATAGTGTCATTCCGTATGATTGTACAATGTCTTTGATGTCGTCGATCCATTTTTTCTTCTTGGACGTCCTCTTGGTCTCATCGCAGATGATCTTAGATGTAAGGTCAGAGATGGTAGTTGATGGTGTTGCATTCTAACGACATGGCCAAACCACTTGATCTTCTGTCTTTCAATAAATGTGGCACAAGGTGTTGATCCTACTGTCAGCCTGATAACAGAATTTCATACTCGGTCTCGGATTGTTAAGTTGGAAGCTCTCCTCAGGCTTCTTATCTCGCAGGCGTTGATTTTACATTAAGTACGAGGGTAAGTTAATAAGTAAGTCACAAATGGCTGTAGAAAAATAACTAAATGTGATAACAACTTGAAACCAGTTTATTTGTATACATTGTCCCTTTATTTCTCAACATAATTTCCACCAACATTGAAGCACTTATCCCATCGTTTTATCAGTCCTCTCAAACTGGCTGCATAGAACTGCGTGCTCTGTTTTCTAAACCACGTTTTCACTTCACATTCAACTTCGGCGTAACTCGCGAAATGTCTCCCGCCAAGGTGGGTTTTCAGTGGACTTAGCCCCTAGCGATTTCCCGTAAAGCGGTGCATAGCTTGGTAGAAAAAGTTACTAGGGCGAGTCAATAAGTAAGTCACACAGTTCTGTGGGATGGCCGGTAAATGAAAACAGAGCACGCAGTAAAATGCAGCCGGTTGTGGAGGACTGATAAAACGATGGGATAAACGCATCAATGTGGTGGAAATTATTTTGAGATATAAAGGGACAATGTATGTATAAAAATAAACTGGTTTCAAGTTGTTATCATAATTAGTTATTTTTCCACAGCCATTTGTGACTTACTTATTAACTTACCCTCGTAATAATATTCTGGTAATTGCTAATATTTTTCGATCCATTTAATTGTTAAGTTAGCTAACGTCGTTCTAAATAATGTGTCAGTGTTCTTGTCTGATTTTGTTAATGCATTAACCCACATTGTACTATCTTAACGTTGGTTGTTGTAGTTCCATTCAGCTGTTAGATTAAGTCACAGTGTATTAGTTCATTAACTCAGCCTTACAGTGTAGGTGTCGGCTGTGGCAATGACAATACGTTGGTTAGAAACAGAATTACACACACCCGTGCTTATTGAGTGACTTCGCCAACCTGCAAAAGAAGGCAACTGATTTTGAAACCGACATCACACACTCATGACATTGCCACGCATGCTTCGTCCTTCTTCTCAACAGCCAACGGAGAATACCGACACTGATAGTTCAGTGGCAGTTTGTTTAAAAAATCCGCCTCTTCGTTTCTTCTACACTTTGAGTAACGACCAGACCCTCAGCTCACTCTCTTCTGATCCAGTCTCTCCAGAATGGATACTCTTTTAAGTTGCACCCTTCTCCTAGTCCTAAAGAGCCTCTACCATTTCAGCCTTGTCGTAAAATAGCTTTTCTCCCAGCACCAACAGCAGCCAGTCTACCCGCCTGTTCTTTGCTCCGCACACTTGCATGCCCTGGGCAGAACATCCATGATAATCTCGCAACCAGCGTCTTGTAAAGCAATGCAAGTCATTCAACTCGGTACATGGCGGTTTACACTTTTCGAAGCATACTGCGTGAGTCCGTTACCCTCACATCATATCTGGCTGTGCTGTCCGGCTAACCTTTATTGTGGAGAGGACACCTAATTGATTGTGTAATAATAGCGGAGTCAGCATACATACACGTAGAAGCGGTACACATATCTCACCTTCCTCACCCTAGCGTTATCACAGTCAACACGAAGCAAATCATCGTGTGATGATCATTCTTTTAATTTCGTGTCTTGTCAACTAACTCATTTCAAAGACAGGTATGCAGTTTCTTAAAGTGTCACTTATTCATTCTAGATTTGTAACTTGCTACTACATTTTTTTTTAAATGAGACACTGGTAAACAGTGTTCCCTTTGTCTTTTACATCCACTTGGTTGGCTGTGACCTTCCTTTTGGATAGACATTTTCGGCAGTCAGGGTGTGTCCTCTTGTACCCTGTTGCAGAGTTGTCCATCTATTCCCATGGCTGCTCAATCAGTCAACCCCCTGAACTGTGTCGCCTGTTCTCTGAGAAATCGGTTGACGACATCAAAGACATTGTACAATCACACGGAATGACACTATCCAGTGCTGCCCATCGGGCGTTGGAGCGCAAATTATTCCTCCTCACTGCGCTTGACGGCAGAAGTGGAAGATGATGATGATGATGATGATGATGATGATGATGATGATGATGATGATGATGATGATGATGATGATGATGATGATGATGATGATGATGATGATGATGATGATGATGAATGTAATAACTGACATCCCTTCATTGAACCGAGACCGCGATGACATATTTAGTACTCTCCAGTTCTTTAGTCAAGATAAATGTGCTCCCATTGACTGTACTGCCCTTTTGATATGAAGTGCGGGTGTGATCAGTTCCATTCTTAGAGGCCGTGTCTTTCCCCCTGGTAGCTCTTAGAAAATATTAAACATGATCTAGTTTCCATTCTATCATACTGGGAAAACTCAAAATACGCATTGATACGATTTTTAAAAAAAAAGGTTAAAACGAAACTGACCACTGCTAGAAATTCACTGAAACAACTGTCTTATGAAGCAAGAACAATCCACATTGTGCCGCCTCGGCTGCTGTACTGTAATAGTAGAGATACATACAGAGGTTATTACCTCGGCTGTAGTACTTTAGTAGTAGATCAATACATATGGAAGTTATTACTACGGCTGCAGTACTTTAGTAGCAGAGATATATACAGAAGTTATTACCTCGGTTGTAGTACTTTAGTAATAGATCTATACATATAGAAGTTATTACCTCGGTTGCAGCACTTTAGTAATAGATCGTTACACATAGAAGTTATTATCACGGCTGCAGTACTTTAGTAGTAGAGATACATACAGAGGTTATTACATCGGCTGTAGTACTTTAGTAGTAGATCAATACATATGGGGGTGGGGGAGGAGGTGGTCGTGCGCTTGTGGGACCAGGTGGAGAAGGTGGAGGAACAGATTGAGAACCCATATGTGGAAAGAATGAGATTGCGGGGGATCGGCAAGGGTTCTGGGAGAATCTCAATACTGAGAGGGAAGACCAGGAGAACTTTTAATCAGATAGCGGTGGGAATGATTAGTAGTATGACTCTTCGCTGGCTGTTGAACGAGGGGACGGAGCACGTATGGGAATTTCCTGAGTGAAGTGATGTCGGTTCTTAACTCAACTCAACTCAACTCAATACATATGGAAGTTATTACCACGGCTGCAGTACTTTAGTAGTAGAGATGCATACAGAAGTTATTACCTCGGTTGTAGCACTTTAGTAATAGATCTATATATGTGGAAGTTATTACCACGGCTGTAGTACTTTAGTAATAGATCTTTACATATAGAAGTTATTACCACGGCTGTAGTACTTTGGTAATAGAGATATATAGAAGTTATTATCATGGCTGCAGCACTTTAGTGATAGAGATACATACGGAAGTTATTATCACGGCTGCAGTATTTATTTATACAGATACATATGGAAGTTATCACCACGGCTGTAGTAGTTTAGTTACAGAGATAAATATGACTGTCCACAGCGATCATCTCCACCAATTTTCTAGCACCGCGGTTCGGCGAGAGAGCCGTTGTCTCAGTTGCAGGATTTTTCAATATGTGCGGTTCACTGGGCCTGTCCTTTTCTCCAACCATAGGCGCTTTCATCATCTGGGCGGTTCTTAAAGGTGAATGTTGTAGTGTATTGTGGTGTATTGTTGTGTGGTGCAGTGTTTTGTAGTGTGTTCTAAGCCGGCCAATCGTCAAAACTCCGACACTGTTTATCTCATCGCAAAGCCAGCCTTACTAGTTGAAATTTTAACCGTAGTCAGTGAGTACGACCACTGAAAAACGCCCTGTTACGCGCCATAGTGCGTTTACAAGGTTGCAGATCATCGCAGTCACCCTCATTGATTTTTTTGTGGTTTACTTGGCAATTTTACGTGCGGTAGTTTGCCATTACTTTCTGAACGAGAAGTCAAAATTTAAGTCAAACAGATCGGCGTGTTGAATGAGACCGCTACCTCGGTCACCAGAGACAGTTCACGCGCGATGGCGTTAAACCTTTCGGTCACTTCACGACGACACATACGTAGGTCGCGCGCGCGTGTGTGTGTGTGTGTGTGTGTGTGTGTGTGTGTGTGTTTGTGTGAGAGAGAGAGAGAGAGAGAGAGAGAGAGAGAGAGACTGAGAGAGAGAAAGATACAGAGAGATAGAGAATTATTTGGAAGGTGCTGAGATGTGGTTCTGTAGAAGAACGCCTTGAACAGATGAAGCAAGCACAGAGCCATGAAGACGTCTTGAATAGAACCAAGTCACGAAGACAGCTATTTACAGGAATTACCGGTAGACAATCCACGTTTGCAGGACATATCATGATAAAGGGTAAACTTGAATATGACGAGACAGCTGGACACTTACTAAAAAACAATGTTGCAAGTGAAGATTGGTGGACACAAGAGAAGATTGGTGGAAACAAAAACGTGCTTTCTTGCCAGCACATTGGCCCGATGTCGAATCCTCTGTAACTACGGGAGCTGCTTCACCAATAAGACCCTGGGACAGACCCAGCTTCCAAATTTACGAACGAAAGATATTTTCAGAAGTATCAGAGAATGTTCTGACAATGCGAGGTCGCGTGGAAGGGATCCCATCAACACAACTCAGGCTCTACTGGAGTATCGGAGTATTTTGTGTGACAACCTATTGGCACTTTACCGTATTACAGACGATAGTTTGGTAAATTGTGCTTCAAACAGAAACAGCATAATAGCTACAACCCATAGCGGGCACCAGGGATAGAGTTATACCTCTCCATAGCACAAGGCCTGGACTGAACTGTAGAGACCATGTGTTGCCCATGCAGCATGATCCCTCTCTCAACCTGACTAGTTTACTCCAGAGGAAAGGTAACACCAATACGTCTGGAACAAGACAAAATGCAGAAACTGCTGAATCTGGAAAGCAATGTGAGAACCTAGAGTATACTATAAAATAATCTTCACTATTTTGTTGTGTAGAAGCGTAATTATTAAGCACGTGTTTTTACTATTAGAATGCGTATTTTTCCACCATGACGGTGGTTTTTGATGCTGTTTTTGTGTAATAATAAAACATACAGTATGTCTGATCGACTGTTGTTAATCTTCTTCTCAGGTCTGGCCACGGGAGCAGTATTTGTTCCTAGCATCAGTCTCATTCGACTGTATTTTCTTAACAGACGTTCCTTCGCCCAGATCATGGCCAATGTTGGGCAGAGCGCTGCAGTCATTATAGCCCCGCCGATCATTCGGATTATCCGCAAAGAATACGGTATCAGCGGCACTTTCATTGTTATTGCCGGTGTTGAGCTGCATATGACCGTGGCGGGTCTTCTGTTGAGACCCATAAGTGCCTACAAGTAAGAATAATGTCATATTTGTTGAACTTCAATTGACAGCCATAAGTGCCTATAAGTAAGAATAATGTCATATTTGTTGAACTTCAATTGACAGCCATAAGTGCCTACAAGTAAGAATAATGTCATATTTGTTGAACTTCAATTGACAGCCATAAGTGCCTATAAGTAAGAATAATCGTTCGTCTCTGTTGCCCATATTGTTGATGATGTAAAGACGGTATCTCGGGGCCGATCTTTCCATTTCTGCAGCCGACTTTGTTGACAGTCTAAAGGAGATATTCCGAGCCCCATCTTTCCACCTTTGAGGCCCATGTTTTGAAGGCCTGAAGAAGGCATTCCGGCCTCTCTTTCGGCAGCTGCGGCCCGCTTTGTTGATGGCCTAAAGAAAGTATTCCGAATCATTCCATTTGGTCCATATCGTTGAAGGTCTTAAGAGAATGTTGCAAGCCTGATCTGTGATCTGCCGATATCTCAAGCCCACGTTGATGACTGTCTAAAGAAGGTATTCCGAACTGAATATAGCCTGCTGAAACTATGTCCTCGTGCCGAGCAGAAGCTAGTCTACACATTATTCTGTCATTAAGGCGACGTGGATCAAAGGCCCCGCAACAAGGGTTTTGCTCGGTTGCCGATTTCCTCTCGATGAAATGTCAGCGGCCGACTCCCAGAAGCGATGAGCAAGCGACTAGTTAAGACAAAGAGAACAGGGAAGCGAGCGAACTCAAGAAATAATCAGATCGGAGCACTTATGAACAAGGGGAGCCATAGCAACTTGGTGGCTAGACGCTCATCTGTAAAGTCCGTTGGTCGTTGTTCGAATCCGCAACGGTGCGGAGTTTTAAAATGTATCAGGTCGACCCAATTATAAAATGTGTACCAGAAAATGTCTTGTGAAGTCAAGGCTGCCGGAGTGACACTGACTACACCTCTCACAGAATACCGAATTCCTATATACAAATATGGATCTAGCGCCACAGGACCAGGCACACTAAGACGCGTAAGAGAGTCCTTTAATCACGGACTTCCTATAAACATGAAGCTGATCCTGATTGAACTCAGTGTAACTGACCACTTACCACTTACTTGTGGTCTCCTTTGGTTTGATACGAATTCTGTCCGTATTCCATAGTTGTTAGGTTCATGTGTATGATAGACATGACCAATGAAGGTACTATTTTTTTTGAGTGTCTAGTTGGTCGTGCGTCGAAGTACACTTGTTCCTGCAGCGAGGCGCCGTCGTCATTTGGAGGCGACAGGTTCGATCCCGGTCGGTAACTTTAGCTTTCACATTTTATGTTGTCTAGTGCGTCTTCTAGTCTCTACTCCCTTCTTCTCCTTCTGTGAGCGCCAAATAATACTCATTCATTCAGTAGCATGTCCTTTACAGAACCTCGCTCCCATAACAACCCTCCGGAAAACTTCTCGATCACAAGCAAGATGTCCCGCGTCTGATACACCCATCTGGAGATCATCCGCCACATCCTGCACCCATCTTCTCTTTGGCCTTCCTCTTCCTCTCTTCCCAGGCATATACCCTTCCATTATTGTTCTCTCCAAACTGTCGTGACGTTTCAAGTGACCAAAATATTTCAATTTTCTTTGTTTTATCGTCTTTAATAGCCATCCCTCCTCAATATTCAACTCTTGAAGTATGGATGCATTTGTTCTTTTCTTTACCCAAGATATTCTTAGAACTCGTCTATAACATTTATATTCAAAGGCATGTATGCGCTGTTCAGCTTGTTTAGTAAGTGTCCATGTCTCACAGGCGTATGTTGCAATGGGAAAGATGCATGCTCTTAAAAATCTAATTTTTGTAGTTCTGTCTGTCCCACACCATAATTTATTCATCTGTTTTAGTCTTTGAAGAGCAATGGATAGTCGCCGTTTTATTTCTTTCATTGTGTCACCATTATTCGTAATCAATGACCCAAGATATTCAAAATTTTCCACCACCTCCAATTTTCTCCCATTAATGTATATTTCTTTCTCCATAGTAGTTTTATCTGTATGCATTATCTTAGTTTTTGCTATGTTAAGATATAAGTTGTGATTTTCACTATTCAATTGTGTTGAGGCTATTAGGTTTTCTATGCCATTCTGTGTTGTGGATAGTAATACTGTATCATCAGCATATCGAATCTCTGGTATGTCATGACCGCCGATATTTAGGGCATCATATCCATCCATCATGTGCCATGCCGGTAAGCGTGGGCGGTCATGTTCTGCCATCTCACTCGATCAACAGAGTCGTGGATCAGTTCCGTGTTTCTGTCTCGACCATGCCACAAGGCCAAGCCATCCAGATACTTGTTTCTAGGTCTTCCCCTTGGTCTGTTCCCCTCGATCTTACCAGTTGTCACCAAGTTCTCCAAATCATTTCTTCTCATAACATGCCCAAAAAATTGTGACTGTCTACGTCTAATGTCTCTGATCAGTTTACGATCTTCATTTGTTTCTTGAAGGACTTGTTCATTGGTCTTTCTGGCTATCCATGGTATTCTTTGCATTTTCCTCAGAAACCACATTTCTACAGCCATCAGATGTTTTTCAGCCTGGCTGCTCATTGTCCAAGCTTCACATCCATATAAAAGTACAGGTTCTATTGGTCAGTATGTTTTTCATCTTGCTAAAGGCTACTTTTGCCATGGCGATCCTTGTTCTAATCTCTTCAAGGCATCTCCCATCAGATGTTATTACTGTTCCGAGATAATTGTACCTATTCACTTGTTGAAGAATATTCCCATTTACTTGTATATTACACTGTGGTATTTCGTTCTTCCTAGTGACGACCATAATCTGTGTCTTTTTACAATTTAATTCTAACCCTTGTTGTTCACTGTGTGTAACAACCGCATCTACTAAATTTTGCAGATCCTGTTCATTGTCTGCAATCAAGACTGTATCATCTGCATATCTAATGTTATTGATGCATCGTCCCCCAATGTTGATTCCTTCCATATTTTCAATATTTCTGAAAATATTTTCACTGTACAGGGAAAACAGATCTGGAGACATTACACATCCCTGTCTCACACCTCTCTTAATAGGCTGATATTGGCTTACTTCATTATCAACTCTTATGGCAGCTTGTTGTTTCCAATATATGTTTTTTACAAGTCTAAGGTCTTTCCCATCAATTTGTAGATCTTCAAGCATCCTTATCATGTTGACATGTCTCACTTTATCAAAAGCCTTTGTGTAGTCAATAAAGCAAAGGTGTAGATCTTTGTTTACTTCTATAGAACGTTCGATTACGGTTCTCAGTATATACACAGCATTTACTGTACCCTTGCCTACTACAAACCCACATTGTTCTTCTCCTATTTCAGGTTGTATTTTCCTCCTAACTCTTTGCATGATAATTCTTAGCAAAATCTTCGTGATGTGACTCATTATACTAATTGTTCGATGTTGATCACATTCCAAGGCTCCTGATTTCTTTGGGATTGCAATAAATACAGAATTACATAACTCATGAGGTATATTTCCAGTATCATATATTGTATTAAGCAGACTGGTAACTTTATCTATTCCATATTCTTCTAAAGCATTAATCATTTCTGTTGTGACGCTGTCTGGACCGGGGGTCTTGCCAGATTTCATATGATTAAGAGCATTCTGAACCTCCGTCTTCAAAATTGCTGGCCCTTCATTGTTATTTTGAACAATATATTGTTCGTCTCTGTTATCGTCATAAAGGTTTTTCACGTAATCTGACCATACATGTAAAATCTGATCTTTTTCTATTACGACTCTTCCATCTTTTGTCTTTAGGCAGCCTGCTGATGTACGTGTTCTTTGATTAGTAATCTCCTGAATTCTTTTGTGCATTAGTTTCGCATTTTTACTGTTGTGTTGTTTTTCAATTTCTCTGCAATTTTTCTCAAGCCATGTTTCTTTAGCCTCCTTACATAAGGTTCTGACTTTTCTGTGAATTTCTTCATATTTGGCAGGATTATTTTTGTTCTGTCTTCTTGTTTCCATTAGTTGTAAAATTTCTTCAGTCATCCATGTCTTACGGCCCACTTTCTTTACTTTTGGAATAGTTTTTTCTGCTGCACAACTGATTGAATTCTTCAGCATTTCCCATTGATCATCTACATCTTGAAATAGGATCTCTAGATCAGACAATAAATCAAATTTGTTCTTTACTTCTATGTTAAAATTATCTTGTATTTCTTTGTCAGTTTTCAATTTGCACAAGTCATATTTAGGGTTTCCTGCTGTATACTTGACTTTCTTTAACTTTACCCTCAATGTGCCAATAATTAATCTGTGATCACTGTAACAGTCTGCATTTGGAACTGTTTTTACAACTGTTAATGCATTTCGAAACCTTTTGCTTATCAGGATGTAATCTATCTGGTTTTTAATCCTGCTGTCTGGACTCCTCCATGTCCATAATCTTCTAGGATGTTGTTTAAACCAGGTGTTTCCTACAACCATTTCTTGTTCTTTTGCCCATTCTACAAGTCTGTAACCTCTTTCATTTCTCTCTCCCAAACCATGGTTGCCTACACTGCATCCATCGCTTTGCTTTCCTATTTTTGCGTTGAAATCACCCATTATGATATTTATTTCTGATTTTTTACAGTTCTTCAAAGCAGACTCCATGTCATTATAAAATTTCTCTATACTTTCTTCACTGCTTTCACTTGTTGGGGCATATACTTGAATTACATTTATATTAAAAGGTCTTCCGTTTAATTTTACTAATAGAACTCTGTCTGACACAGCCCAATATCCTTTGACAGAATTTGATGTTTGCTTATCTAATATAATGGCTACACCTCTTTGCTGTTCTTCTCCCCCCGAGTAAATAATCTTACAATCCTCTCCTGTCCTTATCCCTGCTCCTCTCCATCTCGTTTCCGATATTCCTAATATGTTAATCTTCTCTCTCTCCATTTCTTTTTTGATGTCCTCCAACTTTCCATCTGCATTCATTGTTCTAACATTCCAAGTTCCTACTTTCAATGATATTAATCTTTTGCACCTAGTAGCCTGTTGACGGTCTGGAGTCACCTGGTGCGCATGACTATCCCTACCGGGCGAGGCTGCTCCTATGGAGCACCCATTTACGCCGTTTCTCTGATTATCGATAAGTGAACACAACATGATTTTCTTGGCATGTGTAAAGAAGGTAGTATGCCATTGCTTTCCTTCCCAGCAGTGACCATACTGGTCAGTGACCGTAGCCATTGTCTCCTCAAAAAAGGAGATCCTCTGCCTACCGTCGTGAAGGTGGAGACCATAACCTACAACTATCTGTCGGCTGCTCTCCATCTTCATCCACCACCTGCACCCATGGCTTCACGTAACCCTGATCGGGGGGCTAAACGGGTACTCCACCTTGCCCAAGGGTGTCCCGTAGGCTAGCGGAGGGAAGGAGGCGCCTTACTTCTCCTTTGATAGGGGATACCCCTACCCCGCTACCCATCTTATGGCTCCCTGTTTATATCATCTCTTACATTTCTCATTATATTTTCGGCATACAGGTTAAACAAATAGGGTGACAGCACGCAGCCCTGACGGACTCCTTGCTTGATGTCAAACCAATCTGATGTCTCGCCATCTATTCTAACTGCTGCTTGTTGGTCTAGATATAGCATTTTTATGAGATGTACTACATGTGAAGGAAAGCCCATATTTCTCATGATTTCCCAAAGTTTCTGATGCTGTACACAGTCAAATGCCTTTGAATAATCCACAAAACATGAGAATAGGTTTACATTAAATTCTCTGCACTTCTCTATTATTAAACGCATGTTGAATATGTGATCTCTTGTTCCTCTTCCTTGTCTAAATCCAGCTTGAACTACGTTAATCTCTTCTTCCATTTTCTTACTAAGTCGTCGCATTATGACTTTTAGTAGAATTTTACTTGCATGACTTATCAGGGCAACAGTTCTATAGTTGGTGCATAATTTCAGGTTGCCCTTTTTTGGTATTGGAATGAAGATAGTTCTCTTCCAATCTTTTGGCCATATACCATATTTCCAAATCTTTGTACATAATGCATGATATATGTGTATGCTGAAACTAATACTATAATACTAAATAATACTATGTGTGTTTATTTATGTACTTGTGGTAAACAGAAATATATAATTATTGTCTTCTTTCTTCTTTGTTTTCATTCCTGTACCTCTTTCTTGTATTTTTAATATCCTTCTTTCTTTCATTATTATTTTCTTCTCTCTGTTATTGGTTATTTCCTTTCTTATTTTTGTTTGTTTGTTTGTTTGTTTGTTTCTTTTTTTTTCTTTCTTTCTTTTTTTCTTTCTTTCTGTATGCATCTCCAAAACGCTGCATTTAACGACACGCTGGTGTGGCGGTTAGGACGTTACGAGATGGGCACGGTGGGGTTACGGTCGGGAAATACTGGCAACGTTTATCTCCGTGCACTCAAACCATCAAAACTGAGGTGGTCCTACCACCTGACGTACCCACAGCTGGTCACAGCTACATACCCACAGCAGGTAACATCTCACATACCCACATCAGGTAACACCTCACATACCCACATCAGGTAACATATCACATACCCACAGCAGGTAACATATCACATACCCACATCAGGTAACACATCACATACCCACATCAGGTAACACCTCACATACCCACATCAGGTAACATATCACATACCCACAGCAGGTATCATATCACATACCCACATCAGGTAACACCTCACATACCCACATCAGGTAACACCTCACATACCCACATCAGGTAACACCTCACATACCCACATCAGGTAACATATCACATACCCACAGCAGGTAACATATCACATACCCACAGCAGGTAACATATCACATACCCACAGCAGGTAACACCTCACATACTCACATCAGGTAACATATCACATACTCACATCAGGTAAAATCTCACATACCCACAGCAGGTAACATCTCACATACCCACATCAGGTAACATATCACATACCCACAGCAGGTAACATATCACATACCCACAGCAGGTAACATATCACATACCCACAGCAGGTAACATGTCACATACCCGCAGCAGGTAACATATCACATACCCACAGGAGGTAACATATCACATACCCACAGCAGGTAACATCTCACATACCCACAGCAGGTAACATATCACATACCCACAGCAGGTAACATATCACATACCCACAGCAGGTAACATATCACATACCCACAGCAGGTAACACCTCACATATCCACATCAGGTAATACCTCACATGCCCACATTAGATTATTGTTACGAGACTTATGTGCCATTTATGTGAACACATTTATCGTCACTGTTCTACCACTGTAAGTGGACAAACGAATTATTCTTACTTCAGGTACCGTCCGAGAATTGAGAGAAAGGCATCGGTGTCTAAAGCAATGGAAGAAGTCATGATCAGTGAAGACTACAACGAGTTCCAATTAGATCCGAAGTACAAGTCTCTTGGAAAAAAATCAGCCAATAGTCAAGACGGTGACACCTCGAAGCCAAGCAGTTTCAATAGAAGGTCGTTTCTGAGCAGCATCACAATGTTTAGAAGATCCGGCGATGATGACCCTGCTAAATCGGTACATAAATCCATAGACAGGTAGGCATCTTGGTTGTGTTTATCTTCGAACGAGAAATCTAAAGTCGTGAAGATAGATATTTGGAACCTATGTTTCCAATTGTTCGATGTCTTTTACCAAACTCTATAATAACACTTGATGGGGGATGCCTTGAAGAGGTTACAACAAGAATCGAAAGATGGGAATGTCCCGAATGCTGTGATGTCGGTTCCTAAATCAATCAATCAATCGAAATAGCAAATGTAACCTTTTGCAAGACTGAAAACATACTAACAATAAAAAAGATGGCTTTTGCAACGAGAAAAAGTGTGTTGAAGTGAAGTGCTACACAGAATCTGTAATTCTCAATGGATGTGAAGCGTGGACAACGAGCAGTCATGCTGAAAAAAAATCTGATGGCTGTGGAAATCTGGTTTCTGGGGGAAATGGAAAGAGTACCGTGGACAGACAGAAAAACATTTGGCCAAGTCAAAAACCGTAAATTAGACGTAGACAATCACAATTATTTGGACACGCTATGAGGAGAACTTTGTGACAACTGGCAAGGGGGAAACCACGTTTTCACTTCACATTCAACTTCGGCATCACTCGCGACATGTCTCCTGCTAGGGTGGGTTTTCAATGGACTTAGTCCCTAGCGATTTCCCATAAAGCGATGCATAGATGCGG
Source organism: Cepaea hortensis (assembly GCA_963921405.1). Taxonomy (NCBI): domain Eukaryota; kingdom Metazoa; phylum Mollusca; class Gastropoda; order Stylommatophora; family Helicidae; genus Cepaea; species Cepaea hortensis. The sequence goes on from OY992886.1 coordinate 75,292,286, forward strand.
TAGAAAAAGTTACTAGGGCGAGTCAATAAGTAAGTCACACAGTTCTGTGGGATGGCTGGTAAATGAAAACAAAGCACGTAGTTCTATGCAGCCAGTTTGGGAGGACTGATAAAACGATGGGATAAGTGCATCAATATTGGTGGAAATTATATTGAGAAATAAAGGGACAATGTATGTATAAAAATAAACCAGTTTCAAGTTGTTATCATAGTTAGTTATTTTTCTACAGCCATTTGTGACTTACTTATTAACCTACCCTCGTATGATTTTGTATCTACCTGATGTTCTTTTGGGAAAGACGAGCATGAAGACAATCCAGCAGGGGAAAAGAAAAAGGGTGAGGCAGAGAAGTAAATACATCAAAGAATGTAAAAGAATCAAAGAATAAGAAAGAAGCAGTCATCATTTTTTTTTTCCTTTGCCACGTTATGAGAAGATAACGACTGGAATATGTACAACCAAAGGATTTGTGGAAAGAGAGATATAGAAAGACAGCGTGAGAAAATTCTTGACAGTCTTGTGTCATTGCAGGAAAGGGTGTCTACACACAAAATGATCCATGCCGTCAGAGATCGCAATTTTTGGAGAAGCATGACTGGTCACGCCAGCCGGCAGGGCACTGGATTATATATATATATATATATATATATATATATATATATATATATATATATATATATATATATATATATATATATATATATATATATATATCATGTGCCATGCCGGAAAGCGTGGGCGGTCATGACTTGACATTTCACTCCACTAGATCACCAGAATATATATATTCGTAAGAGATGATATAAACAGGGAGCTATCAAATCAATCATGTGCCATGCCGGAAAGCGTGGGAGTTCATGACTCGCCATTTCACTCGATCACCAGAGTCGTGGATCAGCTCAGTGTTCCTGTCTCGTCCCTGCCACGTGGCCAAGCCATCCAGGTATTTTCCTCTCGGTCTTCCTCTTGGTCTGTTCCCTTCAATCTTGCCAGATGTCAATAAGTTCTCCAATCCATTTCTTCTCATAATATGTCCAACAAATTTTGACTGTCTTCGTCTAATTTCTCTAATCAGTCTACGATTTTCATTTGTCTCCTGTAGTACTTGGTCATTTGTTTTTCTATCTGGCCATGGTACTCTTTGCATTTTCCTCAGAAACCACATTTCTGTAGCCATCAAATGTTTTTTCAGCTTGACTGCACATTGTCCAAGTTTCACATCCATAAAAAGAACAGGCTCTATGTACCCCCTCAACACTCTTTTTCTCGTTTCAATTGACATCTTTTTATTGGTCAGAATGTTTTTCATCTTGCTAAAGGCTACTTTCGCCATAGCGATTCTTGTTCTAATCTCTTCAAAGCATCTCCCATCAGATGTTATGACTGTTCCTAGATAATTGTATCGATTCACTTGTTGAAGAATATTCCCATTTACTTGTATATTACATTGTGGTACTTCGTTCTTCCTAGTGACGACCATAACCTGTGTCTTCTTATAATTTAATTCCAACCCCAGCTGCTCACTGTGTACAACAACCGCGTCTGCTAATTGTTGCAGATCCTGTGCATTGTCTGCAATCAATACTGTATCATCTGCATATCTAATGTTATTTATGTTTCTTCCTCCAAAGCTGATTCCATTTATATCTTCTACATTTCTGAAAATATTTTCACTGTATAGGGGAAATACCCACAGTACAGAGAGCTATATGACGCCCTAAATATCGGTGGTCATGACATACTAGAGATTTGGTATGCTGATGATACAGTATTGCTATCCACAACACAGAATGGTATAGAAAACCTAATAGCCTCAACCCAATTGAATAGTGAAAATCACAACTTATATCTTAACATAGCAAAAACAAAGTTAATGCATACAGATAAAACTACTATGGAGAAAGAAGTATATGTTAATGAGGAAAGACTGGAGGTGGTGGAAAATTTTGAATATCTTGGGTCATTGATTACCAACAACGGTAGCACAATAAAAGAAATTAAAAGACGACTATCAATTGCTCTTCAAAGACTAAAACAACTGAATAAATTATGGAGTGGGACAGACACAACTACAAAAATTAGATTTTTAAGAGCATGCATCTTTCCCATTGCAACATACGCCTGTGAGACCTGGACACTTACTAAACAAGCTGAACAGCACATAAAATGCCTTTGAATAGAATTGTTATAGAGTTCTAAGAATATCTTGGGTAAAGAAGAGAACAAATGCATCCATTCTTCAAGAGTTGAATATTGAGGAGGGATGGCTATTAAAGACGATTAAACAAAGAAAAATGAAATATTTTAGTCACTTGAAACATCACGAAAGTTTGGAGAGAACAATAATGGAGGGGTATATGCCTGGGAGAGAGGAAGAGGAAGGCTGTCACTTGTTTTCCCGGGAAGAATGTGGAATCAACAAGCACATCTTCAAACTTATTATCTGTTGGGATTATTGACTGACTTCTGTCTACACTCCTCCCTTCTGTCTTCCCTTCCATATATCTATTTCTTTCACTCTCTCGGTTATTCCCTCAACACATACTCCGACAACAGTTCCTTTCAACGATAAATAAAAGATTTATTAATAAAAAAAAAACTATGTCTGGTGTATGTATGGACTGTGTATATGTAGTTGGTATTGTCTGCTAGTGTGAATGCAAGATAGGACGGTTGACTTCGTATGTGCCGTAGTTCTTCTCGCCTTTTCTGTCGGCCAAAACACAGGACAGCACACACAGAAATGGAGTGATCTCACCCTGAATGATCTCCTCCTGCTTGAGTCTGGACTTAATCCAATTCTTGAAGAAAACAACTGCTCAATGTCTTATCGCCAGAAAATAATCCGATTTGGTAAGTCACTGAAGTTCATATATTTCCCGTTTTGGAAGGTATTATAATCCACCTCTGAATACACACCGCCACTATCCAACATTGTCTAGAGTTACTATGAATGTTCTACACCATGTCTATTGTTAATAAAGTTTAATGTTTCGGCACAGTGCAATTGCGTCTTTTCCTTTTAAGGGTTTTAGTTGTATATTCGTTTGAGCATACATTGTTCTGTATTTGACGTTAAGTTATCACTTCTTCATATTAAAACATGTCTATGTTCTTGTTGGTTCTAAGTAGGTACTTTATTTGCTCAAGTGCAGTAACCTTCATTTCTTCTCTGATTTCAATAGGGGGATTTGAACCTGTGGAGAAGATAGGTAATCTGGTGATATGAGTCTGCTTCATATAATTTTCTTATGTGAGAGTCCTTCTCTAGCCATACTGAAAAGCCTCCGAAAAACATACGGACATACGATTTCTGAGTGCACTAAAGTTTACACGACTAGATAAACGAATGCAATTTCACACGTTAAGAACAAACACCTATATCCCTATGCTACTATTACACTAAGATATTAATACCTTATATATGCACTTATGCTCCCGGAATCGAAATACACTAGCGAATAACACACTAATATCCCCTCTTCTTTAAACCATTAGGGACGTGTATTTCTTTCCCCACTCAGGAGCATATCTCATTCAGCCCAGTTTGGAACACACACTAACTAGCAACCCCAGTTGCTACTTATTTATAACAAGTGTCCAATCCTCCGTTGATTGTTTGATCTACAATCAAATTTTCCGTATCCTGCCCATCAAACAGCGGAGAAATCACGTAGTGGTTAGTTGTTCGTTTCCTCCATTGTTACGCTGTTCCTCCGTTCCCCGTACGCGAAATACTTCAAAGAAATCTATTCTCTGATCACCGTCTCCCGCTGTGTTTGTCCCGGGTCGAAGTTTCCCCCAGCGCGATCGTACCGTTTCCCGTGTCCGGACAGATCGTCAAGCAATGACTCGGCGAACACCTGGATCCTATTTTTATATTCGTAGGTCAATGATCGTTAATTTTATTCCTCCTCTCAGAATGACGTACACAATGGTTAACCCTCCTCCTTCCTTGTATTTTAATATGTAAGTTATCAAGGAATCACTAAACTGCAGTTTTTTTCCGTGACAAAGGCCAAAGAGAAGATGGGTGCAGGATGCGGTGGATGATCTCCAGATGGGTGTATCGGACGCGGGACATCTTGCTTATGATCGAGAGGTGTTCCGGAATGTTGTTATGGGAGCGAGGTTCTGCAAAGGACATGCTACTAAATGAATGAATGAATGAATATATATATATATATATATATATATATATATATATATATATATATATATATATATATATATATATATATATATATATATATATATATATATATATATTCATTCATTTAGTAGCATGTCCTTTGCAGAACCTCGCTCCCATAACAACATTCCGGAACACCTCTATATATATATATATATATATATATATATATATATATATATATATATATATATATATATATATATATATATATATATATATATATTCATATATATGTCAGTTGAAACGAGAAAAAGAGTGTTGAGGTGCTACATAGAACCTGTACTTTTATATGGATGCGAAGCTTGGACAATGAGCAGTCAAGCTGAAAAACATCTGATAGCTGTAGAAATGTGGTTTCTGAGGAAAATGCAAAGAATACCATGGACAGCCAGAAAAACCAATGAACAAGTCCTTCAAGAAACAAACGAAGATCGTAAACTGATTAGAGACATTAGACGCAGACAGTCAACATTTTTTGGGCATGTTATGAGAAGAAATGGATTGGAGAACTCGGTGACAACTGGTAAGATCGAAGGGAACAGACCAAGAGGAAAACCTAGAAGCAAATACCTGGATGGCTTGGTCACATGGCATGGTCGAGACAGGAACACGGAGCTGATCCACGACTCTGGTGATCAAGTGAGATGGCAAAACATGACCGCCCACGCTTACGGGCATGGCACATGATGGATGGATATATATATATATATATATATATATATATATATATATATATATATATATATATATATATATATATATATATATATATCATCATCATCATCATCATCATCATCATCATAAAGCGCCATGCCGACTGGCGTAGGCGTTCATGACTCTCCGCAGATCTCGGTCTTCAGTTTTCCGGATCAACTCTGCCGTTGATATTCCTACATGCCACCGTCGCAATCCATCCAGCATCATTTCTCGTGGTCTGCCTCTGCCTCTCTTCCCCTCGATCTTTTCAGTTGTCACGATGTTCTCCAACGTCTCTCTTCTAATCACATGACCCAAAAAAGTTGTTTGTCTCTTTGTTATTGTTGTATATAATGTTCTAGTTTCATTAGCCTCTTTCAGGCATTTGTTGTTGGCAGTCCAAGGAATTCGCAACATTCGTCTAAGGAACCACATCTCTGTTGCTTCCAATCTCTTCCTAATTTGTTCATTTACATTCCAAGATTCACAGCCGTAAAGCAAAATAGGTTCTATGTAGCACTTCAGCACTCTCTTTCTTACATTCAATCTTAGTGACTTATTGCATAAGATATTCTTCATTTTCTGAAATGCAGCCTTTGCTTGCCCTATTATGCTTTTAATCTCTGTTGTGCATCTTCCAACCGATGTTATAAATGTCCCTAGATATTTAAAACTATCCACTTGTTGAAGAATTTCCCTTCTATCTCTATTTCACATTTGGGTGTCACCTGTTTCTTTGATATCACCATTGTTATTGTTTTCTTAATATTCAACGAGAGTCCTTTCTTTGCACTCTCTGTTACTACAATGTCCAACATTTGTTGTAGATCTGTTGCATTATCTGCTATCAATACTGTGTCATCTGCATAGCGTATAATATTTATATTATAACCTCCGAATATTATTCCTGGCTTTTCTTTGATCTCTCTCATTATTACTTTTGTCGGATACGTAGTTGATGGCTCAACCCCAAAGAGATAAAGGATCCTCAGTTCCTCTTTCTCAATGTGATCCTGCCCGTTAAAATTAATTTAGCTGTTACTGGCTCAATGATTTGAGACCATTAAATAGAGTTTTGGAGAACCAAGGAATACCCCCAGAAAAACAATGAAATTTTTACTGAGTATCCCAAATGTCCTTATGGGTGGTTCCTTGCCTCTCCTCTACCAACTAAATAATTAATCTAGGGTAATTGCTTACAACAACTTTACTATGAAAAGAGAACTCTCAAAAGAGAAAATAACCCGTAATTTTCATCATTTATTATATACTAGCTGACCCGGCCCGGCTTCGCCCAGGCCCTGGAGGGGATTTATCTATCTATCAGTCTGTCTGTCTGCTTGTTTGTCTGTCTGTCTGACCCGGCCCGGCTTCACCCAGCCCTGGCGTGGAGCATCTCATTTAATTAATATAAGTAGTCATATAAGCTCTCCCGTTCCCGACTATCTGTCTGTCTGACCCGGCTTCACCCAGTCCCTGGTGGGGAGCATCTCATTTTATTCATATACGTAGTCATATAAGCTCTCCCGTTCCCGACTATCTGTTTGTCTGTCTATCTGTCTGTCTGTCTGTCCCGGCCCGGCTTCACCCAGTCCCTGGTGGGGAGCATGTCATTTAATTCATTCATATAAGTAGTCAAATAAGCTTCCGTTCCCTACTATCTGTCTATCTATCTGACCCGGCGTGGTTTCGCCCAGCTCCTGGCGCACAGTAACATAAAAGAATGTCCTTCCACACACCATTCATTATTTTTAATGAAAACTGTTTTTAATCACCGACATGACAGTTGATAAGTTTTGTAAGCAGAAAAAGATGGGTTAAAATGTTATGCATAATGCATTATTTTTATGCAAACTTTAAAAATACCTTAAAGATTATATCATTATTTAATATAACTCATATGCCTAAAAATAACTATAGACAAAGAGTTTAACAATAGTGCAGGTAAGTCCAACAATATGACTATAAAGTATATAGAAATGTTATTAAAAGTTATGCCCCTTGAAATAACTTTTCTAGAGTGAAGTCCCCCTGCTATATAGACATTATATAATGAAAATGGAAAAGTAAATGTTATTAAATAAGTAGAAGATTTTACATTAAGAAATTATTATAGTCGGTTGCACAGGAATGAAAGGAAGACGTGTAGAAAATTTCATCTCAATCGGATGTACCGTTATCGAACGCATCCAATACATAAATACCCACACACAAACAAACATACACTCTGTTTTATATATATATATATATATATATATATATATATATATATATATATATATATATATATATAAATGGAGCTATTGATTATACATGCAATAACATACAACAATCAATGCAGTACAATTACAAGATTATTTACATATTCATCTCTAACTAATTATCTATCTCCTGGCTGTGCCACTGTATCATATATTGTCCTCAGTGTTGTATCCGGTTTTAATTATAATTATTGGACCTCTTCTGCTGGCCTAGTTATAATCTGTGGAAGGAAACTGGGTACACCCTGTTTGGTCTCACATCCAGTTCTTGGATCTCGGTAGCATTCAGTCTGTGTAGACGATATTCTTGAGTGTTCTTTTATTTTTTTTCCCCGGTTAGATTTATTATGGCTCACTTGTTTTCTCCCCACTTTACCTAGACTAAAGGATATGTGATACCTGTCCTGGAAGGGTGGTGAAAATTGTCAGGAAGTTGCTGTGGAATAGTATTTGGCCTCACTATCTCAGCTGCCTCACTCGGTTAAGTGGCTACTGCATTCAGTCAAGCTGCTACAACTACTTTCACAAAGTGCTGCATTCACAAAGTCAGGTCTGGATAATGACCACTATCTCATTTCAATGAAATGCCCCAATCACCACATGTAAAAAAACAAGATGTAAGGACTAAAATCGGCTTGTTTCCAAATCTATTGGCTGGTGAGTTTCGGTCCTGCTATTCTCACCATAATAAACTTTCTAACATGTTCATAGCGAGTATAGAGCTACCAATCATCCCTACAAACACGGGCTCTTTTCTTGTAGTTACGATGAGTTTGTGGCAAGTGAGAGATCTGAGGCCGTATGCTGTTGTTTTTATCCCAGCTATTTCCGAGTTCAAGTTTTTCCCCATATCCGCTCCGATTCATGAAGTGCGCGTTTTCTAATCCGAGGCGGTGTCGATTTTCCATTTCTTCCCAAGTTGAATGGTACTGGTGGTATACGTTCTTGTACAATGTGTTTTTGATTTGGGGAAATCTTGACAGCTAGTAATGGCTTGTGAGTCAGTATACCACAACTTCGCTATAGAGGCAGAAGAGATCCGGTGACAAAACACATCCCTGTTTTACTCCCAACTTTATGCGTTCATAATTTCCTTCTTTAATTCCCATTTTAATTGCTGCTATTTGGTTCCTGTAAATATTTTTATCATTCTGAGATCTTTCCCATCAATGTTAATATTTTCCAATATTTTAATCAGTTCATCATGTTTTACATTATCAAAAGCCTTAGTATAATCTATGAAGCACAAATATATGTCTTTCTTTGTCTCTACTGATCTTTCTAATAGTGTTCGTAATGTATATATTGCATTGTTTGTACCTTTTCCTGCCATAAATCCATACTGTTTTTCGCCAATTTCCATTGTTATTTTCTTCCTTGTTCTTCTCATTATAATTCTGAGTAGAAGTTTAGTGACATGATTTATGAGGTTAATCGTACGAAAATCTTCGCATTCAATTGCTTCTGGTCTTTTTGGTATAGCTATAAATACAGATTTCAGCATATCGCTTGGTATATATCCATTGCTGTAAATATTCAACATTGTGGTTAATATTTCTACGCCAAATTCTCCCAAAAATTCTAATTCTTCTATTTTGATTCCATCTGGCCCAGCTGTTTTTCCTTTCTTCATATGCTTGATAGCGTCATCAACTTCTTTTAGAATAGTTGGACCTTCTAAGTTACTTTCTTCTATTAATTCTGCCCTTTCTCCATCATATAAATCTCTTATATACTCATTCCACCTCTTCATTATAGTTTCTTCCTCCAATAATATCTTTCCTGTTTTTGATTTTAAACACCCTGTATTTATTCTTATTTTTCTGCCTGTGATCTCACTGATTTGTTTGTGCATATTTTTTGTAACTTTAATAGAATTTAATTAGATTTTCTTGCACTGTTTATTTAAAACTTTCTTTTGCCTTCACACAATTATTTCTTATTTCTTTATTTATCTCATTATATACATGCTTATAATTTTTACTCTTTTTTTCTTTTGTCAATCAACTTTAATATTTCTTCAGTCATCCATTTTTTCTTTGTCTTTTGGCTCCTATCCGGTAATATTTCTTTGATCGTTTGATGAATGGAATCCCTGAACATTTCCCATTGTTCGTTTATATTCTGTATTTTAGCTATTGCATTATACCTATCTTTCACAATGTGTGTGTGTGTGTGTGTGTGTGTGTGTGTGTGTGTGTGTGTGTGTGTGTGTGAAAATGTTGCGTGCCCTTTGCAGGCGTTGCGATCAACCCCAGGTTGATTTTCTAGGCATTTATACGTTCAGTAGCTTGCCATTGCTGCCTGAACGAGAACCCAACTTAATGCCGGTGTAGGGGTTGAACCCTCTACCTCACCATCAGCGTACCGGATGTTTCAGAGCGGGCACTCTTATCCTTTTGATCACGTCGACCTACGTGTGTGTGTGTGCGTGTGTGTGTGTGTGTGTGTCTGTTTCTGTGGGCGCGAGAGCGCACCCGCGCGCGTGTAAAGAAGAGAGAGAGAGAGAATCGCGTAATGGGCAAATGTTTTTCCCATTCCATTATACCATTACCTCTACCCCGTTCAGCCTCAGAAGAGAAATTATATTAGGGTCCATCCCAGGCTCAGATTAATAATCCTGTGAGCGAGTCAGCCACAGATAGGATAGTAATATTCACACTCCGACCCCTGATATTAAATTTCCAGAAGCGCGCAGCCAGGCTCGATTGATGATATCAAGACGAAACCCGTGAACGACAGTCAGAATATATTAAGGGCGAACGACAACTACACCAGCAAACAGTCTTCAAAACAAGTAAGCGGCAACGCAAGTGATGAAGGGGAGGTGGTCGAAATACCGGAGGGCAAGGAGGTGGCACTGGCCTCCGAGACAGCCCCGACTGGCGTTATCACGGATACGCCTGTAGTTCCTACCGACGCGGATGACGAGGCAACGGGGCGGTAAGTGGTTGGTCAAAAATGTTATTGTACAACAAAGTCATTAGACAGCTACCCACATTACATCTAAAATATCTCTTATAGGCCAGTATTCTGCACCGACATTTCCAAACGTTCGTTACTGTGTTATTGAACTGACTGGTTTGTTTCGTTGCATTCTTGTTGTAAATGAAAAATATGCAGCTTGTTACCATTTGCAACGAATTAATAACAACAACAACAAAACTACAAGTAGAATCGGTATGTTTTAATAGAACACGATGACAAGTAACAAAATAGACGTTGCAACCGATACAATTACACGAAAAAGTTGAAAAACTACACACACACACACACACACACACACACACACACACACACACACACACACACACATACACACACATGCATAGAGGGAGGTCTGTCTGTCTGTTTGTCTGTCTGTCGGTCTGTCTGTCTGTCTGTCTGTCTGTCTGTCTGTCTGTCTGTCTGTGCGTGTGTGCATGCATGCATGATGTGCATGTGTGTACGAGCGGTGTCGCTGTATATAGATATATGTGCCAGGCTTTTTATTTGTATATGTGTGTATATTCTTGGTTCAGTATTTACAATTGTGAGAAATGTTAATGATCAGATAATTTCATTCTGCCTCTGGGCAGATGACAAAAGAAGAGCGAAGAAAGAAAGAAAGAAAGAAAGAAAGAAAGAAAGAAAGAAAGAAAGAAAGAAAGAAAGAAAGAAAGAAAGAAAGAATGAAAGAATGAATGAAAGAAAGAAAGAAAGAAAGAAAGAAAGAAAGAAAGAAAGAAAGAAAGAAAGAAAGAAAGACTTTGTGAGCATTCCAAACGTAATCATGGTACTTTATCTCAGAAATCACTCCACCCTCCACTCTCGTTGTTTCCTTCTATGGATCCTACATTTCATCAAACGTAATTCTTGCAGACGTTGGCTGTTCCGCATGGTTCTGTTAGCCACCATACCTGGATCTGCCAACTTATACCTCAGGAACTACATTCCCGCCATAACGAAAGGTCAGGGGGCAACATTAGATCAAAGTGCCCTATTGCTGACGATCGTAGGAGGTGTGGACCTGGTTAGCCGGCTGTGTATTGGATTGTTTGCAGATTTGCATATACTGACGTCCGTACAGATTATAATTGTTACACAGCTGTGTCTGGGTAGGTACTATAGTCTGTCCAGAAATGAATGCCTTCATTCACAATCAATTATTTTGTAAACTGTCTGTTGCATCGTTATGAAATTTTTTCCTGCCGTCTTACATTTACCCCTACCCAAGGAATATGTCTTTGATAGGTCCAAAAGCAACTTAAATCATGGAAAGCAGCGACATGTCCTTGATGTTTTGGTGAGGTTTATAATGTGAAACAGTGTAAATTACATCACCATTCATCAGTCAGTTCCAAATACCAATAATCTGAACTCAAAAGTATAAGCCATACTAACTCTGGTACAAGTTGTTGGTACTAATGACTAAAATAATATCAGCGAGAAGAAATAGCTCCTCTACTACCTGAGCTTTACTCAATTCTATAAGAGCACAATCATCAAAAATGAATAATACCCTCACCTCTTACATACAAATAATTCCACAAACATAAAAATTACATGAACAATAAACCAGTAACCTTGACACCGGTTACCACTTTCTTAAACTCTGAAAATTCAAATCAAAATCTATTTACAAATAATACCATTTGTCTCTTCTGATTAAATGTAAGCTTCCTGCAGCTAATGTTGTACCTAAATGACTTGTTTTTCTAATACGCTGTAGTACCCCTGCCCTAAAAAGAATATTTCATCATGTGTCACCTGTAACCTGAATATAAACACAAAGGAACACAATATAGAGTCAACAAAACATTGTTATCTCAATAATATCTCACATCAACATCCAGTCGATTGGGGTTTCCTGTATGAACATAACCTAAAATCAAATATGCCCACATCATAAATGCACCCTTGAAGTTACTCCCTCACTGGATAATATGGTAATGACAACACCACATAAACAACAGAGCCACCTTTTTCATCTGATCTGCCAGGTGTTCTTGCACTCTAAAAGAAAAACTTGTCATCACATGATACCATCTACCTGCAATTATAATACACAGAAACAGCAAAACATAACTGCTAATTAACTAACTAAACTAAGGCTGTCAATCCAGAAGACTTGGATTCCTAAGTAGCTGAAAACTGTAACATCATAGTCTCTATTTTTCACAATAATGTCTAATGGGCATAGTTTCTTGCTGGTGGTCCCCCGCCATCTTCTTTTCGCAGAAAGTCACGAGTCGACATATCCGTATGCAGAAAATTTTGGCTTACATCCGTCACAACACACTGCTGATCACCTGCCACATTACCCTGACTATTTGTCACATTCCTAACACACTGTAACTCGCCGATCACACTGACACAAGGAGACTTCCATCGTCTCCTCTTCCTCCGCCTCTTCCTGCGAAAGAAATTTCCCTGGCTATCCGAAGTTGATACCGCACCCACCTGGACTGCTGAGGCTGATCCTTTAGAAGGCTCAACCCGGGGCGGAATATGTTGTCGCTTAAGGCCCAGCTGGTCTTGGTAGCTTACACTTGAGAACACTTTCACATAATCCACACCAGAGGGTTTCTGAAAAACACTAACCCCTCTCTTCGGACACCTGTTCTGGATGTGGGTGCGGCTTCTACAAACATTACACCGCTTGCGTCGTACCTTGGGCTGCAGCAATGAAGCAACTATGTCTATCATCCGACCTAGCTCAGCTCGAAGCTCCTCCACCACCACATCATCATGCTGGACCTCTTGACACTCACCACTGACATTAGGCCACCTCTCTGCACTGTCATCTTGAGGTTCTACATATTGGTATGTACAGACTTCTGGAGCTAATGACGCACCAGTCCATCGCATGGCCAGGTCTCTAACACAGAGGAAAGTCACTGAAGGATCTTGCAATATCCTCTCCCCCGCCATTCTCCAGCTGAGGACATTATGTAACTGTCCCACAAACCAGTCTCTCAAGACCACTGGATCGCAGGCAACCATCTCCCTCTTTCTCTGTGCCTCCAGCACTAAACGAAAGGCTTTGTGGACTCAGTGAGAGAAATCCATGATGGATTCCCCGGCATCGAGTTTTACTTGGAAGAAAGTTGCAGCGAGTTCTACCATGCTGCGCTTCTCTCCATACACCTTCTGAATGGTCTGCAGCATCTCCTCAGGGTCATCACAAGCTGACCTAAGCTCGAGCTCCGCCCACACATTGGGAGCAACACTTCCCCAAATGATGTCAAATTTATCCTCAGCAGATACCGCACCAGCCCTCCACGCAGATTTCACCTTCCTCGCATACTCCTCAACAGTTGGCCCACCTCGCTGGCCAAAACCAGGTACTCCTGTCTTCACAGGTACCATATGTACCTGATTTCACCAGTGGGCCATGTGACGTCAGGGTCACCAACCGGGAGGGGAACTGCGGTCCCTAACGCTGAAGGCAGGGCCATCTTTGCTCTGGATAAGATACAGTGAAGGTATACTAGGAGGCAATCTATCTGAGCCCACTCACCATACAGGGGACTCCTCTTTTGTGCCGCACTGTCTGGGGGGTGTCAGCAGCAAACCTGGGCTCTAGTGCCACAACTCAAAGACAATGGACACCACAAACAAACACTGACCTATTACACAAAACAATCACTAGATACTAAGACAATTCTAACAGAAAAATTCAAAGGCTGTCACTAGATCTCGTCGGGGTCGCCATTTGTAGCCGAGGGTAAAAGGACAATGGAAAGACAATGTTTCCTTTGCTACGGTGCTAAGAGGTGGAGAGTAACTCTGATTTCGTTATGGTCAAAGAAGAAAAGGAGTAAAATAAAAGAGAGAACCTCACACCGCCCTCAGCTGACAAAGAAATGATAGTAATTAGATAAGAAGGGGCGAGATCTTGGACAGGGGCCTCAACTCTGGACATTAACTGTCATATCTGAGACCCAGACAGTGGTTTTAGGTGTTAGATTGTGATAGAAATAGTGGTTGTAAAAACTAAAAGAGACTAAACAAACAAATCAAGAACAGTACAAAAAGCTCTTTTATTTATCAGCTACTACAACTTCTGTGACAATTTGTGTTCAAACATCTTGAATTATACATTGACGTTCAATAACATATACAACATACAACTGCATATATCAAACATCAACCAAGGGTGTTCCCTATCCAGTCACCAGAACTTAAGACAACAGGGTACACCAAGTACCACAACACAGGTGTTCCAAACAATAGCTGAGTAGGATGACACAATAAAGGACTATGATACAGATAACAATAAGGCACTACAAAAACATAAGTTACACAACATAAGTCCTAAGACGCAACATAAGCAAAAGAGTTGTGACACAAATTACTACCCCACCATGAACCCAGGCGTGCTGATACTAGTCAGCCATTCCACTGCAAAACTTTTCAAATTCGAAATTCAATTACTATAGGCAATGGCGCCTCATAACTTGGTGTGGTGGACTACAGAAAGACCAATTCTACCCGTGCACGCGTTTTTATACTGTAGTCGGAAGAATTCCCAGGGTTCCAGACCAATCGTAGTCCGCGCCCTCTGGCGGAGTTCCACTATCATCTGGAGCCGAGTATATATATATAATAATAATAAGGACGTCCAGAAAGTAATGCACTACATCGTTTTTCTCAGGAGCTGTTTATTCAAAAAGCATGAAATTGATCCACAATATGCATGGATATGTCATGTAAACATCGGTGTTATTCAACATAATCCCCATCAACGTTTTTGCCAGCGCGAAACAAGAGCATGTATTCTTTGACCGTACTCGATTTTGTTTTGATCATGTAGCTATTTCTTCGCTGCATGAACCACTCCTTAATCCTCTTCAAACCGTACACCACGGACTGCATCTTTAAGTGGACCAAATAGATGAAAATCAGAGGGTGCCAAATCTGGACTTTAGACAGTGTTGTCGGACGTGTGTGGGGGGCGTACATTGTCATGAAGGGGAAGCAGATCTGCTGGATTCTTTTGATGCCGAACTCTGCGAAAAAGTTAATTGAGTTATTTCAATGTCTTAATGTAAGCTTGCGAATTTATTGTCTCTCCTCTTGGTATAACATCAACAAGAATCACACCTTCAATGTCCCAGAAGACAGTGATTATGATTTTTCCAGCTGAAGGAGTTGTCTTGAATTTCTTCCTTCGTGGAATGATGCCACTCCATTGACTATCTTTTTGTTTCAGGTTAAAAATGGTGTGCCCAGTTTTCGTCACATGTAACGATCTTATCCTAATAGTTCTCTCCATCAGCATTGAAACGCTCCAACAATTCAGGAGAAATTTCTTTCCTTTGCAGTCGGTTGTCATTTGTGAGACTTCGAGAAACCCATTTTGCGCAAACCTTAAAAAATCCGAGAGTTTTTATAACTGCATTTCCACTACCATTGTAGACTGACATATGTAAGACCAGTGATGTTGAGTAGTGATTCGCCTATTGAAAAAATAATATCCTCAGCGCATTTCAACATTTCTGCGTTGGTGGCTATGGCAGGACGTCCACAGTGTGGCCGATCAAACAGCTCCACATCTCAACTTCCTAATTCGTTGATTCTTTTAATTAACCCAGCGACTGACTGTACTCCTGTTGACTGCAAAACTTCAATACACATCATCTAAACACATGTGAATGTTCACAACATTTTCCTTTTCTGTAACGAGAAATTCTGTCACAATTCGCTGCTTACAACGCAAGTTGCTAACACGCTCCATTTCAACGTGTTTTTTTTTTTTAATGTTGCAGATCCCTTACAGGACGTTGCAGTCAACACCAGCATTTTTCAGCTGCTGTTGATGTACTAGGCAAGTTTTACGTTCAGTAGTTTGCCATTGAAACGTTGGTACTTCCGGTGTAATGGCGACGCGATGACTCGTTGTCTTGGGGGAGAAGCTGTTCAGTGTTTTTCTGTGGATTCCTTATGGAAATTCCCGTGAAATTCGTGTGGATAGTGTTTTTCCTTTGGATTATGTGATGTTATTTCGTGTTCGTTAATTGGAAGTGTTCAAAAGAAGCCACGGAAGGCAGGTGGTGGATGAAATTATGAGGGCAGCCGACAGATATTTGTTGGTTATGGTCTCGAGTTTCGCGACGGCAAGCTTTCTCTCTTTCGAGAGACACTGATTGCGGTCATCCGGCCAGTATGGTCACTGCCATAGAGGAAAGCAACGGCAAACTACCTCTTTGAAATTGCCTAGTTTATTATGATTCGCTTAAAGACTGATCATCGCAAGACAAGGACAGAGACATTAAAATTAGGAACATGGAACGTAAGGACGTTAAACAACGACGGAAAATTAGAGAACATAACACAAGAAATTCAAAGAGAAAAAATTAATATATTAGGTATGTGCGAAACGAGATGGACAGGAGCAGGCATCAAGATACATAAAGATTTTAAGATTATTTATTCTGGAGGTGAGGATCGACATAGGGGAGTGGCAATAATTTTGGACCGGAAAACATCAACGTCTGTTCAGGGATATTGGGCCGTGTCGGACAGAGTATTACTAGTTAAATTGAGTGGCAGACCTTTTAACATAAATGTTATTCAAGTATATGCCCCAACAGGAGAGTCCAGTGAAGATAGTGTAGAGGAATTTTATAATGACATAGAGTCTGCCTTAAAGAAATGTAAAAATTCAGAAATAAACATTATAATAGGGGACTTCAATGCAAAAGTAGGAAATCAAGGGGATAGATACACAGTAGGAAACTATGGTTTAGGAGAGAGAAATGAAAGAGGATACAGACTAGTAGAGTGGGCAAACGAACAGGAAATGATTGTAGGAAACACCTGGTTCAAGCAACACCCTAGAAGATTATGGACCTGGAGGAGTCCTGATAGCAGGATTAGAAACCAGATTGACTACATTCTCATTAGCAGAAGATTTAGAAACGCCCTAACAGTAGCAAAAACAGTTCCCAGTGCTGATTGTTATAGTGACCACA
The DNA here is from genome assembly GCA_963921405.1 of Cepaea hortensis. NCBI lineage: Eukaryota > Metazoa > Mollusca > Gastropoda > Stylommatophora > Helicidae > Cepaea > Cepaea hortensis. The sequence goes on from OY992886.1 coordinate 75,309,397, forward strand.
GATTACTCACAGGAACATTGAGGATAAAGTTGAAGAAAGTTAAGTATACAACAGGGAACACTAAATATGAATTGTGTACATTGAGTAATGACAAGGAAATACAAAACAAATTCAACATAGAAGTACAGAACAGATTTGAAATATTGTCTGATCTAGAGATCCTATTCCAGGATGTGGATGATCAATGGGAAATGTTAAAGAATTCAATCAATATGGCTGCAGAAACAACTATTCCAAAATTAAAGAAGATGGGTCGTAAGAAATGGATGACTGAGGAAATTTTACACTTAATGGAAACAAGAAGACTCAACAAAAATAATCCTGCCAAATATGAAGAAATTCACAGACAAGTCAGAATATTATGTAGGAAGGCAAAAGAATCATGGCTTGAGGAAAAGTGCTTAGAAATTGAAAAACAACACAACAGTCAAAATACCAAATTAGTGCACAAAAGGATTCAGGAACTTACTAATAAAAGAACAAGTACATCAACAGGCTGTCTAAGAACTAAAGATGGCAAAATCATTATAGAAAAAGATCAGATTCTACATGTATGGACAGATTATGTGAAAGACCTGTATAATGATAACAGAGAGGAACAGTATGCTATTAGATTTAATAATGAAGGACCAGCAATTTTAAAGATGGAGGTTCAAAATGTTCTTAAGCATATGAAAGCTGGCAAGGCCCCCGGTGCAGATAACATCACAACAGAAATGATTAAAGCTTTAGAAGAATTTGGACTAGAGCAAGTCACTAGACTGCTGAACACATTATATGATACTGGAGATATACCTTCTGAATTATGTAATTCTGTATTTATTGCAATCCCAAAGAAATCAGGAACCTTAGAATGTGATCAACATAGAACAATTAGTATAATGAGTCACATCACAAAGATTTTGTTACGAATTATCATGCAAAGAGTGAGGAAGAAAATACAACCTGAAATAGGGGAAGAACAATGTGGTTTTGTAGAAGGAAAGGGTACAGTAAATGCTGTGTATATGCTGCGAACAGTTATTGAACGTGCTTTAGAAGTAAACAAGGATATACATCTTTGCTTTATTGACTACACAAAGGCTTTTGATAGAGTAAGACATGTCAACATTGTGGATATGCTTGCAGATCTACAAATTGATGGGAAAGACATTAGACTTATAAAAAACATATATTGGAAACAACAAGCTGCCATAAGAATTGATAATGAAGTAGGACAATACCAACCTATTAAGAGAGGTGTTAGGCATGGATGTGTAATGTCTCCAGATCTTTTTTCCTTATACAGTGAAAATATTTTCAGAAATGTAGAAGACCTAAATGGAATCAGCATTGGAGGACGAAACATAAATAACATTAGATATGCAGATGATACAGTATTGATTGCAGACAATGCACAGGATCTGCAACAATTAGTAGACGCTGTGGTTGTACACAGTGAGCAGCTGGGGTTGGAATTAAATTGTAGGAAGACACAGGTTATGGTCGTCACTAGGAAGAACGAAGTACCACAATGTAATATACAAGTAAATGGGAATATTCTTCAACAAGTGAATCGGTTCAATTATCTCGGAACAGTCATAACATCTGATGGCAGATGCCTTGAAGAGATTAGAACAAGAATCGCCATTGCGAAAGTAGCCTTTAGTAAGATGAAAAACATTCTGACCAATAAAATGATGTCAATTGAAACGAGAAAAAGAGTGTTGAGGGGATACATAGAGCCTGTTCTTTTGTATGGATGTGAAACTTGGACAATATGCAGTCAAGCTGAAAAACATCTGATGGCTGCAGAAATGTGGTTTCTGAGGAAAATGCAAAGAATACCATGGACAGATAGAAAAACCAATGACCAAGTACTACAAGAGACAAATGAAAATCGTAGATTGATTAGAGAAATTAGACGTAGACAGTCAAAATTTTTTGGGCATGTTATGAGAAGAAATGGACTGGAGAACTTGGTGACAGCTGGCAAGATCGAGGGGAACAGACCAAGAGGAAGACCGAGAGGAAAATACCTGGATGGCTTGGCCACATGGCATGGACGAGACAGGAACACTGAGCTGATCCACGACTCTGGTGATCTAGTGAAATGGCGAATCATGACCGCCCACGCTTTCCAGCATGGCACATGATTGATTGATTGAGTTTGCCATTGCTGTCTGAACGACCGGCTCACATACCCCCGTAAATTACCAGAGCGGCGCGATCCGCTGTCGAATCTCGCACAGCTGTTTTCCCCCACGTGGATATACGGGATTATGAACAACGTCGTTAAGCTCTTGGTCAGGGAGGCCGGCGGTTTAAGGTTCAGCGGTTTAGAGCAGCCATATTATTTGGCCAGCTGGGTTGCAGTTTGGTACAAACAATCGGCACATGCCATATTTGAAATGTCATGCGTCTATCTCCATTATTAGCTGAGAAAAAACGATGTGATGCATTACTTTTTTAACGTCCTTCGTGTGTATTTGCACGCACGCACGCACGCGCGCGCACACACACACACACACACACACACACACACACACACACACACACACACACACACACACACACACACACACACTCACACCTCACACAGATATATATATATATATATATATATATATATATATATATATATATATATAAGTGCAGTTTTATCAGTGTGTGTGTGTGTGTGTGTGTGTGTGCTGACGAAGACTGTGGCCTCAATGTCCATTTTATTACTTGTGAATGTGTTCTAGTAAAGCTTACGGATTCTACTTCTCGTCTGTTGGTGAATCATTCACTATAAACAGAGCAAGAGGCCATCCTGGAACACAACAGATAGGCGGGAGATCTGTGGTCGTGAGCACCAGCGTCCTCGCAGCATACAACATTACTGCTTTTATGTGTTTCTTCTTTTCCTGACATGACAGTCAAAACAGTGATATAGAGAAGAAGGAGGAGGTGGTGGAAAAGGAAGAGGGGAAGAACGAAAGAACGAACAAACTTTATTTTCAAAGGGTTAAAGAATTGGGCACGCAGGCCCGTGTGACATTCTGCCCTTCTTCTCTCTTTCCTCTCATATGTTATGTTATTCAACATCACTTATGAAGCTAACCCTAGAAAGAATGGGCTGAAGAAGGAGGAGACTAAGAAGGGGGAGGGGTGGGGTGAAGAAGAAAAAGGAGGAGGAGGGGAAGAAGAGTAGTAGTAGTAGTATTAGTAGTAGTAGTAGTAGTAGTAGTAGTAGTAGTAGTAGTAGTAGTAGTAGTAGTAGTAGTAGTAGTCGCAACATCAGTAGTACTAGTAGTAGTAGCATCAGTAGTAGAAGTAATAGTAGTTGTATAGGGTGTATTTTTAATGACTGTGGAGTGTTTTAAAATATTGCCGGTCCACGTTATGTATTTACCTATTATTTTGCATGAACTTTACAGAGTTTAAATACAAAACTTTGACCGGCAATATTTTCAAACAATGCACAGTCATTAAAAAAATACGCCATGTAATAGTAGCAGCGACGGCAGTAGACAGTATTTAACATTTAAGATACCTACCGTGTTTCCCCGAAAATACGACCTACCCCTATAATGAGCCTTAGCGCGATATTTTAGGATGCTTTTAATATAAGACCTACCCATAAAAAAAGCCCTAGTTAAGATCGTAAACTAGAATAAGAGACTTGTTGCCGAATTCCAGTCTGAGTACAGACGCCACTGGTGTGCACTTGGTAATGAACGGATGTGGCTTATAATTCAATACGTCACTCGTGTAAATAAAGAAGCAACAATATGGCACCTACAGACATAAAGAACTTCCTTGCAGAGAGAATAGATCAAATAATGATTCCTACAGGAATGACTTCTTATCTCCAGACGCTTGATATTGCAATAAACAAGCTATTTAATGACCATTTGCGCTTTGAAATCAACGACTACATTGAAAATAGAATGGAGAGAAATCAGCGTGGAACCTTTGTGCTGTTTAGTTTGTATGAAGTCGTGACTTGGGTGAAGAGTTCATGGGATGCAATCACTGACAGCTGTCTTACCAATGCACTATGAGCAAGCTACGTGGACAAGAAATGATCATTTAAGGAAAGCTTTCAGTTATCAGTCATCAGTTGGGGTATCTTCATTGCACTCCGGACAGGTCCATAGGTGATCAGATCCTCCCCCCCCCCACCCCCAGCATAAGCATCAGCGTTCGGTGGCTAGTAGTGTCAGTTCTGTGTTGGTTGACGAGGCACCTCGTTTTCCCAATGTACCTCTCGTGTCTGCCCGTACCAATTCTTATTCCCAAGTCTTTCATCCTGGTCAGCGGTGTGGATTCACTGACGTCAAGGTCTTTTGTTCTCGACATGTCTTTAAGGACGTTAATAACATCGGCACGATCCATGGGCTGGCCATCTGCAGGGGGTGCAGAGCCAGCCAGTTTATCAGCTCGTTCATTTCCCTCGACTCCAGCGTGCCCCGGGGTAAAGATGAAGGTGACTTTACGGACAAGAGACTTTCTCAGCGACTCAGTCCACTGTCTACTTACAGATCCAGCGTCGACCTTCCGAATCATGCTCATTGAATCACTTAGTACACACACGTTGGTATAATGCTGTGCTTCTAGCCATAGGAAAGTCTGTGTTACTGCCATCACCTCCATTGTCATGCTGCTCGTGGGCATAGTGTGGGCACCACTGGATTCTTGGACGGTTCGGCCCGCTGAACGGGCCCACGCACTTCTCTGCTTCTTTACAACAGATCCATCTGTATAGATAAGCACTTGGGGGTTGTCTGCGTGTTCATTGATGAGCGCGTCGACCTCTGCATTGACAGTGACAGGAGTCTGTTCTCTACACCGTCTGTCAAGTGTGATAATACAGGAGAAGTTGCACTTAAAATTTGGAGGCACAGGCACCCATTCCTTGCCGGGGTTGATACTGGTAGGACTGCAGACCTGTCTGATAATATCCTCCGACCGACCCATCCATGATTTGCCTCTCTTTAGCCTTTTCTCTGAATATATCTTCATGCAGAGGGTGCTTTATTGCTGGACATGAAAGACTGGAACCAATGGTTCTACAGGAAATGGAGTCGCAAGAAATTCAGGCCGGAATTAGCGATTTGGAGAGTTATGACAATGTCCCAGAATAAGATAACATGACTGTATTTGAATAAATGTAGAATTCTGTTCATGAATAAATGTAGATTTTTGGATCTAAAAAAAAAAAAATACTACCCCGAAAATAAGCCCTAGTGCATTTTTTAAAGCTAAAATTAATATAAGACCCGGTGTTATTTTCGGGGAAATACGGTATTTATACTGACTTTAGTTGGTATTTTCTACCCCTCAGCGTCAGTGTGTCACTGTCTGCGTTTTTTCACGAACTACCAAACGTTGATTGTGTTCGTGGTGCTGATTGGTTGTTTTGTTGGAACCCGCATTTCTGTGCTGCCCCTGCTGTCAATTGAGATCGTCGGAGTGGAGAATATGCCGCAAGCTCTGAGTGTCATATCGACCATCGGAGCGTTGTCGTCTGCATTCATGAATCCCGCTTTTGGTGAGTTTATCGCTTAAGATAATGGCCTGTGATGGGTTATCAAGTAAAGTCTGGGCCGTTTTGTGTTTTGTGAGTTATCACTTAAGATCAGGGCACTTTGGGGTCATGTGTATAGCGGTGGAAGGGGGGGGGGGGGCGGAGATAAATCATTATAGCCTGGAGACAATGGGGCCACAGGAAGTGACCAGAGGTTTTGGCCGACAATCAGTACTCCGAGGAAAGTTCAGACGGGCGCAAGTTTAGACTGCAACTGGTACCATTAGTATTAGGACTCTTCGCTGTCTGTTGAAGATTAATACGGGGCAGGTGTGCGAATGTCCTGGGTGCAGCGAGGCTGGGATTCAACTCAACTCGCTTAAGATCAACATGGAATACGTGTGCGCTATCAGTTATATTTGAATGACTCAGATCATTGTGTAATCTGTCTAAGAATTATCTATGGCTCCAGTGTGTGATCAGACGATCGCCCACCGTCCCGGTGTTTGCGGGTTCAAATTAACACCAAGAAGGGTTTTAAAAATTGACAAGGTCCCTCGGGTCGATCCGACCTAAATTGTGTACCAGGTCACGACTTGAGGAGTAACGGCCGCCGGCGTTATACCTACCACATCACCCACCCGCTTGGTCTACACCGACCACATCACCCACCCGATTGGTCTACACCGACCACATCACCCACCCGATTGGTCTACACCAACCACATCACCCACCTGATTGGTCTACACCAAACACATCACCCACCCGATTGGTCTACACCAAACACATCACCCACCTGATTGGTCTACACCAAACACATCACCCACCTGATTGGTTTACACCAAACACATCACCCACCCGATTGGTCTACACCAACCACATCACCCACCTGATTGGTCTACACCAAACACATCACCCACCTGATTGGTCTACACCAACCACATCACCCACCCGATTGGTCTACACCAAACACATCACCCACCCGATTGGTCTACACCAAACACATCACCCACCCGATTGGTCTACACCAAACACATCACCCACCCGATTGGTCTACACCAAACACATCACCCACCCGATTGGTCTACACCAAACACATCACCCACCCGATTGGTCTACACCAAACACATCACCCACCCGATTGGTCTACACCAAACACATCACCCACCCGATTGGTCTACACCAAACACATCACCCACCCGATTGGTCTACACCGACCACATCACCCACCCGATTGGTCTACACCGACCACATCACCCACCCGATTGGTCTACACCAACCACATCACCCACCCGATTGCTCAAATACCCGATTGGTCTACACCGACCACATCAAATACCTGATTAGTCTACACCGACCACATAACCCACCCGATTGGTCTACACCGACCATATCATCCACCCGATTGGTCTATACAAACCACATCACCCACCCGATTGGTTTATATAAACCACATCATCTACTCGATTGGTCTACACCAACCACATCACCCACCCGATTGGTCTACCCCGGCTACATCACCCACCCGATTGGTCTACACCGACCACATCACCCACCCGATTGGTCTACACCGACCACATCACCCACCCGATTGGTCTACACCAACCACATCACCCACCCGATTTGTCTACACCAACCACATCAAATACCCGATTGGTCTACACCGACCAAATCAAATACCCGATTGGTCTACACCAACCACATCACCAACCCGATTGGTTTATACAAACCACATCACCCACCCGATTGGTCTACACCGATCACATCACCCACCCGATTGGTCTACACCAACCACATCACCCACCCGATTGGTCTACATCGACCACACCGACCACATCACCCACCCGATTGGTCTACATCGACCACATCACCCATCCGATTGGTCTACATCGACCACATCACCCATCCGATTGTTCTACACCAACCACATCACCCACCCGATTGGTCTACATCGACCACATCACCCATCCGATTGGTCTACATCGACCACATCACCCACCCGATTAGTCTACATCGACCACATCACCCACACGATTGGTCTACATCGACCACATCACCCACCCGATTGGTCTACATCGACCACATCACCCACCCGATTGGTCTACATCGACCAAATCACCCACCCGATTGGTCTATACTGACCATATCACCCACCCGATTGGTCTATACAAACCACATCACCCACCCGATTAGTTTATGCAAATCGCAACACCCACCCGATTGGTCTACATCGACCACATCACCCATCCGATTGGTCTACATCGACCACATCACCCATCCGATTGTTCTACACCAACCACATCACCCACCCGATTGGTCTACATCGACCACATCACCCATCCGATTGGTCTACATCGACCACATCACCCACCCGATTGGTCTACATCGACCACATCACCCACACGATTGGTCTACATCGACCACATCACCCACCCGATTGGTCTACACCAACCATATCATCCACCCGATTGGTCTACATCGACCACATCACCCACCCGATTGGTCTACACCGATCATATCACCCACCCGATTAGTTTATACAAACCGCATCACCCACCCGATTGGTCTACACCGACCACATCACCCACCCGATTGGTCTACAACCAACCACATCACCCACCCGATTGGTCTACACCAAACACATCATCCACCCGATTGGTCTACAACCAACCACATCACCCACCCGATTGGTCTACAACCAACCACATCACCCACCCGATTGGTCTACACCAAACACATCACCCACCCGATTGGTCTACAACCAACCACATCACCCACCCGATTGGTCTACACCAAACACATCACCCACCCGATTGGTCTACACCAAACACATCACCCACCCGATTGGTCTACACCAACCACATCACCCACCCGATTGGTCTACACCAACCACATCACCCACCCGATTGGTCTACACCAACCACATCACCCACCCGATTGGTCTACACCGACCACATCAAATACCCGATTGGTCTACACCGACCACATCAAATACCCAATTGGTCTACACCGACCACATCACCCATCCGATTGGCCTACATCGACCACATCACCCATACGATTGGTCTACATCGACCACATCACCCACCCGATTGGTCTTCACCGATCACATCACTCACCCGATTGATCTATACAAACCATATAACCCACACGATTATTCCGATTAAAGGTTGGCTGCAATGAATCTCCACTGTCTTCTTCTTCTTTCACAAAGTGTATCTTCCACTGTCGTCTCTCTAGGCCAGGAGGTTTGCCTAGATATGTTGTATGTTTGGCAGTCTTAGAGTATGTGTTCTGCTGTCTGCGAAGCCAATCCACGTGTGCACATGGCTGAGTCACCAATCTTGAATTTTGTATACATGTGGTTGCGTAATCTATTGTGTCCTGTTCTGAGGCACAGAATAATGACTTGTTCTGGTCTGTCCATAACGTGGTGGTCGTCTTGAGCAGGTTTTGGTGGCTTTCTGGCTGATTCCAACACTGTCAGTCTCTCGCCATGATTGTGCAGGGTGTATTTTTAATTACTGGGCAATGTTTAAAAATACTACCGGTCCAAGTTTTGTATTTACCTATTATGTTGTATAAACTCCATAGAGGGTGAATACTAAACTTGGATGGGCAATATTTTCAAACACTGCACAGCCATTAAAAATACACCCTATAGCTAGCCCGCTGCCGACCGGGTGGCCATGAGCTTGAAGTCTCAGGGAGACATTAACACAGGGAGACATTAACATAGGGAGACATTAACATAGGGAGACATTAACATAGGGAGACATTAACATAGGGAGACATTAACATAGGAAGACATTAACATAGGGAGACATTAACATAGGGAGACATTAACATAGGGAGACATTAACATAGGAAGACATTAACATAGGGAGACATTAATATAGGGAGACATTAATATAGGGAGACATTAACATAGGAAGACATTAACATGGGGAGACATTAACATAGGGAGACATTAACATAGGGAGACATTAATATAGGGATACATTAACATAGGGAGACATTAACATAGGAAGACATTAACATAGGGAGACATTAACATAGGGAGACATTAACATAGGGAGACATTAACATAGGGAGACATTAACATAGGAAGACATTAACATAGGGAGACATTAATATAGGGAGACATTAATATAGGGAGACATTAACATAGGCAGACATTAACATGGGGAGACATTAACATAGGGAGACATTAACATAGGGAGACATTAATATAGGGATACATTAACATAGGGAGACATTAACATAGGAAGACATTAACATAGGGAGACATTAATATAGGGAGACATTAATATAGGAAGACATTAACATAGGGAGACATTAACATAGGAAGACATTAACATAGGGAGACATGAACGTAGGGAGGCATTAACGTAGGGAGACATTAACATAGGGAGACATTAACATGGGGAGAGATTACCGTAGGTAGACATTAACATAGGGAGACATTAATATAGGGATACATTAACATAGGGAGACATTAATATAGGGATACATTAACATAGGGAGACATTAACATAGGAAGACATTAATATAGGGAGACATTAATATAGGAAGACATTAACATAGGGAGACATTAACATAGGAAGACATTAACATAGGGAGACATTAACGTAGGGAGACATTAACATAGGGAGACATTAACATAGGAAGACATTAACATAGGGAGACATTAATATAGGGAGACATTAATATAGGAAGACATTAACATAGGGAGACATTAACATAGGAAGACATTAACATAGGGAGACATTAACGTAGGGAGGCATTAACGTAGGGAGACATTAACATAGGGAGACATTGACATGGGGAGAGATTACCGTAGGGAGACATCCAGCCACCCTGCTGAAGGGGTTAAGGACGTTGTTCGTAATTCCGTATACTGATATACGAAGCACAGCTGCGCGAGATTCGGCAGCGGATCGCGTCGCGCTGGTTACTTACGGAGGTATGTGAGCAATGGCAAACTACTGGACGTAAAACTTGCCAAGATATCAAAGCAGCTAAAAATGCTGGTGTTGACTGCAACGTACTGTAAAGGATATGCGAAAAATAATCGTAAAATGAGTACCAGAAATGTTCCGGGAAGTAAAGACAACCGTTGTGACATTGACCAAATCTAAGTAGGTGGTCCTGGGGGGGGGGGGGGGGGGGACAACGTTCCACAATTAGCAGATGACAAGCAGGATCGGGAGGTGATTAGAAGTTCCCAGCATTCACCGCGACAAGTATCTTAACAACAAAAGGATGAATTGCTATCAGAATATAGTGTTGCCATCTCCTTTTGATGAAAAAGCACCAAAATCGACCCAAAAAAGCACCAACATATAGTTTTTCATGTTGCTAAACATAGAATGTAGAAGGTCTGCTGTATAACAGCGCTCGTTGAGTCTTGCTATATCAAAATGAGTTCTGAGCTCGACCCACTGCTGCAATATTCTGACAATGGCAAATTGAATGGACATCCACCGTGTCTGGCTTAATTGAACAACCTTCAGCGGATATTGTCCATCATTTAATAAAGCAAAAAGCTCCCTGTACATTGCTTGACGAAGACTTGAGTGAGAAAACCTGTTATATGTTTCTCTAATCATGAACTCTATGTTCCTGGGCAGACAAGCAGCTGCAACCTGTGACACTGCAGCTGAAAGGAATGACATACACACCTAACTTAACTAGTACCAGATGAGGCACTGCGGATTTTAATTTTGTATATACTCCATTGTTTACAACTTTCATGACAGATGCATTGTCAGTGGCGAGTGCAACTAGTCTTTGCAACTCAAGTCCATTCTTGTTTAAACAATCTTTTAACGCATTGCATATTGCCTGCGCGTTGCAGTCACTCACTTCAACTAAATCGTATTAAAGGGAGTTAAATTACTTGAATATTGCACGGTAATGTACTAAGACTGTTTTACTCCCTCGCTTCAGTTCAAATTCGGCTTTTAAGTGTCCCCAAAATTATTTTTTAAAGTAATTTTTACCCACCCCCCAAAAAAGCACTAAAAAGCACCAAAAAAATTGTGAAGCACCAAATTAGCGCGGCCGCGCTAAATGCAAATTTTTGGCACTAAATGACTTGAAAAAGCACTAAATTTAGTGCGAAAAGCGTCAAAATGGCAACACTGCCAGAATATAAGCGCATCCATGGAAAGCTGATTGGTCTTTTAAAACTACTGAGCTGGCACCAACAATCCCATATACTTCTATGTTTACTTACATGCATGCAATACGCTTCTTTGCGTGAAAAGTGGTGCTTTACTTTGCAATGTATCATCGTTATCTAGTGCCTAGCCAGCTGGCGTTGGCGTTCTTGCCTTGCCACAGATCTCGGTCACTGTCGAAGATTATGGCGAAATATGGCTGTCCACAGAAGTTTGTCAAAGTAGTGCGGCTATTTCATGATGGTATGCAAGCAAGAGTACAGGAAAATTGTGAACTGTCTGAGCACTTTTCTGTCACCAATGAAGTGAAGCAAGGATGTGTCCTGGCACCAACACTGCTCAGCCTCGTGTTTTCAGCTATGCTGACGAATGTCTTCGAGAACAATGACATTGGAATAGACATCAACTACCGCATGGATGGAAAGTTGTTCAATCTCAGAAGGCTGAAAGCCAAAACCAAAACTAACAGCGACACCGTCAGAGAACTGCTGTTTGCTGATGATTGCGCTCTATATGCCAACTCAGAGGCAGACATGCAACACAATGTTTCAGCTTTCTCATATGCTTGTGCCAACTTTGGGCTAAATATCAACTTGGAGAAGACTGTAGTTATGTACCAGCCAGCTCCAGGGAATAATCACACTGTGCCGAATATCAAGGTGAACGGTCATAGACTAAGTGTTGTGGACACATTCACCTATCTTGGCTTGGCAGCACCTTGTCACAAGCTGCCACAATCGATGACGAAGTGAATGCAAGAATCTCCAAGGCCAGTGCGGCTTTTGGCAGACTGTACAAGAATGTATGGGACAGAAATGGAATAAGCCTACAAACAAAGCTGAAAGTCTATAAAGCAGTTGTATTATCCACACTGCTATATGCTTGTGAAACATAGACTGTTTATCAGCGACATGCTAGGAAATTAAACCACTTCCCAACAGTCTGCCTTAGGAAGCTATTGAAGATTAAATGGCAAGACAATATCCCAGACACTGAAGTTCTAGAAAGAGCGTCGATGCCCAGTATCCACACTCTACTAATGAAAAATCAGATTCGCTGGGCTGGTCACTTAACTCTTATGCCAGATCACAGGCTCCCTAAACAAATTTGTTACGGCGAGCTGTCCCAAGGCGGCCAGAGGAAACGCTTTAAAGACACTCTGAAAATCTCACTAAAAGCTTTTGGAATTCATCTTGACACCTGGGAGACTGCAGCTAAAGACCGTAATTCGTGACGTACATCATTACATAAGGGTGCAGTCACTTGTGAAGCAACCAGGACTGCAAGAGCTGTGAAGTAAAGGCTGGACAGAAAAACCACTGCAGGAGATCCCCCTCCTGGAACTTCAAGCATTCTTTGCCCACACTGTCAAAGAACATTTCGAGCCAAAATAGGCCTTATCAGCCATCTTAGAACTCACGGCTCCATACTTTCAACCCCACTGGATTTAATGAATGGTCATCATCATTCTTGATGGACAAACAACAGATCAACTCTGCAGATGATATTCCTCCATACCACCGTTTCGGTCCATCCATCATTTCTCTTGATCTGGCTCTGCCCTCTTTCCCACTGATATTTACAGTTGGCACGATGTTCTTCAATGCCTCTTCTCATCACGTAACCAAAGAATGGTGTTTGTCTCTTTTAGGAACCACGTCCGTTGCTTCAATATATGTCAAAAATCAATAACTTAAATACGCATTTTGAACTCATGTTACATTTACTGTGGAGCGGCTGGCCAAGTGGCTAGAATGGCAGATTCTCCTTTGGGAGGTCCGGGTTCGAATCTCGCTAAGGTGTAGATTTCTTTCTGTCAAGGGCAAAACGAAAATCCTAACCTGCTTAGTTCGCGGCGACTGCACCAGCCAGGCGGCCTTAATTCCTTAGACTCAACCCCCCCCCCCTCCCCCCCCCTTCTTTTTTTTTTTTGCCATACACCGCAAGGTACTATATAGGCAGTAAATGACAGTTTTTAAAAAAAAATGACAATTACACTTTCTAGCCGGCTGTGACCTAGGTGCAGTTAACGCACTTCACAATTCACTAGCAAAATAAGTTGAGTGTTCGAAATCATTGCGCGCATTGATTTTGATCGTAGGATGAGTCGGACGTTCAGAAAATAACGCAAACTACTGAACTTCAGAATTGCCAAATAAATCACAAACATCCCCCAAAAATGCTGGGGTTGATCACGATATCCTGTAAAGAACATGCAACTAACTTTTAGTACGGGGTTGCGTTATATTGTCTGACCCTTTGTTGAAACAAATGATCCCAACAGGTGCTGTGGCAGAAACTGACGGAGACTACGTACACGTGATGAACATGGTAGGCGGTTGTTTTACACTGTCAAGCGCCATCTTGATCAGCATGCCGTTTGCTCTAAGACTGCGAAAGTACCTGCGGGCGAGGAAAGCCAAACGTTCTCTGAAACAAGTAGCAGCAATAGAGACCAATGACGCGGGAGCTAGCAGTGTCAGCGAGACAGCTACCGGTGTGAGAGCGGACACGCCTGTTGACAGTCGTAGGGTGAAACACAGTGTTGGGGGACAGCAACAGTAGGTGGTCCTGGCGGGGAAAGTTCCACAACTAGCAGATGGTGAGCAGGATGGTGATGTGCGATTAGAAGTTCCTCCATTCATGGCGACAAGGGTCTTAAAAAAACAACAAAAGAATGCTACTAGAATATAATCGCGCGTGAAGAAAAACGTATAGTTAAATAACTAATAATGATGATTATGCTAATAATAATAATAGTAAGGAGGGGGAAAAAGGGGGGGGGGGGGTTAAGGAAGGAGATGGAAGTAAAACGAAAGGAGGAGAAAGAGGAAGCATAGTAAACTATTTCATTGATTTTTAATAAATGGTTAAGGAAGAAGACAGAAAAATAAGAAAGAAGAGGAGGAGGAGAAAGAGGAAGCATAGTTAAACAGTCCATTGAGGTGTAATAAAACGATAGGCAATTTGATCATCAAAATACTCTCTTTCTCACTCTCCCATTAAAAATTAGATAAATGGCTCTATCCCATCATAAACTGGATAGTAAGGAACTAAAAGGAAATGCAGCAATAGAAGTTTCAGATTGGTTAAAATGGTAGGAAAAAAAAAAGACTGACCGGAAAGCTGCAGAAAAGGTCACAAGCAACACAAAACGAAGACTATTTGGGGATGTTGAGAACTTGTGATATGGTGTGGGCATCTATACAAACATGGGGCTAGCACTAGATCCCAGTGGCCATAAAGGCTCGTGAAAGATCCTCTCCCACTCCCCTCTCACACTACGGATCTTTGTGAGGGCTGCAACAGTTAGTTCCTTTAAAGAAGCAGCTACGTTGATGTTTAGTTTAGTTTAGTTTAGTTTACTAGATGGATCAACATCATAGCACGCGGGTGCAATCCATAAGTGCTCCGTTCTCATCCTAACTCAAACCTGAGTCTGGAGAAACTCAGCTCAGTGCACGAACTCCGTAGCACCGGCGAGGATCCTGAAATACTTTGAGTAGATTTTTAACTCGAAATTTTGCCCGGGCAGCGCCGTTAGGCTACTCTTTTTCGATTTCCAAATGCCAAGGGATTTTTTATGTGCGCAACAATACACACGCGCGTCCGATCTCACTACCCAGAGACCAGGGGAAATTTTATTACTAGAAGTCCACGAGAAAAAATCCCGGTCATCACCGGGTCTTAAACCCGCGACCTCCAGCACTCGAGGCGGACACCATACCTCGAGACCACGCAGCCCCCTGAGGCGGACTATCTACCTACCTTTTCCTCCCTCTTTTCTATCTATTTACCTACTTCCGCCCCCCCCCCCTCTTTCTACGTTGATGTGAAAGCTGCTGGAGTAAACGACAAGTCAACAGTGAAAATGACATCCTCATATTCTCTCTCTCTCCCTATCTATCAATCTATCTGTCTCTATCTGTTTGTGAGTGAGTGTGTGAGGATATGTATGTATGTATGTGTGTGTGTATGTATGTGTGTCTGTGTGCGTGCGTGCGTGCGTGTATGTGTACGTGCGTGCGTGCATGTATTTATCTATCTGTCTGTCGGTCCGTCCGTCTGTCTATCTATCTATCTATCTTTCTGTCTGTCCATCTATCTATCTACCTACCTTTTTCTCCCTCTTTCTTCTTTCTCTCTATATTTATGTCTCTCTCTTTCTGTCACTTTCTCTTTTTTTTCTGTCTCTCTTTATGCCGCTTTCTCTCTCACGGTTTCTCTTTCTGTCTTTCTCTTCCTCTCTCTCTCTCTCTCTCTCTCTCTCTCTCTCTCTCTCTCTCTCTCTCTCTTTAACTCTCAAAGGTCCGTTTATCACGCCATGGGGTATATTGGATATATGATGTTGGCCCCATACGTTGAGACCCGGTGCTTAGACCCGCAGGCACGGGGTGGGTGATGTACACCTTCACACGCTGAATACAACTGTGGTGTCTGAACTTCAAGTATATATACTAACTAACTACATTTTAGTACAGACTGCGTACACCTTCACACGCTGAATACAATTGTGTCTGAACTTCAAGTACAAATACTGACTAACTACACTTTAGTACAGACTGTGTACACCTTCACACGCTGAATACAATTGTTGTGTTTGAACTTCAAGTACAAATACTGACTAACTATACTTTAGTACAGACTGTGTACACCTTCACACGCTGAATACAATTGTTGTGTCTGAACTTCAAGTAAAAATACTGACTAACTATACTTTAGTACAGACTGTGTACACCTTCACACGCTGAATACAATTGTGTTTGAACTTCAAGTACAAATACTGACTAACTTTACTTTAGTACAGACTGTATACACCTTCACACGCTGAATACAATTGTGTTTGAACTTCAAGTACAAATACTGACTAACTACACTTAAGTATAGACTGTGTACACCTTCACACGCTGAATAGAAATGTGGTGTCTGAACTTCAAGTACAAGTACTAACTACATTTTAGTACAGACTGTGTACACCTTCACACGCTGAATACAATTGTTGTGTCTGAATTTCAAGTACAAATACTGACTAACTATACTTTAGTACAGACTGTGTACACCTTCACACGCTGAATACAATTGTGGTGTCTGAACTTCAAGTACAAATACTGACTAACAATACTTTAGTACAGACTGTGTACACCTTCACACGCTGAATACAATTGTGTCTGAACTTCAAGTACAAATACTGACTAACTACACTTTAGTACAGACTGTGTACACCTTCACACGCTGAATAGAATTGTGGTGTCTGAACTTCAAGTACAAATACTGACTAACTACACTTTAGTACAGATTGTGTACACCTTCACACGCTGAATACAATTGTGTCTGAACTTCAAGTACAAATACTGACTAACTACACTTTAGTACAGACTGTGTACACCTTCACACGCTGAATACAATTGTTGTGTCTGAACTTCAAGTACAAATACTGACTAACTATACTTTAGTACAGACTGCGTACACTTTCACATGCTGAATACAATTGTCTGAATTTCAAGTACAAATACTGACTAACTATACTTTAGTACAGACTGTGTACACCTTCACACGCTGAATATAATTGTTGTGTTTGAACTTCAAGTACAAGTACTGACTAACTACATTTTAGTACAGACTGTATCACTAAGAACACGATAGATCTGTACATTTATTACACAATGTTAATGGAAATGACTTCAGTGTTCATTTATTGTATTCATATTCTGTGAAACTTCATTCAGCACATGTTTGTGAGAGAATGTATGAGTGGCTTTGTGTGTGTGTGTGTGTGTGTGTGTGAGAGAGAGAGAGAGAGAGAGAGAGAGAGGGGGGGGGAGAAGGAGCAGAGGAGAGAGGAGAGGAGGAGGAGGAGGAGGAGGAGGAGGAGGAGGAGGAGGAGGAGGAGGAGACAGAGAGAACGAACTAATAACAAACTTTATTTTCAAAGGTTAAAGAATTGGGCAAGCGGGGCCCGTCTGAATTCTGCTCTTCCTAACTCTCTGCTCTCACACATTATATAATGCATGTATCACCTATGAAGCTAATCTTAGGCCACAACAGAAACAATATATGCGTTATAAACACATGGAAATATGTGCATTAATGTGTAATATATGACTCATAAAAACTAATTTTTGAAATGGCAATTATAATTACTTAAGGAAGATGTATCGTACCATAGTTAGGAGAATGTTTATTATACTAGTTGTTCGCTGGCTGTTGAACGAGGGGACTGAGCACGTATGGGAATGTCCTGAATGCAGTGATGTCGGTTCTTAACTCAACTCAACTCAACAACTAGTTGTCCTTTGAGATTTTCATTTTTCTTAAAAGTAGGAATCTAGTCTGTACCCTTGCAGGGACTTAATGGATATACTATCCCGGTAAAGCTGGGTAAAGCTGGGGTGACCATCCCCGACCCAGCGCGTCCACTGGTGGCGGATCGTGGAACAGCCTCTAGATATAGAGGTTAGCTGCCAATATCGAATAAGCAGTCGCGGACCAACTGGCGGTTGGCACAGAGGGCGAGGCGAGATCTCAGGGTGGGATCTGAGTTCCTTAGAAAATACCTCATATGCTCGGAGATGTGCCTGCCAAGCGAGTCGGGGCGCTCTAACCCCTCTCCCGGGTAGGTGGAACCCGTTAGCTTTGGACAGCAGTCTATCTAGGAGACGGAAAACTCCAAATATAAACCCCCAAGTTCAAGGTGGACCAGCGTGCTGAGAAACTGGATGGCCATGGGTTAACTGGTCGTGAACGCTGGACGTCTGGCAGGCGTGCGGGGCGGCACCAGGCGTATGGACTCCTGCGGGACATCCCCTGCCTCTTCCCTAGCAAGCAGGCAATGCTAGGGTGACCGTTTATTTCCTGCAATATCCAGACTTTGCCTATGGATTCATTTAAACACGGGAATCGTCGCCGGAGCTACGCAGCACGTGCTCTGCGCTTGACACATCCCTCAGAGGCTAGCGAAGAGAGAGTGAGGAGGAGAAGACGAGGAAATGGTGTGAGAAGACGGCATAGAAATAAGAGGGCAGGCGCCAGGAGAACAAGTCGAAAAGTGGAGTGACTAGGTTTCATCTATGTAAGAGTGGAATACTGGAATTGTCGCAGTGCCAGACAGAGAGGTCCTGTATTGGAGAGACTAATATATGATTTTGATGTCCTCGTGCAAGAGAGAGTGAGGAGGAGAAGACGAGGAAATGGTGTGAGAAGACGGCATAGAAATAGGAGGGCAGGCGCCAGGAGAACAAGTCGAAAAGTGGAGAGACTAGGTTTCAACTATGTAAGAGTGGGATACTGGAATTGTCGCAGTGCCAGACAGAGAGGTCCTGTATTGGAGAGACTAATATATGATTTTGATGTCCTCATGCTCCAGGAGCTAAATACAGACAAATACCATTGCCCTGGGTACGCCAGTTATATAAACTCTACTGGGCAGAAGAGACATGGACAAGGTCTGCTGGTGAAGGAAGGAGTGAAGCATGTGGTACTTGACTTGAGCCAGTGGAATCACAATGCAAGAGAGGTCCAGGGTATACAAATGGAGATTGGTGGCTTAAGTTGGAACATCATAAATGTATATGCCACAGTGGACTGTTTTGTCAGAAATGAACACTGGGACTGGCTTAAGGAACTGGAGGAATTACCAGGTGATAGGCTACTCATATGTGGAGACTTCAATGCAGAGATTGGGACAGTAGTGGAGAAAATCGACAGGGAATTGCCCTTGCGGATGCCATGGTGGACTCCGATGTGGTCTGCATAAATGATGGTAGGCCGACTAGAATGGCGATGCAGACACGGCTATTGACTTGGCACTTGTCTCCCAGTCATCAGTCCTTAATGTAAAGTGGACTGTTTTGAATGACCATGGGAGTGATCACATGCCATGCGCAGTCCTGATCTCTAAACCCAGGAAAGTTAAAGCTGGGAGAGCGCGCAAGACCTTCCGGTATGAGAGGACCGATTGCCTTCTTGGACGCCTCAGGCAAGGGACATGCAACAGGACTGTAAAAACTCCCTTTTTGCAACCCCCATGGTGGACCCCAGAAGTAGACCATGCTTGGAAAGCAAAGAGAGCTGCAGTGAAGTAGCTAAAGAAAGTGCGACAGACACTTCAAAGCTCACGAGAGGATGTGGACACAGCGGAAAATGTCAAGAAAGACAAGGTGGAGGTTTTCAAGCGCTGTGATGCAGAGGCCAAAAAGGCAAAATGGGAATGTTTCATGAAGGAGATTGGAGGTGATAAAACACTGCGAAAATTCTGGAAACTGCACAGGCAAATGCAGAGAAAAGATCGGCCTATGACAGTGGGAACAATTTATAGAGATGATGGTGTGCGCGTGACAACAGACAAAGAGAAAGGGGAGGCATTTCTCCAGAGATTTTTTAGAGCAGACCCATTATAATGATGCGGACATCAGGGATGCAGTTAGAGAGGAGTTATCTGGCACCACGAAGAATATGCAGTATGAAGACATCATACGGGTGGAAGATGTTAAACATATTTTGAAAAAGGCAAAAGACACGGCACCAGGGCCCGATGGGGTCAGGTATGGCCACATGAAGGGTTTGAGCGATGCAGACCTGGAGGAGATGACCGACTGCTTTAACCAGAGCATTAGGACAGCATCAGTACCGCAGGATTGGGTGCACGGCTATCTCATCCCTCTCCCAAAACCATTCAAGGATCAGTCAAAGCTTAGCGGCTTTAGAATCATCACACTTCAAAATACATTTGGGAAGGTTCTAGAGAAGATAGTCGCTGTCAAGCTGCAAGAGTTTTTGGAAAGCGGGAAGCTTCTTCCAAGAGGCCTGGGGAGCTACAGGCCAGGAAAAGATACCTGGTCAAATGCAGCCACTTTTGCCTTTGACGTTTATGAAGGGTTCCAGAGTAGACAAGAAACGATGGCAGCAGCGCTTGATCTCGAGGATGCGTACAATAGAGTTCGATATGATATTTTGATGACCGCACTGATGGAGAAGGGGGTCAATCCCTGGTTGCTGAACTGAATAGCAGCCGTCCTGCACTCTCGTCGGGTTGCTCTCCGTCTGGGTGCATGGACCTCAGAGCCACATATGTTAACCCCGGGACTGCCACAGGGATCTGCAGTCTCACCGGTGCTCTTTAATGTGTATACGAGCAAGATTGCAAACCTAGAAGCACCAGGGGTTGGAAGAATACTAACATTTGCAGATGATATTCTTGCATATAGGCAGGGGAGAGATAGGGAGCAAACAGCCCAGGAGCTACAGGCGACAGTAGACAAAGTGATTGACTGGTGCACTGAAATGAGTGCTGTCAATCCACCCGGAAAAGGCGGCGGTTTTGTGGTGCTATCTGGACAACAGGATTGTGAGAGCAGATGTCCCAAGCCTCGCGATAGATGGTAGAAATGTCAGCAGAGAGAACAAACTGAAGTATCTGGGGATCACATTTGACAGGAGCCTATCCTTCAAGGACCATGTGGAGACGGTTGTGACAAGATCTCAAAAGGGACTCGGTGCACTTAAAACTATGGCTGCGATGGACACAGAGCAGAGAATGCTTTTCACACTATACCAGCACTTGATCCTCTCAGTAATTGATTATGGATTAGGTCTGCTCAGTCTCAGAGAGTCAGCTGGTGAAGTTAGAGCGCATACAGAACGAAGCTATGCGGGTCATTCTGGGATGCACTAGAGACACCCCAGTAGTGTGTATGCGTTACATCCTTGGTCTGCCGAGTGTTGCTGGTAGGCTCAAGGTGATGCAAGCGAAGGCATACGAGTAGCTGCAGACACAGACCACCCACTGCATGAGGCGCTGGACGCAGTTAAGGGTCATGGATGGCTCAGGCAGAGGATACGATCAGACAGGTGTGCCCCCTGGAGAACATTAGGCGTGGAGAGGAGTGGGTCAGAGTGCCAGCGGAGCAGTCAGACGTGCAGTTATAATCACATTAAGCCGGGAGTGCAGAGAGTGGCCAGCAGGGGCCACGGAAGTGGAAATCCAGCAACTAATTCAGGACAATGCTCACTCGAGTGATGTGATTATCTACACAGATGGTTCGGTGTCAAGAGGTGAGAAAAGTGGCTGGGGGTTCATAGCCAAAGCCAATGGTCGACGTTTGGGGCAGGAGAGCCTGGCATATGATACCACAACATCCAGCTTAAGAATGGAAGTGGAGGCAGTCACTGCGGCTCTCCGCTGGATGAAGAATACGGCACACACACACACACATCGTGACTGTAACTGACTCAGAAAGCATGCTGACGAGGGTGAGGATGGGCAGGCTTCGTGCGGAGTGGCTTGCTTCGCTTCGGAGGTCACGGGTGACAAGCATCGCCTGGATCTTTTCTCCGGGGCATGCCGGCGTGCTGGGAAATGAACAGGCGGACAGATTGGCTGGCTCTGCAGAACTTGGTGGAGTATTGATACATGACAAGGCAGACGTGGTTGCAGCCTTCTAGGAGCACGTGCAGACCTCGGAGGAGCAAATGGATTACCATGGTCTGGCAAGAATGAGACAGCGAGGAGTGACGAGGGATATGGCCGACGCTCAAAGGAAAGGCGAGACGGACATATAATCAGATTGCTACTGGTACTATTAGTGTTGGAACTCTTCGTTGGCTGCTGAGGATGGGGACGGAGCGCTTATGGGAATGCCCCAAATGCTGTGATGTTGATTCCTAAATCAATCAATCAATCACTATCACGGTGAAGTGATTATGCCACCAGCCTCGATTTCCGAAGGTCATGTGTTCGATTCCGGACTAGGTCGTTTGGTTCACGAATGCAGTTGTCTTAGAGACTCCTGGGAGCCGTCGCCGGAGTTGGTGCTTTCTGCGGCGCTTTCGGCAGACCGCCTCGCGGAAAGAAACCAGGCCATATGGGATAAAACCTGGGGCAATGAAGTCGAGCCCCTTACCTTTTAAACTCTATCCCAGTAAAGCTGGAGCTCAAGGTAATGAGCGAGGGAATTGGTTGGCTTCAATAGCACCAGTGGTTGCATCATTCATTATGGGCAAGGCAGACAGATGTACTGAAGACTTATCTATGAATGACTAGTAGTGAAAGAGAGTGACAGGTGAAACATCATATTACGGATTGTTCAAATTAGGAGTTAAGCTTGAGACTAGCAGGAAGGGACGAATGAGAGAACAATGGTGACATTATTACAGCCAGTGTATCAATGGACTGATTAGAATCACAATCTGGTAACAATTGCTGCACTAGACGGTGCATCTGAATGTTGTGATATTGATTTCTGAATCATTCAGTCAAGCCTGTGTGGTGTTATAATAGCCACGTGTCTTGTGGTGTGACATAATAGCCACTGTGATAATAGCCACTTGTCCTTTGATGATATAATAATAATCACTTGTCCTTTGATGATAAATAATAACCACTTGTCCTTTGATGATATAATAACAATCACTTGTCCTTTGATGATATAATAACAATCACTTGTCCTTTGATGATATAATAATAAGTCACTTGTCCTTTGATGATATAATAATAATCACTTGTCCTTTGATGATATAATAATAATCACTTGTCCTTTGATGATATAACAATCAGTCACTTGTCCTTTGATGATATAACAATCACTTGTCCTTTGATGATATAACAATAATCACTTGTCCTTTGATGAGATAATAATAGCCACTTGTCACCTCATATTGTTTCCATGGTTGTCATCATCGTCTAGGATTAGTTTCATAAATGATGTATTAATGAAATACTGTATGAGAGCAGAGACATAAGAAGGACAGAATGTCAGACAGGGATGCATGCCCAATTCTTAACCCTTTTAAAATAGTTTGTTTGCTCTGGCTGGCAGTTTGTTTCCATTCATGTATCATGTGCCATGCCGATGAGCGTGGGCGGTCATGAATCACCAGAGTCAACATGGATCAGCAGTTTGTTTAACCAGGTATAAAATAACAACAAAAGACACCACTGTAAACATAATGTCAATTATGTAATACCTATTTATTATAAATTTAGAAACATCAAAGTTAAGTCACCCTCGTGCTAAAACACTAGTGGCTGTTTTTATTACTACATTCATAATTGACACAATTTTAATAGATCATAAAACAAACAGCTTTGATTACTATGAGCACGGGGTGTGGTATCAGCAATTGTGACGACCACATTTGTTCTGACTGTCTGGCTAAGGCAGGACCCTGTGTCCAGCTTAAAAGAAAATGTAAAATATGAATATGGAATGTGAGAACTATGGGCTATGGGTGAGGAGTAACTACAAGTTATTATCAATGAAACAGAATTTAAAAATGTATTTCTAGATGCAAAACAATCAAACGTGGTTGAATACAAGGTAGTTGTACCACACTTAAAGCATATAATTAAGTGTATTATAAATACACATTTATACACATAAATACAAATAAAGGTCACAGGGCAGTTTAAAAATGCTGTGTCCATCTTTACAATGTTGTAGCCTGTTGCTTCTTCTTCTTCCTTCATTCGTTTGAAATTTCTTGTCTATAGCTGCAATGTTGTGGCCTGTTGCTTCTTCTTCCGTCATTCATTTGAAATTTCTTGTCTATAGCTGCAATCTTGTAACCTGCTTCTTCTTCCTTCATTCGCTAGAAATTTCTTGTCTATATCTGCAATGTTGTAGCCTGTTGCTTCTTCTTCCTTCATTCGTTTGAAATTTCTTGTCTATATCTGCAATATTGTAGCCTGTTGCGATATCTTCTTCCGTCATTCGTTTGAAATTTCTTGTCTATATCTGCAATGTTGTAGCCTGTTGCGATATCTTCTTCCGTCATTCGTTTGAAATTTCTTGTCTAGATCTGCAATGTTGTAGCCTGTTGCGATATCTTCTTCCTTCATTTGCTAGAAATTTCTTGTCAATATCTGCAATGTTGTAGCCTGTTGCGATATCTTCTTCCGTCATTCGTTTGAAATTTCTTGTCTATATCTGCAATATTGTAGCCTGTTGCGATATCTTCTTCCGTCATTCGTTTGAAATTTCTTGTCTATATCTGCAATATTGTAGCATGTTGCTATATCTTCTTCCGTCATTCGTTTGAAATTTCTTGTCTATATCTGCAATGTTGTAGCCTGTTGCTTCTTCTTCTTCCTTCATTCACTTGAAAGTAAGTCAGCAAGGCCGAATGGATAAGAACGTATGTTCTTAAACATCAGGTGTGCTGAATCTTATGTAAGGGGTTAAACCCCTACACCAGACAGTTGGACTAAAATGCTGACCTATCATCCTTGACTTGGGGATGTTAATTACAAGTACCTCTGAAGTCAGAGTGGATTCGCCTGATGGTGAGGGACACTGTAATAGGTAAAGTTAATTCACACGCAAAATTCAGTCCTGCCCGTTGCTATATCTTCTTCTTTCATTCGCTTGAAATTTCTTGTCTATATCTGCAATTTTGTAGCCTGTTGCTATTTTGTCTCCTATGTATCAGAAGGCAAGACATCTAATTCACAACTCAAGGTTGTCACAAAGTGAATCAGGATAACGATCTAAGTCCTAAAATCTTGGCAAACATGCCTCATGCTACACTGACACAAATAAACATACCGTATTCATGAACATAAATTACATGATATCTTAAATTATACCGCTGTACCTAATTTTCGGTACTTTGCCTAGTACGTGGAAACACAATGTGTCACAAACTAAACATAACCAACCAGTCGTGATCAACCCTCATGGTTAGCCATTGCAAATTTCTACCCCCATATGTTTGAATTGACTTTGTGTGGTTTAACGTGAAAAATATTCTGAAAATTCACAATGAAACTAGCGGCTGATGAACCAAGCACTTCAACAAGAAAGCGAAGTAGGTCTAGGCTTTTCACAGTCCAACAGGTGATCGATACTTTGGTTTATTCAGACTGGATTGGCACACAAAGGTGGAATATTGGCGCTAGATGAAAGGTAGACCTATTTTCTACAATGTCTCCAAGTTACATCTTATTCTAACCACTTGTTTGCATGTAACTAACATTTTTCTATATCATGGTGGTTTTTTTCTCTCTAATGCTCAGGAGCCCAGGTATAGGGGACAGTTAGGTTCAGGGCCTCAATCTAGTAGGGTTAAGCTACTTCTGGTGTAGTATAATTTGCCCATGTGTTACAGGGGCCCATAAGAGAATTAAAGAAAAGTAACACTGTAACCTGTTTTGCATGCCATAAGAGGCAACTTAGTGGGCTGGCATGAGACTGGCTACCTAATACAGTAGAAAACTGTCGCTGCAACATCCAACCAATCGTAACACAAGTATACAAAGGGATGGCTTCAGTTGGATGAGGGTTTATGCTTCTTTGGCACATAGAAGAAGAAGAAACAGTTTCCAGAAATGTTTTCCATTTAGACGAAGCATCCTTGCAATGTTTTATAAGTGTATTTTACACTGTCCTGACCCTGTGTTTCTAACAATGTCATCTGGCTCGATGTAACAGTCTATCAACAAGCATTAAAATTAAACTGTGATGCTATAGAGACAACAGGACACTGGTGCAAACCACAAAACAGGCTTAAATTACACAATTCACTGCATTTTTCTGTGCTCGGCCACTGCTTAGGCACTTCCAGAGCCCAGTCACTTCCTAACTCTGATTTTTAGTTAATGCTGAAGTGTTATTTCATGTACCTACACAAGCCAGTCTGCCAAAGCATCCTCACATTGACAAGTACATGTTTCACGTTGATTATTGTTCACACATCGCTTTCACACGCATTCGGTACACATGCTGTGCAAAAGTAATCCACAACTTTCATGACATTGTAACCGAAATCAACACAGACACATTTAATACAAATTTCTATGTCTAAACACGTCCTATTCCCTTTTGACTAATTTGGCTAACTTATGTCCGCCGATGTTTACCTACATAGATCTTTATACTGCTAAAAACTGGTGTTTATCCATCAAGAATGATGATGACCATTAATTTCATCCAGTGGGGTTGAAAGTCTGGAGCCGTGAGTTCTAAGATGGCTGGTAAGGCATATTTTGACTCGACATGTTCTTTGACAATATAGGCAAAGAATGCTTGATGTTCCAGGAGGAGGATCTCCTACAGTATTTTTTTTTTGTCCAGCCTTTTTTTTTCCACAGCTCTTGCAGTCCTGTTTGCTTCACAAGTGACTACACACTCGCTTAATGATGTACGCCATGAATTTCAGTCTCAAAACTACTGGTCAGCTAAATGCTGAATGTAACCACTATACTCTCTAACCAATAATCGACAGTGAAATTTTGAACATACAAATGCTATTTCTAAATGCTACAATGTGTTACACTGTCTAATCATTTAATTATCTGAACTATTTCTGTAATTATAAACTGTCCTAAGGCCACATGAAAAGCGGGAACTCTTTTCTCTGCTTTTGTTGCCAAGAGTTCACACAAAGTTGTAATCTCCCGTGAATCGTGGGCTGACAGATGAATTGTACACTCATTCTTCGTAATACTATGAGTTATTATCTTGTGTCTTCAACTACAGTACTCTATATGTTCTTTGGTCTGTGTTTACTTCTATACTATTATTCATATAGCTATATTCTATATGGCATCTTTTATATAACCATAATATCATAGTGTGACACACACAAATCCATAAAACAATACTAGAATTCATTATAGTGAACAAACTACATTTTGAGATAAAAAATTAACAAACATTACCTATTTAAGAAATCAGCCCAGTAATACACAGGTGACTTCTGCTTCAAGCTGCAGCCACACTTTCGAAACAACTGCTTTGCTACTTTGTGTTGGCTGGGAGGACCCCTTTTCAGAAACACAATACGCAGCCGTCCGTGAAATACACAGCTATTTTTCATCACTACCTAGGAATGGGTACTCTGCCTTTCTTGGATGTTGTAGCTGTTTCTCATGCTCTCTTTTCAGAACCGAACCCAGATTATGTTTTTCTTCTTCTGCCTTTCATCTCTCAGTGATGTATTAGCCCTCAACCAACTCATGCAAACTTTTTGTAGATTTGTTCACGATTGGTTGGATTTTGCCGCTAATGTATTCTTAGGGATGAGGTAGCTAATCTTTTGCCAACCCTTTTTAGACACCTCTTACAACATGCATGGTGGGTTACAGTATTTCAAAGATGTAACCCTGACACATAAATCTATATGATGGGCACAAAGTTAACCAGTGAAAATAACATATGAAGGGCAATGGCTGTTGAATTACTTCAAGCGTTCTTTCCATGAGGGTCATTGCTTGATAAGCATGTATTATATCTAGAATTGCTACAATTATTGAAGTAGGATCATGCCATCTAAGTAACCTAGACAATTCTTAAGTGAGTAATCTGTAAAATAAAAGCCGAGCATGGGTTAGGGAAAATCAGTCTTGTAAAGAGCATTTGCACATATTCATTAAATAAATGACAATCATGACTGAAAACTGAATTCAGTGTCCAACACTAAAGGCCTGATGAAACTCTTCTGAGGCTTTTTACATTAAAAAATCATACATAACCTTGGTACTTGGCCCACAACCAAAACAGCAGAGTCATACAGTAAACATTATAAACATGATGTGAAATTTTAGTAATGCTACATCTATTACATCATCATTGTATTGGGTGTGGTGACCGGTTCCTTTCACCGTTTTGCATACACAATGTCAATCTTTACTGAGTTTGTTCACCAATTACATTCACAGCTCATTTGACACATACAAATTACAGCTTTATTGTGTGTGTGTGTTTGTGTTCATCAATTATCTTCTTTTCTGCCATTTACATCTACAGCTCTTTTCTCTTTCTCTCTCATACACGCAAGTGTGCGTGGTCACAGCTTTATTGACTGTGTTCATCTTTATCTTCTGCCCTGCCATTTACACCTACTTCAGACAAACACACACGTACGCACACACACACACGAGGTTAAACTTCACTAGGGCAGTGACCAGCTATTTTCTCCAGTGACACCTTCTCTTCCAACCCCCACCCCAGCACACAACAAATCAGCTGCTTCAAGTAACAACTTAATATGTCAAAGAAAAACTGTCACCTAGGATCAAACTTACCTATCTTTATCATAAAACCAGAAAAGCCTAGCTGAGTACAAATATACAACTATAAAAATGTATCCAAACAAATTAATAGTACCAGTCATCTTCACAAACTAGCTCAGAACTTTCCAGCTCACATATTAATGCCGCTGTAAAGGAGGAGAGTTCCAATTGGCTGAACTGGTCCTATAATTGTACCTCAGCTTCCGTCTGCCCGGGAACACCAATAACAGGTTTGGAGGTTCAATTTTGCTCAAGCGGAATATTTCTTCAAGGTCAGGAGGTTTAAAAATCTGTGTGATCAATGCTGTGTTCAGGGCTATTCCTGGATCATTGTGGAAGAAGAAGATAAAACTACTATAACTGACAGAAGATTTGAAAAATGTGTTTTTACGTGCTGTTTCTCTATACTCATTTTGACGGTCTGCACGTTCTCATAAATTTTCTTGCACACCAAAAATAGATGTCCTAAAATTTAAATTGTTTACACTGTATATGTAAGAAAGAGTGCTGAAATGAGAACCAGTTTTGTTGTATGGCAGTGAATCTTGGAATGTAAATGAACAAATTAAGAAGAAATTAGAAGCAACAGAGATGTGGTTCCTGAGACGAATGTTGCGAATTCCTTGGACTGCCAGAGTAACTAACGACGACTGCCTGTGACAGGCTAATGAAACTAGAATATTATATACAACAATAAGAAAGAGACTAACAGCTTTCTTCAGTCATGTTAAGAGAAGAGAGGCATTGGAGAACATCGTGACAACTGGAAAGATCGAGGGGAAGAGAGGCAGACCAAGAGAGATGATGCTGGATGGATTGAGACAGTGGCATGGAGAAATACCATCAGCAGAATTGATCTAAAACACCAAAGACCGAGATCTGTGGAGAGCCATGAACGCCTACGCCAGCTGGCAGGGCACTTGATGATGATGATACTGTATATGAGAAACTTAGGCAAGTCAGTCATAAAGTAATAACTAAAATATAAATACATCGACACAAGCGGTATTTTCCATGAAATAATCACCTACTGAAATGTCATTATTTACATATTTACTTTTTTTCTGCTATTACATTGTTATTGTGTGTGAATCTGTACATATATATATATATATCCCCTCCCTGGCAACACACTTGGTCCACGTGTCAACTAGCTGGTTGATTTCATCTAAGAAAATGTTTTTGGGTGTGGCCTTAAACCATTTTTGCATCTCCTCCATTACCGCGTAAACCAGTGCAAACTACCAATCATTGAGCCTTAAATAACTTCCCAGTTCAAACTACCAATCATTGAGCTTTAAATAACTTCCCCAGTTCAAACTACCAATCATTGAGCTTTAAATAACTTCCCCAGTTCAAACTACCAATCACCATCATCATCATGTACCATGCCAATGAGCATAGGTGGACACAGTTGGCCATCTCACATGATGACCAGTCTTTTATCAGATCTGTGTTATTGTCCAGATTATGCCAAACGGCCAAGCCATCAAGGTATGTATCTCTTTGCCTTTCCTTAGTTTTTTCCCCCATCAAGCGTGCCAGTTGTAACTAAATTTTAAAATTTATTTCTCCAATCAATAGGACTACCAATAGAAAAACAAATACACTCACTTATCTCTCTTTCTCTCATTTAATATGCATGCACACACTGAGAATATAGGTAAACAATATTACCTGTTGCCCACTCAGGTATCTTCTTCTTTGGAGCCTCCTCGTCATCCGTAGACTCATCAGAAAACTTGTCTTCTATACCATAGTTGTCAGGATCGCTAGACTTGCTGCTGATGCTGTTTTTCTTCAGTGGAGTTATTTCATAACTGCCAATGAAAGAATTGTACAACAGATCAGATCTTTCATTTCTAAAACACCTCATTTTCATAATTCAAACAATAACCAGCTGAGAATCAAGGACATCTAACAACCTTGTTAAACCTTCCTAACTTCCTTTTGTAAGGAAGCAATGCATGTATAAAATATTACAAATTGTGTGGCTATGTGATGTTGCAGACAGGTTTGCAGCAAAGAAACTTAATCATGTCATTACAATAGGTACCTAATTCAGAAATAAAACAGAAATGAAAAAGGATATTGGTAACCCCATCTCACAAAGTAGTGATCTAGTTTGGGTGAAATATCAGCTATCTTTGTCATTCTTCTTCCTCCACCTTTCATCTCCTATTGGAGCATAATCCCTTATCTAACTTACGCCTGGACTTTTGAAGACTTGTTGATGATTGATTGGATTTGGCAGCTAAATTTTCTATGTGAAACTTCAACTCCTAACTTATCTGAATAAGGAAGACACAAACAATAGATTGCACAGTTTATTGCTTGGTATATATTGCTACAGCTAGCCAGGTGCATACTGCAGACATTTTTTTTTGCTGTTGTGCTTGCTTTGAACTCAAGCGTAGTACATACACTACTTATAGTAGCCCTGGGCTTAATTTTGCATGTGGATTAGCTTTCCTTATTACCAGTGTCCCTCGCCATCAGGCAAACCCCACTCCGACTGCAGGAGTACTTTTAATTTACATCCCCAAGTCAAGGATGAAAAGTCAAAATGTCATCCAACTGTCCGGTGTAGGGGTTGAACCCTTACCTCGGCATCAGCTAACAGGATGTTTAAGAACGTGCATTCTTATCCATTCGGCCATGCTAACCTCCATACTGACAAAATCACACAACATAAACTAAAGCAACAAATTAAATCCCTCAAGATGAAATATACACCAAACATATTCTCACAGTAAATTAAATTGTCTACCACAATAATTTTAAACTGACTATCATGTTGAGATGCAGCGAATTATGCTAGGCAATAAATTGAGAAAATTAATGTTTGTATCTTCCTTATTCAAATTCACTAAGGAAAAACGTTTTGAATTTCCAAACTTACTGCTGATTTCCCCGTAAATCCTGTTGATGTACTTTAAAATAAAATTAAATATGTTCATCCTCATATTTGTTAATGGTGCTCAGGAATACAACGGAAAACTCGGACTCACCTGTTGAGGTTGCTATTATTTGTGTTGCCAAGAGCTGCTGCTGTGTTCGCGATGCTTGCCTTCTGTGGTGTCTGAGTTAAGCTGCTTCTATGATTGCTAATCACTTTAGCTGGCTGGGTTTGCTGCTGCTTTTGTTGAATTTGTATCTTCTGCTTATGCTGCAACCGCTCCTTTTCCTGCTCGTAAGAAATTAGAAGCAGCATCGTCATCTCTCTATTTTTTTAAAACTTATACAAAATCCCCACTAAAGGTTAAGGTAGCCCCATGACAGAAGCTGCCACTGGGATGTGAGGTGTTAGACTGTCCCATATTCTAGACCACCACACAATAAGGTAGCCACTGGGGTGTGAGGTGTTAGACTGTCCCATATTCTAGACCACCACACAATAAGCTGACACTGGGGTGTGAGGTGTTAGACTGTCCCATATTCTAGACCACCACACACTAAGGTAGCCCCATGACAGAAGCTGACACTGGGGTGTGAGGTGTTAGACTGTCCCATATTCTAGACCACCACACAATAAGGTAGCCACTGGGGTGTGAGGTGTTAGACTGTCCCATATTCTAGACCACCACACAATAAGCTGACACTGGGGTGTGAGGTGTTAGACTGTCCCATATTCTAGACCACCACACAATAAGGTAGCCACTGGGGTGTGAGGTGTTAGACTGTCCCTTATTCTAGACCACCACACAATAAGGTAGCCACTGGGGTGTGAGGTGTTAGACTGTCACATATTCTAGACCACCACACAATAAGGTAGCCCCATGACAGAAGCTGCCACTGCAGTGTGAGGTGCTAGACCACTACACAATAAGGTAGCCCCATGACAGAAGCTGCCACTGCAGTGTGAGGTGCTATACTGTCACATATTCTAGACCACCACACAATAAGGTAGCCCCATGACAGAAGCTGCCACTGGGGTGTGAGGTGCTAGACTGTCACATATTCTAGACCACTACACAATAAGGTAGCCCCATGACAGAAGCTGCCACTGCAGTGTGAGGTGCTAGACTGTCACATATTCTAGACCACCACACAATAAGGTAGCCCCATGACAGAAGCTGCCACTGGGGTGTGAGGTGCTAGACTGTCCCATAGTCTAGACCACCACACAATAAGGTAGCCCCATGACAGAAGCTGCCACTGGGGTGTGAGGTGCTAGACTGTCACATATTCTAGACCACCACACAATAAGGTAGCCCCATGACAGAACCTGCCACTGGGGTGTGAGGTGCTAGACTGTCACATATTCTAGACCACCACACAATAAGGTGCCACTGGGGTGTGAGGTGTTAGACTGTCCCATATTCTAGACCACCACACAATAAGCTGCCACTAGAGTGTGAAGTGTTACACTGTCCCATATTCTAGACCACCACACAATAAGCTGCCACTGGGGTGTGAGGTGTTAGATTGTGACATATTCTAGACCACCACACAATAAGGTAGCCACTGGGGTGTGAGGTGTTAGACTGTGACATATTCTAGACCACCACACAATAAGCTTCCACTGGGGTGTGAGGTGTTAGACTGTGACATATTCATACCACCACACAATAAGGTAGCCACTGGGGTGTGAGGTGTTAGACTGTGACATATTCAGACAACCACACAATAAGGTAGCCACTGGGGTGTGAGGTGTTAGACTGTGACATATTCTAGACTGACATATTCTAGACCACCACACAATACGGTAGAGTGACCAGTCCCTTCCCCACTGCCTGCCTTTCTCAAAAAATTGTGACAGGTTAAGGTTAAAGGTGAGAGGATCAATTTCATTGCACTGGGTTTTATCCCATCTGGCTTGACCTCTCTCTGCATAATGGCAAGCCAGCTGCCGAGAGCACCTCACGTAGCATGGACATCCATAGCTCCAGCAGTTAACTCCACGGGTCTCACAAAAAAAAAAACTGCACCAATGGTCTGAACAACGCTTATCCAATTCCTATTTTATGAGATTTGATCAATTCCAGAGCCAGACTGGTCAGAAAAAACAAGAATCCATGAATTGCTGAGAATTGAACCCAGACCAGTGTCATGGTAAGTAAGCATACAATTCACTATGCCAGCACAACTCCTCAAATTAACATTGCAGCAAGTAAATCAGATGTCAAACACAGTGGCCCAGGATTCCATCCCCAGTAGTAGTACAACTGGATGTCCGTTTCTAATCAGCACAAATCTGAGGTCACTCATTAAATGGATTTAACAGGATAATTCATCAGACGATACTACCATAAATGTGTGTGAAGGGTCAGATGTTGACATAAATTAGTTCACAGCACAATAAGATGGGGCGACCAGTCTCTTTATTTCCGATACTTTTCTCAAATATTCTTACAATTATCCGCTGTCCTATTTATGAGGCCTGCTCCACGGCGAAGGGGTTATACACACAGTTCGTGATCCCGCATACAGCGTTCAAAACACAGCTGAGGGCAATTTGGCAGCAGACTGCCTTGCGTTGGTTTTTTTAAATGAAAATGGTATGAGTGCCAGTCATTTAGAACGCAATGACAAACTACTAACGTAAACTTGCCAAGAAATCACAAACAGCCAAAAATGCTGGGGTTGACTGCGACGTCCTGTAAAGGATATGCAACTAACTAACTATTTATGAGGCTGAGTCAATCCCAAGGCTGTACTGGTTCTGAAAAAACATCCTGCCACTAGAGGGTACATGTTGGTGAGCAAGAGCTTTGACAAATAACCATGGCTTATATACAAAAAGAGGCAAAATTTATGGGGAAGTTGCAAGGGGAAGGCAGAGACACATAACTGGATGGACTGACCACATGGAATAATCAGGGCATGAACAAAGACGTGACCTGAGATTCGTGATCGTGGGAGATGGCAAACCATGAACGAGCATGCTTATTGGCGTGGCACAGGATGATACGGATTCAATTTTATGTCTGTTAATTTCTATAATAAAAATCCCTTTACCATAGCTTTTAGTTTCTCATACTCCTCCTTAATTTTTCTTTCTCTCTCTTCTTTCTTCTCTCTTTCTATTCTCTGTTGTTCTGCCCTCTCATAAGCAAGTCGCCGTTCCCTGTAATTAGAAACATGGAGAACTGTGGTTGCAATCAAGCAACTACCAATTAGTTGTTTTTTAAAAAATACTTACTTGGAAACAAACATACATACTTGCTACATTAAACATTTGAACCCTAAAAAAAAAAACCACATACACACTATCTCTCACGCATGCATGCACACACACATATATATGGCCCTTTTGTATGCCTTAAAACGTATCTGGCATATGGTGGTAGACCAATTATAAACCTACTGGTACTCTCTCTCTCTCTCTATGCATGCGTGCGAATGCATGCATGTGTGTGTGTGAGTGTGTGTGTCTCTCTCTCTCTCTCATGCAATACACCATACATATTCAACCCCTCATGGGACTTAACTAAAATGGTAGAAGGTCTCAGAGCAAGTGGAGATGCAGTATGCAGAACCCACTGTCATTTGGTGCAAGCTCTGGCACTCATCAATCAACTCTCATCTCCTGGGTTACCTGATCAAGCATGACCTCTAGCCTGTGCTCTAGCAAGTATGGTGCTGAAGGTGGAGACAGTTGGAGCTCTGGCACTCATCAATCAACTCTCATCTCCTGGGTTACCTGATCAAGCATGACCTCAAGCCTGTGCTCTAGCAAGTATGGTGCTGAAGGTGGAGACAGTTGGAGCTCTGGCACTCATCAATCAACTCTCATCTCCTGGGTTACCTGATCAAGCATGACCTCTAGCCTGTGCTCTAGCAAGTATGGTGCTGAAGGTGGAGACAGTTGGAGCTCTGGCACTCATCAATCAACTCTCATCTCCTGGGTTACCTGATCAAGCATGACCTCTAGCCTGTGCTCTAGCAAGTATGGTGCTGAAGGTGGAGACAGTTGGAGCTCTGGCACTCATCAATCAACTCTCATCTCCTGGGTTACCTGATCAAGCATGACCTCTAGCCTGTGCTCTAGCAAGTATGGTGCTGAAGGTGGAGACAGTTGGAGCTCTGGCACTCATCAATCAACTCTCATCTCCTGGGTTACCTGATCAAGCATGACCTCTAGCCTGTGCTCTAGCAAGTATGGTGCTGAAGGTGGAGACAGTTGGAGCTCTGGCACTCATCAATCAACTCTCATCTCCTGGGTTACCTGATCAAGCATGACCTCTAGCCTGTGCTCTAGCAAGTATGGTGCTGAAGGTGGAGACAGTTGGAGCTCTGGCACTCATCAATCAACTCTCATCTCCTGGGTTACCTGATCAAGCATGACCTCAAGCCTGTGCTCTAGCAAGTATGGTGCTGAAGGTGGAGACAGTTGGAGCTCTGGCACTCATCAATCAACTCTCATCTCCTGGGTTACCTGATCAAGCATGACCTCTAGCCTGTGCTCTAGCAAGTATGGTGCTGAAGGTGGAGACAGTTGGAGCTCTGGCACTCATCAATCAACTCTCATCTCCTGGGTTACCTGATCAAGCATGACCTCAAGCCTGTGCTCTAGCAAGTATGGTGCTGAAGGTGGAGACAGTTGGAGCTCTGGCACTCATCAATCAACTCTCATCTCCTGGGTTACCTGATCAAGCATGACCTCTAGCCTGTGCTCTAGCAAGTATGGTGCTGAAGGTGGAGACAGTTGGAGCTCTGGCACTCATCAATCAACTCTCATCTCCTGGGTTACCTGATCAAGCATGACCTCTAGCCTGTGCTCTAGCAAGTATGGTGCTGAAGGTGGAGACAGTTGGAGCTCTGGCACTCATCAATCAACTCTCATCTCCTGGGTTACCTGATCAAGCATGACCTCTAGCCTGTGCTCTAGCAAGTATGGTGCTGAAGGTGGAGACAGTTGGAGCTCTGGCACTCATCAATCAACTCTCATCTCCTGGGTTACCTGATCAAGCATGACCTCTAGCCTGTGCTCTAGCAAGTATGGTGCTGAAGGTGGAGACAGTTGGAGCTCTGGCATGCTGCCAGAGACGGTCATACATCAGAATGGAGCATAATGGGAACGACCCGTTGCTGCGAAGTTGGAACTGCGACTAACTAACTAACTAACTAACTAACTAACATCAGAATGTCAAAAATCAAATAGGCCCTATGTCTGCAAATATTAGTTGTTGCGCTCCCCCCTGTGTTGAGTCCTCAGGCAGGTTTGGTGCCAGGCCCTGTGTCTCAAGTGTTCAACAAATATTGTTAGAACAGCACACAACAGTATCAATAGACACAAGTACATAAAGCTACAGATGAGCTCTACAGCAATGTGTACATGTGGGCAAACAGCTCAAACTGCAGAACATTCACTACAACACTGTATTAAATACAGTTCAGAAACGTCTATCCTATGGCCGGATGAAATAACCCTAGATGTTAAACTCTATGAAAGTCTGTAAGACCTGCAGGAAACAGTGCACTGTGGAAGAGCAAGAAGGCGTTATTCATTTTTTGTGGTCAGTGCCGTGGTCCAGATAAGGACATGGACTAGTTATGCCATAACCCAAATTAGATTAGGTCAGAGGTTATGGTAGTGTTCAGTAAATGGACACCTGGATCTTGAAAAGTGGATACTTTTCACACAGCGTGAAAATGCTGGAACTCGCTTGGCGGTCAACAGGAAGCGAGATCCGGACAAAGGGCATTCTAGGCTGTGGTTTCGTCGAGTGCGGACCACATTGTGAACCGAGTAATGGCCAACATTGAGCCACTCTTTTAGTAAAGTTTATGTATAGAAAATGTGGTGTAGATTTGTGATCGTATTACATAATTGTGTGCGCAATTGTGAGTAACTATTGTACAGTGTTTTGAGGAATAGATTGCCAAAATAAACCGCACTCACGTTGAGTTATTACAGTGGGCCATGATGGCCGGGTAGAATGGAAGAGGTCGACTATCAGTCAAGTAAAGTTGAAGTTAACAACCATTGAAGTAAGGCCGCATAGCGAAATGCAGAGTCTGAGATATGGCAGAAAGAAGAGACTGAAACTAACCATGGGGACGATATGTTGTTGATTAATGGTGAGGTTATAACTCATACCCCTAGGCATCCGAAGCTATGCCCCAGACAAGCAGCATTTTGGCACTGTGGCAGTCAGATTGTGTGAAACCTTATTAAATCTACAGAAGACTGAAGGTTAACTATGAAGACAGTTGTTTGTGTCAGGGAAGAGTGAATGAATGGATAGAATGATTTCAAAATAGACGGCTAAACGACAAACAAATTCAGATGCAGGAATCCGATTGGTAAATCATGATGGTCACCTTTTGGGATATTAAGGGTTCTATATTGGTGAATGTTAAGGAAAGGAGTGAAAGTGTGACTAGTGCGCAATACAGTAACATGCTAGTCAACAAACTGAAGCCTGCAATATAATCAAATTAACAGGGACTTCTCTCAAATGGAGTACTGTTGCTGCACAACACCTGCCCTTATACGCCTTCTCACGCAATGGACACCATGTGCTCCGAAATTTGAGGTCTTGAAACATCCAGCATACAGTCCAAACTTGTCACCATCTGACCTTAACCTATTTAGACCCTTGAAAGAACATTTGAGAGGTCAGAGGTTTGCAGATGACAAAGAGGTAATGGTGACGGTGCAAAATTGGTTTACACAGGCCACACTAACAACCATTTTCCTAGAAGGCATCAAACAAGCCAATGGACAGGTGGAACCAGTATGTTGCCAAGCAGGGGAACTATATGGATAAATAACAAACAAAATTTCTGGTTCACACTATTGTAAAAAAAATGTATTCGTAAAATTCCTGTCACTTGGTAGCTTATAGTTTTCTAAGATAGTAGGACTTTGATGAAACAACATAACTGATGTAGCCTTTTCATTTACCTTCAAACTAAAATTTCAGAAGTATCTGTGTTATGCACATTGCATCATCACAGTTGAAATAGTAATTGACTGAACATGCAAATGTTTAATTTTGTGTTTTTCTTGAAAAATCATTCTCAAAGACATTAACCTTGCTTCAGAAAGCATACACTGATACTGCAGGAAACATATCCTTCATTGTGTAAGTGATGCAGCTGAAAACAAATGCCCCGAAAAATGGACAACAAATATTTGGA
The DNA here is from genome assembly GCA_963921405.1 of Cepaea hortensis. Lineage (NCBI taxonomy): Eukaryota > Metazoa > Mollusca > Gastropoda > Stylommatophora > Helicidae > Cepaea > Cepaea hortensis. The sequence goes on from OY992886.1 coordinate 75,348,176, forward strand.
TTCCGCTGCAAGACACTGCACCAGCACATCATTTCTTGCTGGCAAAGTGGTATCCCACAATGCATGATGTGGCTGAGCTCAAACATCCTCCATATTCTCCCAATTTTACACTGCCTGACTTTTCTTTCTTCCACCTTAAATTTACACTGAAAGGGCAGAGGCAAGGATGCTGAGGGCATTGTCACAAAAGCAGCTGAGAGATGTTTCCAAAAATGGATTGCAGGAATATTTTCAACGGCCACATGAACATTGGCAAAAATGCAGTGGCTGCCAAAGGGAATAATTTTGAACAAAAATGAGTAAATGATTGCATTGTAATTAATCTTTATATAATAATCATACTCTGTTCAAACCTAACTTCGTATAGGTATAAATATAAAGTAACAGTGAAGTCAAACTGCTCACACAGCATTAAGACATGCATGGGATATGAGGACACAATAAACACGAAACACTAGAACATAAAAAACATCGCATTCTTCAATATAATTTTCTTCTCTCGTGTTATGGACACCGACAGTGATGGGAAAAATATTATAACAATAGAAACAAATTATCTGCACAAGATGCAAAGTGTAATGAGAAAAAATATCTGCACAAAATGCTGAATGTAACACAGGGAGACAAAACAAGACAAGAACCCATGCATACATATAAATACAATCATAAACATGCTTGCATACCCATGTATACATATAAATGCAATGGTATACATACATGCATACACATCCACACATACCCATGTATACATATAAATGCAATGATATACATACATGCATGCACATCCACACATACCCATGTATACATATAAATGCAATGATATACATACATGCATGCACATCCACACATACCCATGTATACATATAAATGCAATGATATACATACATGCATGCACATCCACACATACCCATGTATACATATAAATGCAATGATATACATACATGCATGCAAATCCACACATACCCATGTATACATATAAATGCAATGATATACATACATGCATGCAAATCCACACATACCTAAGACAACATGAGCCAGAGTCATGTGTGAGTTCTACAGCTCCTAGAGTGGAAGGAAATAAGGGATCTTCAGAACACAGTAAATGCAGAGAGGGGTGCAGAAAAGAAAGACTTAAAAGAAAGAAGGAAGGAAAGAAAGAAAGAAAGAAAGAAAGAAAGAAAGAAAGAAAGAAAGAAAGAAAGAAAGAAAGAAAGAAAGAAAGGACTACAGGCATTAAAAGCAAGAGTATCCACTTCATTTCACCAGGGTCTATACCTCGATCTTCTTTCCACAGAGCTGCGTGCAGAAAGCCTCACACAGAACATGAACTCCACAGTTCCCGTGGCGACACCCCCCCCCCCCCCCCCCTCGAACCTTACAAACACTTCACTCAAAAACAAACCAATGTTAGTAGTGTGAGGCAGGAGGTTTGACCACTTTGCTATGAGACTCCCAGAAAGACAGGGCAGACACAAAGAGAGAGAAGCATGATAATTTATGTTTTTAAATGGAAATCTACTAAGATTTCTGGACAAATCCACTAACGATGACAGACGAAAGATGTTAATGTTTTCAAAGGTATATTGCTTTCAGAAATCTATATTAGAGTTTTGGACAAATCCACTAGGGATAATAGATGAATGATGTGAATGTTTTCAAAAGTATATTTCTTTCAAACAACAATATCACTAACACATTCGTCACACTACTGTTATAGTAAGTTCACAAATGTTTGCTCCCCTATAAAAATACATAACTCAGTAACCAATTGAGGGGAAAATAATTAAATTTAGCATGTAACCTTATCATTATGTACACCCAACAAAACAAATTCTTGTTCTGGAGATTGTACAGCAGATCTCAATGTTTATATGCAGTATATAATTTATGGGTCAGAGATTAAGTGCATATTATGAAATGCATTACATCTTCACAGGAAACATCAGTGTTTAATAATTAATATTCTCCATGATGCATGGGAATTTCCTTATGAGAAGCACGTCACATAGTGGAACGGATATGCCTTGCATCGTTACCCGAATTGACATGCATTACTGTAAAACATGTTTGATAGCGTGAATTTAATACATTTTCGCCAAAACATCAAAGAAATTTCACCGCTTTACATGACTTCAGTTGCCTTTGGACCTACCAAAAGACATATTCCTTGGGTGGGAGTATATATTAGACAGCAGGAAAAATTTCATAACGATGCAATATATACTTTTTAAACAAAACTGAATATGAATTAGAGCAAACATTTGTGAACGCGCTATAATAACTGTTTTTAAGTTTATGCATAAAAGAAAGATAAAATGCATACTTTTCTATCCTCAGTTGTTCTCTTGCCTTTTCTTTTGCCTCCTTTGCCTGTTTCATTCTTAACTTGTCCTCCTTGAGTTTTTCTTTTAAATTTACAAAGCTGTCTTCCAGCTTGTGCCTATTTTGTTCTGTTTTCATGTGACTCTCATTTCTGTTTATCATCTCTGCCTGCACTCTGTTCTTTCCTTCCTAAATTGATTTTAAAAAACTATGATATTGTCAACAAGAGAATTTTAACTCAGCATAAATATGATTCTACCAATCAGGAAAAGTAAAATTATGTCTGTACATCAATTATTTAATAATTGAAACATTTAAAAAACACACAAGGCGAGCTAACAACTGTATTGTTTATTTGTGCCAGATGAGGGTACCATTTGTAATCCAAGCAATGGAAAGTTGGGTGTATGCCATTTAGGATATGCACAAAAATAAAACTGTAACTAGTACACTAAAATGGCTCCGTAGCAAAGGGGTTACAGATGCAGTTTGTAATCCCAGATACCGCGTCTGATACACAACTGATGCACACACACAAAATGCTGGGGTTGACAGTGACATCCTTTAAAGGCTATGTAATTAACTTTTTTTCAATACACTAAAATATTTTGGTTTGTATATTACTACACATCCCTATCAGGTTAGTCAGTATGAGAGAGAATCAAGTAATCAGGGCATTTCATTTCTGTCATTTACTGCCAATATAATACCTTGCTGTGTATGGCAAGGGGGTTTTTAGCCTGAGCAATTAAGGCCGCCTGGCTAGTGCAGTCGCAGCAAACTGTGCAGGTTAGGGTTTTCTTTTTGCCCCCGACAGAAAGAAATCCACACCTTATTGAGGATTCGAACCCGGGTCTCCCGAAGGAAAATCCGGCATTCTAGACATATGGCCACTTCACCTTCCTCTATTGAAGCAATTCTCTTCAAATCTGCAGAAATCGGAATGCCAAAGTTCTTGTATCTCTGTGGTGTAGTTGCTTCTTCGGCGTTCTCTTGTTCTTTTCTCCTTAAATTTGCTATCCAGTGCATTTAATAGTAGACCTCCCTTTCTCAGATAGTGGTCAAGCCAGGACAGCTGAGTTTTTTCTAACATTCTTTGACAGTTGTGTATGCCTTTAAGAACATATTCTTTATCTTATTTTTTTTAAATCAAGTTTATTCTTTCTATCCTGTGACCACTTTCAAAAGCCTCTAAGGTCTTTTCAGCTGAAATAAATTCACAGGTATAGATTGACACTCAGAGAAGGCAAAGCAAATAAGTATAGATGAGAGGATCATTAAATAATTTTTTTTTTTTTTTTTTTTTTTAGCATATCCTTTACAGGACTTAGCTGTCAACACCAGCATCTTTCAGCTGTATGTTGATCTCTTGGCAAGATTACGCTCAGTAGTTTGCCATTGCTTTCTGAGCGGCCGGCTCACAAACCCCGTAAGTTACCGATGCGATTCGAACCACTGCTGATTTGAACCATCATCACGTTACCTGACGAGAGTATACGAGATTACGGAGAAAAGTCATAACCTCTAAGCCACGAAGCCGGCCATTAAATAATAGACAAATTAAATATGTTATTTCATTTACTCTCGTGTTAACTACGTGTTTTATTAAGTACAGCATAAACTATTGTCCAGTCTGCAATGATTTTTTTAAAACTGCATTTCATGTCATCACTCTGTCTATCACTCAGAGTCATTCTTACTGTTATGGGGGTAAGTCAATAAGTAAGTCACAAATGGCTGTAGAAAAATAACTAAATATGATAATAACTTGAAACCAGTTTATTTTTATACATACATTGTCCCTTTATTTCTCAATATAATTTCCACCAACTTTGATGCACTTATCTCATCATTTTATCAGTCCTCCCAAACCAGCTGCATAGAACTGCATGCTCTGTTTTCTAAACCATGTTTTCACTTCACATTCAACTTTGGCATCATTCACGAAATGTCTCCCGCCAAGGTGGGTTGTCAGTGTTTATGCTGACAAATGTTTGTCTCGTAAAGCAGTGCACAGCTGGGTAGAAAACGTTACGAGGGTGAGTCAATAAGTAAGTCACGCAGTTCTGTGGGATGGCAGGTAAATTAAAACAAAGCACGCAGTTCTATACAGCCGGTTTGGGAGGGCTGATAAAATGATGGGATAAGTGCATCAATGTTTGTGGAAATTATGTTGAGAAATAAAGGGACAATGTATGCATAAAAATAAACTGCCTTCAAGTTGTTATCATGTGTAGTTATTTTTCTACAGCCATTTGTGACTTATTAACTTACCCTCGAAACACACACATTTTTTTCTATCAGCTATCTGAGATATTCTTTTTGCCACACTTTGCTAATGCTTTGAGATGCACAGTGTTCATGGATGCCCATGTGCTAATGGTACCCATAAGGAAAGGAAAGGACAGTAGCACTAATTTACCATGGATGTCCAAAGGGGTGACAGGAGGGTTGGCGTAAGTCAGGTTGCCTAATCAACCAATCGATAACAAGTCTACAAAAGGCCTGCCTTGAGTCCGTGAAAGACCTATACTCCACTGGGAGATGAAAGATGGAGGACGAAGAAGAAGAGGCGGAGGTCACAACAAAAAGGATAGGGAAAAAAAAATCTGGTCATCATATCTTGCAGGGGTGGACAAAACTAAACATAATTCAGGAGCCAGCCCTTTTCTCAGAAGTCAGCATATCTTTATACAACTGAATTTAAAAACTCAAGTACCAGGCAAAAATGTCTAGACACCATGGCAAATGGGCACCCTGTATTTGTCTACCTCATGTCTGGTCATATCTGAATAATTATAGCAAAAGTTACTTTTACAGTTAAGCCTTTTACTGCTTTTTTCAAACATAATACATACTCAGGGAAACTCACCTGTCCTAGCAATTGTTCACTTTCTTTTCTAAATTCCTCATTCATGCTTGCTTCTATATCTGTTTTTTTTTTAAAACTGTATAATGACAACAGAAATTATGTATTATTACAGTTTAACACAAACATCTTAAAAAACAAAACATACTTTATTTTCAAAGGTTTAAGAATTGGGCACGCAGGCCCGTCTAACATTCTGCCCTTCTATCACTCTCTTTCATACATTATTTCATTCACACATCATTCAAAGCTAACTGAGAACAGCAACAATATAAAATATATGCATTATAAAGGCATGGGCAAAATGCATACATTAATACTACACGACTCGGTAATCTCAACTAAGACTACCAATTTTAGTTTTTTTTTTAAACAATCAAGTTGTAAACAAATAATGCAAAACAATTAGAATAATAATCATTCTTCACACGAATATTTCAATTTTAAAAAAATCTCCACCTTGATGGGGATTTGAAAACATGACCATGAGGCTCGTAGGCAAGCTTGCTAGCAACTGTGCTACAACTACCTGCTATTTTAATAACCACCTTACATTCAACTATCTCCTGGAGGAACACGAACACCTGTAGATCTACCCAGACTGACCAATCTATAAATATTATGTAGGTCTAGAAAGTGAAGATGTAACAGGCATTGGGGGTAGCGATGCCATGTGTGAAAATATTTCACAGATACTTGGGTACATATTTATCACGTGAGATCACCAGCTTGTCCCTCACTGCCTTGGCTTTTCTCAACACTTAATGTACCTATCTGTGAGACTGCGAAGGTTTGACTCAGCTATCACAACTTGCTTCACGCACAGAACACAAAGGCAGGATAATAAACCATCTATTAGCAAGTTAGCATGGTCAAATGGATAAGAGAACTCATTCTTAAACATCTGGTGTGCTGATGTAGAGTAGCGGGTTCGCTTCCTACACCAGTCGGACTAAAATGTTGACTTCTCCTCCTTGACTTGGGGATGTAAATTGCAAGTACCTCTGAAGTCCGTAGTGGGTTCGCTAGATGGCAAAAGTGAGTCCAGTGCACCAGAAGTAGTAGCACGTTTATGGACTATGCATGAGTTCAAAACGAGCAAACTCCAAAATAGAAACCCTATATTAAATATGTCAATTAATTTATATCCTCCTGACTCACTCTATCTATCTGTGTGCGTATGCATATATGCACGCAAAAGAATTAATAAATAAATAAAGCATTCCAGCTATTACTAATTGTTGAAATTAGACACAAACAAATACAACATAATTACTACAGATATCAAACCTCTGCCTCTGTTTGTCTGGTGCATCCTTGCACCCCTCCTCTATCACCTGTTCTTTCACAGTTAGTTTTGTTTCTAACTTCTTGTTTATTGTATCCCTTCCTTCATGGTCACTACAAGCTCTCAGTTCCTTAGGCATGGCATTTATTGCTTTCTTCTCTTCTCTTAGTCTAAACAAACACAAAAGAAAGAAAGACAAAAAAATTCCCTTAAAAAAGGACATGATCAGTTTCACATCAAATTACTCAAACACATCTAGCTCTGAAACCCTTTATTGTTCAACTATGAGCAGTGTTGATCTCCAGTGTTTAGTGCAGAAGTAACTTTTTGTTATGATCATCATGTGCCCTGTCATCGGCATAGGCATTCATGTCTCTCCACAGATCTGTCCTTGGTGTTGCTGATCAGCTCTGTTGAGAATATTCCTCTATGTCAGTCTCAGTCCATCCAGCATAATTTTTCTGTCTGCCTCTTTTTCCACTGATCTTTCCAGTTGTCACAATGTTTTCCAATGCCTTTCTTCTCATTATGTGTCATTCCTTTTCTAACTTAGAGCAAAGAGAAAAATAAAACCAGGTAATTAAACCATAATGCAGTTAGCACTATCCAGAAATGAAAAAACAGATGAATTTGCAAAAAAGGAAAAACATTTGAACAGTAAGATTATGAAGTCTCCTGCTTTGAGACCATATAAGCTATCCAGGCTATCAGAACAGAACCATCCCAGTAATAATTATGACATGCTTGACCAGCAGGGAAACATCACCATTCGTCACTGCAGGACACGGCATAATAGACTGAATAAACACAAGCATCTGTTATGTTTCACCACTATGGATTAAGCAACCAAACTACTGGACATGTAAACATGAACATGAACAGCGAGCTAAGAAAGATATACTGACCCACTGAAACACTCAAAACTCAGAGAAAAGATATACTGACCCACTGAAACACTCAAACCTCAGAGGAAAGGCCAGAGACACATAATCAGACTGCTGCTGGTACCACTAGTATTGGGACTCTACACTGGCTGTTGCAGATGAGCACGGAGCATGTATGGGAATATCCTGAGTGCTGTGATATCAATTCTTGACTCAACTTAACACACCCACTGAAACAACACTCAAGCTTCAAGCTGTACGGAACTAAAGAGGAATTCCAAAAGCCAGTTCAGTTCATCATGAAAACTTGCACAGTGGTGTAATAATCAAAGACAGCTTTTGCAAGAAGAGGAATGCCAGGTCTTCTACATTTGCTATAAAGCAAACTATACGTTGATTTGCTAGACCAAGACCTTTCATTAATCATCCAATTAAATATGTGTCAGTTATTAATGTGAATCAAACAATTAAACATGTGTCAGTTATTAATGTGAATCAAACAATTAAACGTGTCAGTTGTCCATGTTTAAACACAGAAGCCACAAACAATATGTTGCATGTTTTATTGCCTGGTATATTTTGCTGCATCTCATCAGGTGCATATTGCAGAGTTATATTTCATATGAAGTGAATAAATGAATAATACTTAAGCTGAAACAATTAAAACACAGTCATAGGTATTGTTTCAATGTGGAACATCTGTTATCCCCATGGTCGTTTCAAATTTACCACACTTCCTGTTTTCACAAAACTTGCTGAAAGCACACAATTTCTAACGCCTCATTATATTTCAGCATCACTTATTGTTTGCCAAATATATTATATGAAACTCTTTTTCTTTGTTCACGCTATGCCCATATTTTATGAGGTTCTTGAGGAATCAAAGAGGAATGCATTTTATAGCCTTTTGACAGCACAGGAATTCCTGAAGACTGTTTAACTCTCTTTTCCACCCTCACTGGTTAGTAAATTGTGCAACCTATTGTGTATGGCTTGTATGTGTAAATTCACGAATGGAATACATTGTTTTGAATTATCAATGTGCTAATGCTGAAAACATCAGGAAATGCTTATAACATTTACTTCTTCTGTTCTTCAATTTTCTGTCTCCTCATTTCAGCTGCTTTCCTCAGAGACTCTCTGTGGTCAGTCTTCTTCACTATCAACGTGTGCTGTTTTTGTTGAACCTGAATTTTAAGCAAAACAAGAAGACACTCATGTAAATAAAATACAGTAATGGCTCTATAATCTAACAGTAGCTTGAGGATTAATTTATCAAACACTACTACTCTGTCAGAATTCACACAATTTATCAAGTATACAACTATGTTACCAGAAGTCACACAATTTATTAAACATCACCAAATATTAATTTATCAAACACTAACTACTACTCCAGAATTCACACAATTCATCAAGTATACTACTATGTTTCCAGTAATACAATTTATTAAACATCACCAAATAATAATTAATGTATAAATTACTACTCCAGAATTCATACAATTCATTAAGTAAACTCCTATTTCCAGAAGTCATATAATTTATTAAACATCACCAAACTACTTTTCTTTCATATGCATCATATGAAACAAAATTAATCATTTAATGTTTTTATGTCCCACAAAAATAAACAAAAAAATGCCTGCATACCATTGAGTTTCTATCAAGATTACTGCTATATTTCGGTCTCTGTGCCAACGCTGTTTCTTGTGCTGCTGGCTGGTTAGTACTTCTGTGTGAAAAAGAGAAAATGATGCCAAGATGCACGCCAAGTCATTCCAGTAAACACATACCAACAATAATCCAATACTACAAACTACTGTCAATGTATCTCAACGATATAACCAACAAAACATATCAGATGGAAGAAGCTCAACAGAAATTAAGAGCAGAATAAGCCAAACACAGGCAGCATTCCAGAAAAAAGAAAAGTATCTTATGTAATAAGTGACTTTCATTAAATGTCAGAGTATGAACCTATTATGCTGAATAGCTGTGAATCTTGAAATGTCAACAACAGTTTAGCAAGAGCTTGGAAGCATTGGAAATATGGTTTCTGACACAAATGTTGCGAATCCCTTGCATTGCTAGAGTGACTAACAATGAATGCCTAGAAGAGGCCAAAGAAAGTAGAATATTATATACACTATAAGTTAGTTAGTTAGTCGACAGATCATCCTCATTGCACATCGAACCATTCAGTCCATAAGTGCTCAGATCCCCTCCTCAGCAAATCCCGCAGCGTGTAGCGGCTAACGACGCCAGTTCTGTGTTGGTTTATCAATCTTCTTTGGCTTCCTGCGTAGTGTTCTTGTTTGGCCACCCCTCTTTTAATTTGCTGCTCTCGCAGTCTGGCCATTGTTGTAGATTCAGTCATCACTTGGTTCTCGCAAAAGTCTCACTTCTCGTAGAGCATTCAGAATGTCAGCCTGGTCCATGGCGCGTCCGCCCTCCACAGTAGCCTCACCTGCGAGCTTGTCAGCCCGCTCATTTCCTTGTACTGCCGCATGCCCTGGCACGAAGATGAAACTAATCTTTGCCAGCCGAGACCGCTCCAGAGGCAGCAACCATTCTCTTCGGATCGACCCCTCCTCTATCCTCTTGATCATGTTCATTGAGTCGCTAAGGAAACAAGCCCTAGTGAATGTCTGTGTCTCGAGCCATGTTATTGCTTTACTTACTGCCATGACTTCCATGGTCAGGCTACTTGTGGTTTCAGTGAAAGCACCAGAGTCCTCCTTCACAATTCTCCCTCCGGCCCGAGCTGTAAAGGCCCATGAGCTTCTCACATGTCGGACGACCGACCCATCTGTGTAGATGACCGCGTCACCGTCTAGCGAATTCTCGAAAATCAACGCTTGTACTTCAGCCTCAACAGCTGCCGGATTTTCTTGTCTGCATTTTCTATCTAGTTGGATGCAAACTGAAAAGGATGTGCAGAAGTCTGTTGGCACTTGCACCCACTCCTCGCCAGGTTCTAAGTCCTCAAGTGAACACACCTGTTGAAGAATGTCTTCGGCTTGACCCATCCACGACCGTCCTCTTTTTAACCTGCTGCCCTTCACCTTCCTAATTTCACTATGCAGTGGATGTTGTGTGTTTGCGCTAATTCTGAGGTAGGCGCGTGCCCTGCAAACTTGTATTCTCTCTTCAATGGTTGGAAAATCAAGAAGGTAGCGCATCGCCCTGCATGCTGTATCTCTTATATGTATATACACTATATATTATATATACACTATACATTATATATATACACTATAAGAAAGAAACAATGTTCTCCGGTCACCCAATGAGCAGAGATGTGTTGGAGAAAATTGTGATGGCAGGAAAGATCAGTGCTGGAACAGGCAGACAGAAATGATGCTGGATAGCTGAAGATGGTGACATGGACGGATATAATTATAGAATTGATACAGAACACCACAGACTATGATCTGTGAAAATATATGAACACATATTCCAGTTGCCAGGGCACATGATGAGGAGGCCGATGATCACCAACATGACTTTCTGAACTCTTTCCTGAAAGTTTCACAGCAGATATCTATGAGGGAAGAACACTGAAAAGTCATGAGTGTAGGGCTTTTACAGAGCCTAAATGCACAGTAGTGAATCAGATTTTTTTAAAGTATGCTCTAACCCAGTGGTTCTCAACCTTTTTTAGCACATGCACCCTTTCACCATATGTACAGAATGTCGTCATCCCCCCCCCCCCCCACTTCCTGTACACACACCTATATATGTAACACACTCACACAATTTAAGAAAGGGGGACGATGGCATTTTGTGTAGTCCTGAAGCCAGTTTGAGCCTGCCAATCTGTGGTCTTAATTCCCCCCCCCCCCCCCGTTTTTTTTTTTTGCATATCTTTTACAGGACATTGCAGTCAACACCAGTATTTTTCAGCTGCTGTTGATGTCTTGGCAAGATCACGCTTAATAGTTTGCCATTGCTTTCTGAGCGCCCGGCTCACATACCCGTCACTAACCAACACGACGCGATCCGCTACTGAATCTCACGCAGCTGCGTTCGCCACGTGGATATACGGGATTACAGAGAAAGTCGTTAACCCCTTCACCTGTGAGACCGGCTAATTCCCCCATGGAAACCCTAAAATTCTCCCTGGTGGGGAATTCCCCACCGGTTGAGAACCACTGCTCTAAGCAAATGTTAATGTAAGAGAACACATAATGTGATCATTGAGACTCAAGGGCAATAGCCGATCAACCCATCACCCATTTACTGGAACTGAAAGAGTGAAGGTTCTGCATCCATATCTGTAAATATACTGGTCATCCAAGATTATCATTTAATGCTCATGCTGTGTGTGAGCATGTGCAGTCTGGGATGAACCCAGGTATGGTTGCGGTAGATGAGTGTGGCTACATCACCATGGAAACGATACCTCCATATTTACAGCATGTTTGTTAAAAGTGAAAAACACTGAATACCAAATTTATATATATCATTCCTACAAGATGTGAATGATTATTTTCAACAACAAAAATGAAGATCCCAAGAATGTTATAATTCCCTCTGATTTTGGTTAGTGAGTCAGATGCAAAGCCACTTTGAACAACGGCAAATCAGTAGGTCCCAAATAAAGCCTGTGCATGTAATGATTCTCTTCACAGTTGAAAATAAAAAGCTGTACATTGCAGAAGCTTTGGCAAAATTTCAAAATGAGAAAACCTACCCACAAAAGAATAATTATAGTGTGATTCCCACATACACCTACTGTTGGGATCTTCAATGGCACCAGTTTGTGCACTTGAATGATAACCTCCAAGTACGACCCATCATCATAATGTTGGAGGTCCTTTGCAGAATATCGCTCTCATCACGGCCCACCCAAAAATATCTCAATCCCTTGCCAGTTCTCTGGCATCATGCACTTTCATGCTCAAGGTGTCTACAGAAATATCTCAATCCCTTGCCAGTTCTCTGGCATCATGCACTTTCATGCTCAAGGTGTCTACAGAAATATCTCAATCCCTTGCCAGTTCTCTGGCATCATGCACTTTCATGCTCAAGGTGTCTACAGAAATATCTCAATCCCTTGCCAGTTCTCTGGCATCATGCACTTTCATGCTCAAGGTGTCTACAGAAATATCTCAATCCCTTGTCAGTTCTCTGGCATCATGCACTTTCATGATCAAGGTGTCTAAAAAAAAAAATATCCCAATCACATGCCAGTTCTCTGGCATCATGCACTTTCATTCTCAAAATGTCTACAGAAATGACCTAACAAGAAGGAAATTATAGTACTATTGGTTAGCTTCCAGAACAATGAAGATAGTTCTTGAATCTAACCAGCCAATCAATCTCTCAAAAGGCTTGCAAAATAACGTGAAAGCAGCTGAACAAGAACACAATACAATCAATGCATCTTAAAGCAAACATAGCCTAGTCTAAGGACGTGAAGATTTCATAACGAAAAATAAAAACTTAGATTTGCATATCATGATTGAACTATGGCATTTAAACAAATTAACTTTTAACTTTTGCTTGTCAAGTACAAATAATTCCAAAGTGCAAAACAATACTAATTTTAATTGGATAACCACACCTTACACTATTTTGTAGTGAAAATAAAAAGTTCTCTGTACAATAAAATAATCACAAAAATAGATTCTTTCTGGAACAAATTAACAAACACAACAATACATCTAGCACAAAATGAATGAAGTTGAGAAATATGATGACCCACCTAGTTTTACTGAAGTTTACATTTCCATTTTGTCTTTGTCCCATTTTAGTGACTCGCTTTGTGTCTTCGGCAGCTGCCTTTTTATTGACCAATTCTTTCTCTGCTGTAGTTCTAGACTGAGACACCTTAACTTGTCCAGTTAATTTGGTAGTAAATTCTGGCTTTACTTTGTCACTTTCGATTCCTGAATCTTTATTAGGTTTAATGTTAGCAATTGCTGTGCTGACCACTTCATTTGTCACAGGATGTGATAATATACCAACTTCTTCCTCCGCTTCATGAATATTATCACTTTGATTTGCGCTATTCCTACTGCTGAGGGACTTTTCAGAACTGGTATTTATACTTTGATCACAATAATCATCATTAAAACCTTGGTCACTGGATTGGGATGGACGGACAGAACAACTGTCAGTATGCATAAATGTAGAATCAGGCTGAACAATCCTTTCTACGGGTGCAGTTTTAGTCTTAACAATCTCAAACTCTTTCAGTCTGGCAGGCTGTCCATTGCCCATAAGCTCAAAGACTTCAGTAACCACTGTTACGGTCTCATTGAGAGATTGATTCTGCAGATGTGTGGCTTTAATGCCATTAAAGATAGCAGCCATGCCTTTCATTGTAGCAGTCTCATGTATATCTCTACTATGTTCTCTCTGTTCTGACAACTGACTTGTCTTGTCCCTTCCTGTTGCACGAATATTGCATTGTACATTAGCAACTTGTGATTCACAAGAGTTTGCTAGAGTCTTGCACTGAAAATGAAATAAATAGTATTCAGGCTCAAAATAAATCTGTGAAAAAGATGTCACAAGAAAATAAACAAAAAGTGAAAAACAATGTTATGTTGTCTGGATTCAAATCAAAAAGAAAAACAACACAGCAGTGTCAAGTTACAATGCTTATTTTATCATTCTGAACAGAGAAAACTGGTAGATGTTCTTTTGAGTGGTGAATAATTTCAGTACAATAACAAAGAAGTGACTAATTTTTTCAAATATTACTTGTTGATTAGTAAACAATTCATTTATCAAATTAATTATATTCTAATATCAAAAGTACTCAAAATGGTACCAAAAGTAGAGCTCGCTAACAGCTAATACCACAGACAAGAAAAAATGTGACCTGAAATTCAACAAATGAAAGACACTAATAAATAAAATCAAACATTTCTATCAAAGTTTTTTTTTTTTTTTTTCAACAGACAAAAAAGGAAACTTAGAATATTTAGCTGACAACAGAAATGTCACATTCTAAACAGTTATCTGAATGTCATGATGAATTAACCAAATAAAATCAGAAAGTACAGGAAATGACACAATAGAAAGAATAAGTTGAATACGGAAATGTGGGAAATCTATAGAGCTGATTTTAAAGAAAAAAACATCATTCTATACCATCTTTTCCCATTAATATTGTGCCATCCCTCAATTTTAAACATCCAGTGGTGTTTTGTGTTTTCCTACCTGTTAGTGTATTTATATGCTGATACATGGAATTTGAGTCTTTTCTATAGTTTGACCCAATCTCCATGCATTGTTGATTCAGTCAGACTTCTTTAGCCTCTTTGCATTTGTTTACTATTTCATAATATGTCTTCTTTATCTTGCTTTTTCTTTCATCTTTTGTCCATCATCTGCAAAATTTCATCTCATCATCAAGTGCCCTGCCAGCTGGAATAGGCGTTCATGTCTCGCCACAGATCATCCGCGATGTTCCGGATCAACTCTTATGATGATATTCTTCCATGTCACTGTCTCAGTCCATCCAGCATTATTTCTCTTTGTCTGCCTCTGCCTCTCTTCCCTATGATCTTTCCAGTTGTCACGATATTCTCCAATGCATCTCTACTCATCATATGACCAAAGAAAGCTGTTTGTCTTTCTTTTTGTTGTTTATAATGTTCTAGTTTCAATAGCCTCTTTCACGCAATCGCTGTTAGTTACTCTGGCAGTCCAAGGAATTTGCAACAAACTACATGAATTTCATCTGTCAACCCTATAATATAAATATTTTTTTAAACATACTAATAAAAAGCTGTCACTGCAGTGAGAAAATGAGTGTTGAAGTGCAATATAGAAACATTTATGGAATATGCATGTGAAACATTGGCAGGAAAGCTGAGAAAGACCTAATGGTAGTAGAAATATTTCTGAGGAAAATGCAAAGAATACCATAGACAGACCCCCCCCCCCCCCCCCCCCCCCAAAAAAAAAAAAAAAAAGAAAATAGCAAGAAAGTCCTACAAAAGCAAAATTGTAAACTGATTAGTTAAATTAGACCAGTCCTGAGTGCAGTGATGTCAGTTCTTAGCTCAACTCAACTAAATTAGACCAAGATGGCCCAGATTTTTTTTTTACGTATAAGGAGAAATAAACTGAAAAACTTAGTGACAACTTGCAAAACTTATGGGAAAAGAACAAGAGGAAGGCAAAGAGATAAATGCCTAGATGGGTTGGTCACATGGCATAATTGGGACAAGAGCACACAGACGCGATCCAGGATTGGTGACCATGTTAGATGGTGAACCAACACCGCACACACTTACTGGTATATCACATGATGATGATGGGAAATGTGTGTGCTGGGAAATGAACAGGCGGACAGATTGGCTGGCTCTGCAGAACTTGGTGGAGTATTGATACATGACAAGGCAGACGTGGTTGCAGCTTTGTGGGAGCAAGTGTACACCTCGGAGGAGCAAATGGATTACCATGGTCTGGCAAGAATGAGACAGCGAGGAGTGACAAGGGGATCTGGCCGACGCTCAATGCTCAGAGGAAAGGCGAGACGGACATATAATCAGATTGCTACTGGTACTGTTGGTGTTGGAACTCTTCGCTAGCCGCTGAGGATGGGGACGGAGCGCTTATGGGAATGCCCCGAATGCTGTGATGTTGATTCCTAAACCAATCAATCATCATGATGATGATGATTCCATGCCTTATTCAAGTGTGAAATATCCTGTAGTATTATATGTAATTTCAGAGGATAAGTAAAGAGACTACTACTATGTTATGGGTACTTTTGCTTTAATTCACCCCAAACAAACTTCGTGAGTTATATTTAGCGTCACGAGCTATATTTAGCGCCGACGGTGATCTCCCTGTGTTCGGCTGGAGTGCGTGTCAGTGCGTTTCAATTGCCCCACACCACAGTGTTGTTTCTTTGGGGCTGTGGTAACCCGTTTCTGTGTGAGTGTCTGTCTCCCTTCGATCCTCATTTGCATCGGTCCTGCAAATCACTTTCCGGTTAGGGTTAGGTGTTAGGATTAGGGTTAGGATTAGGGTTAGGGTTGTGTGTACCCTACCCCTAACCCTAACCCTAACCGGAAAGTGAAAGAATAGCGCACACGGCCGCATAGAATTGCGCACCGAGCTACGGCGCAACACACGGAAACCCCCTGGATGTTCGGCGCAACACAGGGAACCCCTGGATGTGACGTCATACCCTGGGATTCCCTTTTGTTTGGGGTGAATAAAAGCAAAAGTACCATGTTATGCATGTTCATTTCACAGGAATAACTTTGAACTTCACAAACACTAAACAAATGAGACAGCAAGGGTGGATCAAGAGAGGGAGAGTGGAGCAAGGCAGAAAAAAACGGGTGACAGCGAGATAGTTAATGACAGAAAGTGAGAGTGTGTGTGAGCGTGATTGCAAGTAGGTAAAAAAAAATGATGGCTTAATCATGAATAAAATAACCTGTTCAACAAAACAAAATCTTATTCTCACCTTGCCATGCTGTCCAGTCTTCAGTGTCAAATTTCTCCAGCACGACTCCTTATTCTGTAGCTGATTTCTTGTTTGGTAACCTGAGCATTTCTGTTCACAGGACAACTTACTACTGCTACCTTTCCTTCCAACACTGCTTACTTGTGATGCAGCCAGTATCTTTCCAGCTGTATTGTCATGTCTTTGCCCAATCCTGCTTGTTGCATGTTTTACTTCACGAGCAGCGGTACACAATCTCTTATCTGCTCCCTTTTCATCAGAAGATTTCTTTAAGGTAGCAGGAACATATGCTTTAGCTTTCGCCACAATTCTTGAATTATTCTTACATTCTTTTTCATCAGACAATTGTCTGACTGGTGGTCGGTTTTCTTTGCTGTTTTCATGAACTGATGAACACGTCAATGACTGCTTCAGTGTCAATGGTTTGATATCACAGATGGGGTTTCTTGATTTCTGGGTGGTTTTGTTAGACTGTTGACAGCTTTCTGTGCATACTGTTTTACTGTTCATGTCCATGTATTGTGGTCTGCCACATGCACTTATTGTGGCTGTGTCTATGCTGACTGCTTCCCCTGAGCTGATGATAACAGATATGAAAGCTATTGTTAAGTACGGTTAGATCAGTGGTTCTCAACCCTTTTTGGCCCATGCCCCCCCCCTTTCACCATATTTTCAGAACGTCATTCCCCCACTTTCGTATTTCCTACCTAAAATTTTGGCCCGTGCCCCCCCCCCCCTTCACCATATTTTCAGAACATCATTCCCCCCCCCCCCCTTCATATTTCCTACCTAAAAATCCTCCCCCCCCCCCCCCCCCCCACACACACACACACAGTATACGTAGTAATGGAAGCTAAATTAAATAGCACGAATGTCCTAAAACAAGTCTAGACGTCCACATAAAACGTAATTTGTGGGTCTACTTATTTTATAAAATGAATTTTAGAAGGGTGAGACGTACAGAACCGTAAAGTATGAAGGGAAAAACAATATCAAATAATCGGTTCTTGTATAAATGTGATCTTGAAATAATCTTAATTCCCCACCTGGAAACCCTAAAATTCCCCACCGGTTGAGAACCACTAGGTTAGATGAATAATGCTAGAGTTAATCCTTAAAGGACCTGGGCTTTTCACATTTGCTGTAGGATTTTTCTGACTTATTGTCATCCAAATATAGTTGAAGTTTAAAGTTAGTTCTATGATTTTGTTTTGTCAAATCTATTCTGGTAATCATAACCAGTTGTAGCATACAGCTGTCAATCCTGGACCATTTTTAAAAAGCAAAACAATCCCCTGAGGTTTCAAATGAATACAATAATAAATATATTGTACAAATTATACTCTCTCTCTCTCTCTCTCACTCAGTTTCTCTCTATCTCCTGAATTGGATTTTGATATTTTAGCCTAACCCTCATGAGACAAAGCAATGAAACATATCTTGTATATATGCACAAATACATATAGTATAAATATATTTTGATATTTATTTCTTACCACCAAGAAGCTATGGAGGAACAGAGTTAGGGCACTTGCCAGCCAAGACAGTGGTGTAGGTTTAAATCACAGCAGAGGCGGGATTATTATTTCCACCCAACAAGGATCTGGGGTTGACCCTGCCTCATCAAAATGGGCACCAGACAATTTTCAAAACTTTCTGGGAATTGGGGAAGGGAATTGAATATCCAACTTCATATGTCATGGCCTAGAATATGTGAAGGCCCAACACTTCACATGCCAACAACAGTATCTGCTATGAGTTTACCTTTATCTTGTTTCTTAAAAATATCTTAGCCTGTTGTAGGTACTCACTGTTACTTATTGAAGGTGTGATGGGAAGTCAATGAGATAATACAATGCCTGTGATTGTGAGATGAAGTGAGGTGATGGTGTAGGGATTGGGAAGTTGTTTTAGACCTTTGATCTTATGATATCTTTCAACTGCTTCAGATGATTCTGGGACACACAACAGGGAAGCTGGAGAAGCAGAATTGAATTTATGGTTGGATAATGTCTGCAGCAGATACTGCTGGTTTTTGGGGATAATAGACATTGAACCCATTTTTTGTTTCAATCTTTTAGAAAGACAGGCAGTTATTTTTGTTGTATCAGCAAATCAAACATTTGCCGGAGAAGTTCTAATATTCTGGTAAATATACAGGTGACTTTAAAATGGTGTATTCTACCAAAGCATCATTTGACCATGTTACCCAAAATTTGAAATCCATTAATCTTTTTCTGGAATTGTCATGGAGTAAATGTACAGAGGGATAAATCAATAGCTACTAGCTCTATGAAAATGTCAACAAGCTCCAGCTGACAGCTGCTTTCTTTGGAATATTCATGTTGATGTCCGAATGTGTTCAAAGAAGAAAACGAAGAATCTATATAGTTCTACTGTAAATGAAAATTAAAGAAGAGAGGAATAATCTTGCACCAAATATGGGGAATCCCACATGTCCTTTAAGATTAAAAGAAAAAAAAACATCAGCTCTCCAAGTTAAAATATAAATGTAAAAGTAATCACAGGGCAGATACTTCCGTTGGGATGTGAAGTGCTAGGAATTCACATATTCTAGGCTGTGACAAAATGAGGTGGGGTGGTCAGATTTTTATGAGGCTGTGTCAACCCAAGAGCTGTGTTGATTGGAAAACATAATTTGCCACTGCTGGGTACTGACACCAAACCAATGTCTTGGCAGGCAAGCTCACTAACCACTATGTCACCACAGCTCCTAAAATTCTCTACTCCATTAAATGAAAGCCATACCTTTTTCCAGAAAAGAGTCTGCAGTTCTTATCTTTTATCTGCTTCAATAAGATAAACTCTGCTGAGATCTCTTGAAGTGATTTTTGCAATGCCTCCTCACATGTTGTTATTGGGTCAAGTAGTGTTTGGCAAGCTACATGGAGAGCAGGCATCCGGTCTTCGCTAGTCATAGTTTTACAGACAAAACTACTGTAAAATTGCTGTCAGTAATAAGATAAATGTAAACACTGAAACAGATGCATACATAATGAGCACAACCTTACATCATATAAACAAATATAATGTAACAAACTCAGACATTATCTGGCCTTCAGTCAAACATTACATAAACCAATATTCCAATATAGACAGGTAAAGGACTGCAACTGGTACTATTAGTGATGGGACTATTCGCCAGCTGTTGAAGATGACGTATGGGAATGTCTTGAGTGCTGTGATGCCAGTTCTCGATTCAATTCACTTCATTCTGATGGTATTTATGCTTTGTTTTCCGTGGGATGAGATAGCCAATCTCATGCCAACCTTCCTTAGTCACATTTTGCGACATACATTGTAGGTTGTAGTGTAACTATTCTTTGCTTCCCTTATGGACCACAATAACATAAGGATGGTCACTCTTAGGTCTGTGAAAACTGATAATAACAATAATTAGCTGCAAATGAAGCTGCCTTCACACAAACATTTCTGTGGCAAAGGGGTAAAGAAAGAAATTTGTAATCCCGCATACCGCATTTGAAACATAGCTGCAGATGATTTGGAAGCAGACTGCCTTGCATTAGTTTCCACACAATGGTATGAATGCCGGTTGTTCAGAAAGCAGTGACAAACTCTGAAAGTAAACTTGCCCAGGAATTACAAACAGCCAAAATAAGGCTGGAAATGACTACTACGCCCTGTAAAGTATATGCAACTAACTTTCTTTCACACAACCACTGTTTTAGATCTATAAATAAATTGCATATTAAAACTAATAAAGATTAGCATCACCACCATCGGGTATTTCAGACCCTGAACCGGTCTTAAAGCTTCCTGATCATTCCATACAGTTGTGTAGCATGTGCAACTCTCTTGAGTTTCATGTATGGGCTTTCACTGAGTTGGTTGAGGGCCCATGCAAAGGGCGAAAGAAGAAGAAAGACGAAAGTGGCTCTGGTATCTTTTGCTCCAGCCAATGACAAAGTAAAGTGCAAGGATGAAAGATTATAAGAGAAGCTGTTTCAAGCTGTGCAATTGAGAAAGTACAGAAACTTTTTTTTTACATTCATGTCTTTTTACATGTCTAAAATATTTAGTTTTCCTCATTTTTGCTCGTCTTAATAACTAATTTTCTTAACATATATATACCTTTTATTAAAAATTAAGTAACTGTACTACAGTAAGTTACTGTACTGAAGGTGTGCCGTCACAATCTCACATCATCACAGGAAACACTCAGTGTTGCCATTTTAGTACTTTTTGCGCTAAATTTAGTGCTTTTTCAAGTCAGTTAGTGTGAAATTGTTCCTTTTAGCGCTGCCGCGTAAATTTAGTGATTCACAAAATGTTTTTGGTGCTTTTTTGGGGTGGGTAAAAATTACTTTAAAATTCATTTTGGGAACACTAAAAAGCCGAATTTGAACTGAAGCGAGGGAGTAAAACAGTCTTAGTACGTTACCGCACAATATTCAACTAATTTAACTCCCTTTAATAGCAGACTACAAGTTTCCCGATGAGAAAGAAATTCGTGGAAGGTGCATCCAGTTTTTAATAGACCTATTGACACAGCTGTGTTTACGTACACCCCATAACGTTTGAGTGTTACAGTCCATGTCATGTCATAGTGGAAGTGAATGTCTACAGCCAATGAAGCCCCGTATATTGGATCTTGCTAAAATGTTTGTAGAAGATGCAGCTACTCTCACCCGCATCGATTTCCAGTGGAGAAAACTTCATCATATGCAGTGGACACAGACCTCTGACACACTTGGACTGTGGGCAGAAATAGCCTCATACAGGGATGCCACCGGTGAAAATCCTTTCCAAGATCTTACAGATTTAGCTTTAACTCTGCTCATTTTACCTCATTCTAATGCGGACGTGGAGCGTATTTTCAGTCAGATGGGAGTTATAAAATCAAAATTGCGGAAGACTTAGCATAAAGAGTTTGACAGCTGTTTTGACTGTTAGATATGGAATGAAAAGATATGGCAAATGTTGTCATGATTATAAACTACCTAAGGATATTCTGCGAAAAATTGGATCACAGGAGGCATATACACGTTTCTTTCAATCATCCTCCTCATCGCAGGAACAAACACAACAGGAAATAGCTACAGAAACTGAAGAGGAGTTGTCTGACTGGGATTTGGCAGATCTGGAATAAACTTCATTCTAATATTCAGTGATAATAATAAATTATAATGTGCTACTTTATAACATTTTGAATGAATACCACCAGTGCTTGTTTCAGTGATTTCCCAAAAAAATATTGGGATTTAGCGGATCTGGAATAAACTTCATTGTAATACATTTGTAATAAAAACAGTTGGTGCTTTTTTTTTTTTTTTTTTGGTGCTTCCTAACAAATTTTGGTGCTTTTTTGTGTCGATTTTGGTGTTTTTTCATCAAAGGGAGATGGCAACACTGGACTGTTGTCTGCTGTCTATTGGAACTCATTGGCGACTTGATTTCAGTCTTTCATTTCACTTTACGCTGCTAAGCAGCTATGACAATGTTGGCACCACAGTTCAATCAAACACTAATTAATAAATAATAGCATGACTACCTACTTAAACAATAAATGCAGCGTAACTCGTAACAAGTTCAACTTAAAGAAATACTCAAATAGTGTTTATCAACAATCCTCTTCTTCCATTTCAAAATACCGGACGAGAAGTTTTTGTCCAATGAAAACAATTAATAGAGCTAGTAACTGGCAGGGTCCCTCATTTTCGAATAGAGTGTTCCAAAGTCTTGTTTTATTGTTGAGCTTTAGAAAAGCTGCTTAATATGTGGTTGTTTTATTTATCGATTGTCTTTAAAAGGTGCATGGGTTGAACATTTAAGGAGAATATGTAACGCAGAATCCATCTTCCGTTGTCACTCTCTCCCAATTTTGTTTTTTAATTGTTGCGTATCCCTTACGGGACGTTGCAGTCAACACCAGCATTTTCAGCTGCTGTTGATGTACTAGGCAAGTGTTACATTCAGTAGTTTGCCATTGCTTTCTAAACGACCGGCTCCCATACCAGAAAGTTATAACACAACGGACACGGTCTGCTGCACAAATCGGTCGCAGCTGAGCTTCGAACGCCTGGTACCCGGCTCACGAACCGTGTTCGCAAGCCTTTAGCAGCCGTCTATCTAGTATGTACTCTATCATTGTAAACTAAACATTGTCCTAAACTTCACAGTAAAGTTAGCTGCGTGACCTTACAGGACGTCACAATTAACATAAACATGTACTTGCTGTCTGTGATTTACTATGTATTTTTTATATTCAGTATTTTGTTATAATTGTCTGAACAACCAATGCTCATACAACGCAAGGCGGTCTGTTTCCAATTCGTCTGCAGCTGATTAAGGTTTCGAACCCTCGACTCCGTATGTCGGGGAATTGTTAAATGAAACGCGTTCACAGCCCCTGTGCCTCTGTGCTAGTATAACTGCAGAGTTATTTAATATAAAGTACTGTCCCCACACTTGGTAAAGGGCCCTTCTCCGCCCTTTGAGGCGTAGGCCTACTTGATATCTGGTGCTATAGTCACTATAGTGCGTTCACAAATGTCTTCCCTCATTCACGTTGAACTATTTTTTTTAAACTCTCTGTTGCATTGTTATGAAATTTTCCCTGCTGTCTTATATTAACTCCCATCCAAGGAATATGTCTTTGATAGGTCCAAAGGTAACTGGAATCATTGAAAGTAGCGAAATTTCTTTGATGTTTTTATTTTTTTATTTTTGGTATGTAATGTATTGTAATTAACGCTAACAAATTTGTTTTACAATAATTATTGATGTCACCTATGAACACTTCCGCTCCACTATGAGAACTGCTTTTCATGAGGAATATTCATTATTGAACACTGATGTTTCCACGCGAAGATGTAATACATTTCATAATATGCACTTCATCGCTGATCCGTGAATTATATACTACATATTTAAAAAAAAAAAAATTTTAAACATTGAGATCTGCTGTACAACATCCAGAATAAAACAAAACAAAACAAAACAAAACAAATCGGTGTACATGATAAGGTTATATGCTAAATCTCATCATTTTCCCTCAGTTGGTTACTGAGTTGTGGATTTTTACCCGGGGGGAAAACATCTGTGAACGCACTATAGCCCCGTGTTTTGTATAGTCCAATTGGCACTCGACTGATTATGTGGTCAGTATCACGCCCCTGTGCTTGTACTTCCCATAACCTTTCCTGGTACCCACTTCAGACAGAGTTGACCTGGAGCCCAAGCCTTTATTTTTTCATCCTCGCCTTAGTGGGGATTCGAACACAGTACCACTTAGCCTACGAGGAAGCGTTCTAACAACTTAATTACCGTTATTTGCTATTTTAGGTACTTTAAGAAACCGTGATAATTGATGGGCACATTGATGGAGAAACTGATAAAATATAATTTATTCTGTTCTTCGAAACCAATTAACTACTCTTCTCAATGCAAGCAAAATACAAACAGTACAGAAGCACAGAGTACTAGTTAGCCTACATCACATTAGGTATCAAAAAATGCCTTCCGGCGGGGTGGGGGGTGGGGGGGGGGGAATAAAGTTCTAGCCGTCATTTTTTTTTAACCTTTCCCGTGCTTTCGATGCTGAGTAGGAGGACGGCTTACTGCCGAAAATCCTACAAACAGAAATTACCGACGGTATGTATTCTTGTTTCAGACACTACCTGTTTTAACGTTCTGTGGGAGTTAAAAAAAAATAAACAGTCTCTGTGGTGAAGAAGTTACGGACGCGATTCGTAATCCCGAATACCCGGGTTCGAAACACAGCGGTGCTGGTTTTTTCGAAAAGGATATAGGTGCCGGTCGTTCAGAAAGCAATGGCAAACTATTGAACGTAAAACTTTGCCAAGAATCACGAACAGCCACAATGTTGGGGTTGACTGCTACTTCCTGTGAAGGACATGCAACTAAATTATTTTTTATCTGAGTAAAAATGAGCGGCCACCCCAGCAAGTCAGTAACATTTAGAGAGGGAGTCCAATAAGACAGTATAGTATAACTGCGCCCACCATCTTCTTGTTCTACATAAATGACAAGACTAAACGCTGCCACTACAATGTCTCCAAGACTACTTGTAGGCAGATAAGCCCGCGTTTCTAGGGGTTACTATAGACACTAGATTCACTTGGAAGTCAAACCTAGAAGAAAAGAAAATCAAAATAACAGCCATCGAAAGACTGACTGTCATTGACAATATGCCTGGAACATCCTGGGATTCATTTTTTTCATTCAGTAGCATGTTCTTTGCAGAACCTCGCTCCCATAACAACCTTCCGGAAAACCTCTCGTTCATAAGCAAGATGTCCCGCTTCCGATACACCTATCTGGAGATCATCCACCACATCCTGCACCAATCTTCTCTTTGGCCTTCCTCTTCCTCTCTACCCAGGCATATACCCCCCCCCCCCCCCCATTATTGTTCTCTCCAAACTTTCGTGATGTTTCAAGTGACCAAAATATTTAAATTTTCTTTGTTTTATCGTCTTTAATAGCCAACCTTTTTCAATATTCAGCTCTTGAAGTATGGTTGCCTTTGTTCTTTTCT
Source organism: Cepaea hortensis (assembly GCA_963921405.1). NCBI lineage: Eukaryota > Metazoa > Mollusca > Gastropoda > Stylommatophora > Helicidae > Cepaea > Cepaea hortensis. The sequence goes on from OY992886.1 coordinate 75,373,529, forward strand.
TTATCCAGTATATTCTTAGAACCTGTCTTAACCCTACGGGCCCAAAAACTTAAAAACATCCATCGATCGGTCTAGCAGCCCACCGAACACTAAACCGGAAAATGATTGCCGGACCGATGTAAATGAGGCTCGAAGGGATTCTTCTTTGTTTGCGGTTGTTTGCGGTGAATTAAAATTGAAGTACCCATTTATATTCAAAGGCATACTGTTCAGCTTGTTTAGTAAGGGTCCAGGTCTCACAGGCGTATGTTGCAATGATATGGAATATAAAGAAAAAGCAGCGGCTGCAGCAGGATATAACAATATGAATTTGAAACAAATGTCAAATAGGTATGTAAAACTCCTGCGAGAAGAAACGTACTAAACAATAACATCAACAACGTTAACATACCTTACAAGGAGATCCGTCGTATCGCTAAATACAGGTGAACATCCGAAATCAGAAGCACTCAATAAATATATAAAATGAATAATAAAATAAAATAAAATAAACTACACACAAACGCGTACAATACGGCACACAGGACTACCGACGTTTCGATTCTCAGAATCTTTATCAAGGACACCACAGATCAACGAAGTACGCGAACACAGAAACAAGGGGGGAATTGCAATGGGAAAGATGCATGCTTCTATAAATCTAATTTTTGTAGTTCTACCTGCCCCTCTCCATAATTTATTCAGTTGTTTTAGTCTTTGGAGAGCAATAGATATTCGTCATCTAACGTCTTTCATTGTATCGCCATTGTTGGTAATCAATAACCCAGATGAGGCAACACAAAAAACACAAGCCAGACTATACTGGAGTAATCAAGCTTATATATGACACAAGCTCTCACGGCATTAAACAATGCGCTTGGAAAAACTTGGCAGTCTAAAATATATGACAGAGAATAGTGCTTTGAGCAACGAGAAGCATGCCCATTAATCCTTCGGATTTTACAAACAATGCAGAATTTTCAGACAGTTTGACATATGATTAATCAACACAGAACTGTTGCATCAGATGATATACGCTGGCGGGGATGTTAATGATGAGATCGGAGCACATGTGGGCCTGTCCGGAGTACAATGCTGACAATCCTCATTAGACATTAATTAAATAGTTCGATCAGCTCAATGGGCTTCAAAATCATCGGCTGCACAGTAAATTTCAAACAAGAACCAAAAGAAGACAACTAAGGAAAAGTCCAAATCGACTTGCATGAGAATCTTTATTATGACTCAGTGTGTTTGTTTTTGAAGATTATTTCTGGTACTTCCAGTACTGTCCGTGATTAATCTTTGCAGCTCTTACATAATTCTTGTGTAAGAACTTCACACTTCGATTCGATTACTAGTATTTCTGTGGGTCTGAAAGAGTTCTCTCTCTCTCTCTCTCTCTCTCTCTCTCTCTCTCTCTCTCTCTCTCTCTCTCTCTCTCTCTCTCTCTCTCTCTCTCTCTCTCTCTCTCTCTCTAATTTACTTATTTTTATGTTTTATTTTATTATTTGTATTTGTTTTGGATTCTCCCCCCCCCCTGTTATTTATGTTCAACATTGTAAAGTTCGTACACTGTTGTCACAGAAAGCTGCATTACCATCCCAGAAAGGATCTCGGTCTACACTCAAGATGGACAAATTAAGGAATACAGGAGGAATGAGCAGAAGAATAAACCGTACTCACAGCATTTGAAAAATCTTAATAAAATGCGCTAGACGTTTGAAACTTTATTACGTAACATTGCACACCATTGTACAAGGCCATCCTCTACGTAGCTATGACGTAAGATTGCACACGAAGACGACCTGGACCTGAGAGAGGCGCCAGGTGTAAACTCACTACTTGATAAGACTCCCCGGAATAGATATAGTGTCAGACTGACTGGGACCTCTCAACCACACATGGCGTGAAAGTCAGACTGAATAGAGACGACTCATGGTCATTGGTGTGATGGCCAGTCGTTCAGGACACATATATGACGGACAGGCTGGGAGATAATTCAGTCTGCACTTTAGAAGAAGTGAACTGGAATTTACTTCAGAGTCCAGAAAAACCCATGCTTTATAACCCCTAGTGCTAAAAGCGGTGAGTGTAGGATTCTGGACACAGCTGGCTATGTAGATTAAATTATCAAAGTTAGATAAGAGTAATTAACAGCCGGGTATAAGTAGACGGGGCTTTGTCATTCTCATTAGATGAGTGCATTCGAAAAATCAGCTCTCACCAAAAGCACCAGGATTTCCCATGCAGTGACAATGAGGAGGGACCAGGTGGCGTCAGGACGGAACACTGATTCCGAATAAAGACCGGCTGTCTTTAGCTGACCACGGCTGTCCGTAGCGGACCATAGGAGTCCTTAGCTAAACATAGCGGACCCTGGCTAATCCTACTGGGATGTAGGGGAATCCTACTGGAATCGATGCGGATCTCACCTGTAACCCGGCCACAGATCCAGATAGGATACAAGCAACTTTAGAGTTATGTACATGTTTTCATTATTACATATATGTAATTGTTGCACTGCATAAACCTCTACAGTTTCACTATCATCATCCTGATAACCCTCATATTTTGGATGATTAATGATAGACAATAAAAGTGATTGTAGTTTGTTTTAACTCATAGTTCAATCGTTATATTTTTTTTTCTAAAAGAAGCCATTGTCTTGCTTACCTTGTGGGGGATTAATTACGTACCGGGGATGGGATGTCTGAGGGGGGAAAAAAACCTGCGTTGTCTAGTAGTCCAGTTGTAGACTTAAACCTAGACATCTAACCTTCCCTTTCCCACTCCTTGGGGATACCAAGACCAGCTAATTTTACCTTTTAAACGAGCCATTCACAGCTGTACTCTTGAGTGTCCAAGGGCTTAATCTTCATTTCAGCCATATAGATTTTGTCCCGAGTCAATTTCTGACAAATTGGGGTTGCTAACCAGTGATAGTACATAACTTGGCGGTGGCACATCCACTTCTAAAAACTGTGTCAGTATTTATTATGTCTCACTTTTTCGTAGGAGTTGCACAAAGCTGTTTTTATTTCCTATTGTTATACCGTGCTGCAGACGGTACTTCTCTTAATCTAATATAACTTCCTACAAAAGTGTCCTGACTTCAAACTGGGGAAGGGAGGAGGCTTCATCTGGCCCACAAGAGGGGGGGGGGGGGGTGTGGAGAGTAGAGCGACGAACATGACCTACTTTTGCATTAAAATACCCGAGTCTCGCTGTTATTTCAAAAACTTCACATTGGTCAAAACCCATGTCTAACTCACAAAAACCTTTGTCTTCTCCTATGCTACCTATTGTTGATACTGTATATACCGAATCCACACGTTTGCCATTAAGTTTCGCTAACAGCACTCTATCCGAGATTGTTCAAACCATTTACCTTTGTTTGTACTTTGTTGATCCCAAATTATGCCAACTCTTTTTGTATTTCTTTCCTCTTGAGTCAATAATTATGTTCACCTACATATTTTCATTCAACGCCATTGGACTTCACCAATGAATATTATATTATATTATATTATATTATATTATATTATATTATATTATATTATATTATATTATATTATATTATATTATATTATATTATATATTATAATTTAAATTCATATTCGGCCCCTGCTCCCGTTCCCCAAAAAGACGACCCGTCCCGGCTTCGCCCAGTCCCTGGTGGGGAGCGTCTTATTTAATTCATATTTGTAGTCATATAAGCTCCCGTTCCCGTTCCCGGAAATATGGCGAACAGATTGGAAGAGAACAATCTTCATCCCAATAACTAAATAGGGGAATTTTTTTTTGGGTGGGTTTGGCGGTTACCCCAGACCAGCTGGTTCCCCCGCCTCCCCCTATTTTTGGCGTTGACCCATAGTCGCACTGTGAGCTATTGCCCACAGTGGTCCACATTTAAGGTGAAGCTATGTGAGGTGGTTTGATCACCCAGCCCCCCACCCCCGACCAAATCAGGCGCACTACTGGGGGGGGGGGGATGCAGCAAATGCGTCTGATCCTAGCCAAATGACCGAGAAGGATCATCCCGGCCTCCGACCAGACCAAGTGTACTACTTAAAGCCAGCAAATACACTCGAGAAGAATCTGAAACTACTAAACGTAAACTTACCAAGATATCACGAAAACCCAATAAATGCTGGGATGACTGTATAGATGTCGAAGAAAAATAAAAAGATGAGTTAGAAAATTGTCACGTATTTAAAATAGATGCATTATTTTTATAAAAACTTTAAAAATGCCTTAAAGATTTTATCATTATATATTATAACGCATATGCCTGTAAATAACTGTTGACAAACATTTTATAAAGCTTTGATAACACTGCAACATATATATATATATATATATATATATATATATATATATATATATATATATATATATATATATATATATATATAAAATGCGATGTCTGTCTTTCTGTAAGTATGTATGTTGTTTATGCGTTCGCGAACGGTCCATCCGATTAAGATTAAATTTTGTACACGTCTTCTTCTTCTCATTCCGGTGCTGCCAACTGTCATAGTTTGTTAGTGTACAGTTATTTGCTTAATAAAATTTAATATTTTAATTTAAATTATAATGTATATATAGCGAGGGGACATAACTTTTAAAAGCATTGCTGTCAAAGACTGCCTCATGATAGAACACCACCAGGACGTGGGGGTCAACCTCAGATAGAGTTGAGTGAACATAGTGCCCGGGATCAGGGCAGGATAGATGAGAGAAAAGGGGGACTATTAACTAGTCCTCACACGAAGGCGTTGACCAGATAGTTAGCACTACTGGTCACGACAGAATCACGCCTGCGTGATAGCAACGATTAGCACTCAAAGCAAAGCCAGCTAATAGGGGCGTGCTAACTGACCTAGCACGCAGGGAGCCGAAGGGCGTATGAAGGTCCTTCCGCGAGGCGTGTAGCGACGCGAGTGAAGCAAGTCAGACTGGGGACTGACTCTGTAGTGTTCACATCGTATAGAATAGATATGTGTTTTCATGTAGCCTAGTAGATAGAGAATAGCTATAGGGGTTAGGAAAACTATTGATAGAGAATATTGTGACTTTATGTGTGATTAGATAGCGACTGTTTTGCAATTGTAAAGAGCCAACGGCAATAAAATGTACCATTTCATTCCTCGCACACGACTGCAAGTCTCTTGTATGGTGTGGGAGAAGTAATCCGATGATGCCTGAAACATGAGTTGTTGACAGGCAATAGGATTAAATGTGGTGTCAGAAGTGCTGCTTGAACCTGAGTTCAAGCTATATACACTTACCCACGGCTCTAGACTAGGGTTACAGATAGGATATTACAAAGATTAAATTGTTTAATTTGTGTCAGTTACGATGACGTGTGCAGACTAGATCGAGTTGCCGGCAGAAGTGTGCCTATCGTGATGAAATAATGTTTATTTGTGCTTATTAGAATGTTATATATTTAAATAATATGTTTTTCAAAGTTGTAAGTATTCATATTATGTTCTTCTTTCAGTTATTTATGTAATTATTTATTTGTTTTTGAATAATCGTCAAAAAGGATTCATGGCGGAGCAATACAAAGGTCAGCGACAGTATTGATTTTTGCAAGCTAAAAATAGCGCTGCGCCTGTGACGTGGCACGATTGACAAACAGTTGGGCCTCGCCATTTGCAATCAGCATTTCAGTGTTTACATACTGGCAAGCTGCTGCCTGCCTGAATCTTTACGATATATTAAGTATTATTTGTTTATTTAAGTTAGAGAATGAATATATTTATTTATTTACACATTATTATTATATTTATATTTATTTAAAAGCAGTTATTGATTTTTTTTCGTACTTTTCTATTTGTTTACCGTCACGAAGGCACTACTTTCGGCTATGCAAATTAGATTTTGTCTGCACCATACTTCCATAGATTAAACTAGGTTAGTAACGAAAGACATATTACTGTAGAACGAAGACAAGACATTGACATTAAATATTAAGTAATCGATGTTCTGTTTGTTCGTGGGCATGTTTGTGTCATTGTACCAAGTTGTCAAAAATCTATTTGTCGTTTACGAGCTGGTAATTTTTGCTGCTCTGTAAAACAGGGCGAACAACAGCTGAGTAAGAACGTGAGTGTTTGCTGATGTGCCAAACAGGGTGACCTGAGTAGAAAACTCGTGTGTACTCCGGGGTGCCAAACAACGGGACCGGTGTTGCTGACGTGTTGTTCCTTGTTCTAAGGAACATTAAGTTGAGTAAAACCTACGTTTTTGGCATGCATTGTGATTAATAGTGCATCTCTTTTTCAGCGTGTATTGTATGAACAGACTTTGTGCTCTAATTTTTTGGAGAATACGATTTTCCAGATTGTAAACAAAGAGTACAATTTGTAGTGCTCAGAAATTAAATAACATAGCATATCAAAGAAAAATAACTGAGTTCAGGTCAACGCAAGCCAATTACCCAGCAACATGGCTACTCTAGCTGACTTCATTAAAGCAGGTAAAGAATTGCAATACACAGGTAAAGAGCTAGAACAATATGCAGATCAAAAATTTAAAGAAGCAAAGGATGCAGAGAGAGATGAACGCGCACAGGAAAGACAACACCAGATACAACTAGCTGAGATAACAAAACAAAAATAAGTGCAAATTAAACTACAACAATTAGAACATGATAAGAATGTTAAACAACAACAATTAGAACAAGATAAGGAAATTAAACAGAAAGAACTAGAATTAAAACAAAAGACATTAGATCAAGAAAGAGAACTAAAGCAAAAAGAGATAGATGAAATGGCAAGAGTTAAGGAAAAACAAATACAAGTAGAATCAGAGACACAATTAAAGATGAAAGAGATGGATGTAGACTCACACGCAGAGATCTCTGCCACTAAACTTAAAAGTCAACAAGAAGAAAATAAGTTCAACAAATACAAAAATATTATCAAAGCATATTGTAAAGAGGATTCAATATCTGCCTGGACAGAAAATGTCGAGTATCAATTTAAATATCACCAAGTTCCTTTAGAGATGTGGGCTATGATTTATATGAAGAACCTAAGTGGTGAGCCCCTTAAAGTAATAGAATCTATACCAACCGATCTTAGATCTGACTACCAATACATCCGTGATAGGATTATGCAACACTTTTTACTTGATGCCCCTGGGTATCAGGTTCAGTTCTCAACTTTAAAACCTAAACCTACTGAGACTTTCATTGACTACGTCTCAAATGTTCAAAGTGTACTAAATAGGTGGCTTAAAGCAGCTAACATAGGAAAAGATTTTGATAATTTAAAAAACTTAATAACTATGGATAAAGTAATATCCACGATACCATCCTCTTTTGCTAAATTTTTGCAGCAGTCAGACATTGAAACCATAGAACAGTTTGAAAAGAAAGGGTCAACATATTTTTCTTCAAACAGAAATATTTTTAAAACTTCAAATGACTCTGAAATAGTTTCCTTTGTAAAAGATCAATCTAAAAACTATCTGAGCAATAGAAAACCATTTAATAAATTTGACAAGAAAGATAGAAAAGTTTCAAAATGTATCCACTGTCACCTTTTACATGACACTGATTCAATGTGTGACAAATCGCCGAGTTATCCGGCACATCTTGAAAATGTTATTAAGAAGCAACAGAACAAAAGATCTGCATACCGGCGGGCCATTAAATGTTTTTTTTTGTTCCAGCTACGGCCATTATTCAAATAAGTGCCTAGGCCGCCAACGTATGAAAGCCAACAATGCTATTTTACTTGATACATCTTCTGATAGTGGTAGTGAGACTGAGTGTGATGTTGAAAATGAATTACCTGTGAACCAGACGGAAGAAGTGTGTTGTGTAAACGATGTGTTGAGTTTTGACAGTTGTGAGCGATGTCACCATTTTCATGCTGACGGAAAATTAGAATGTGGACATACAGTTCCATTCTCATCTGAGAGCGTGAATGCAGCCTTAGCCTCCAGAGGCAATTTAGAGTTCCACAATGCAATGGTCAATGATAGACCATGCCAATGTTTGCTGGACAGCGGGAGTACCCTTATTGGCCTCAGAAAGGAACTAGTGAGTCAAGAGGATTATACAGGTGACTCTGTCAAATGCCGAACCTTTTCGGGTAACATTGAAATTTACCCTTTGGCCAAAGCCCGTATTAACACTCCTTTCCTTTCGGGTACATTTACTTGTGCTATACTTGACAACCCTTGTACTGATCTAATTCTGGGTTGCTTACCCCAGCTAAAACAATGTACTAGCGATGAAATAACTGCATGGAACCAACTGAATGCAGTTAATGCAACAACCAGAGCAGACACTATAAAACAAGACACGCTTCAAGATAAGAGACTACTGGTGCTTTCTCCATCTAGCACTGATGATACCAACAGACAAAAAGTCATAGAACAGCAGAAAGCTGATCCTAGTTTGTCTCCTTATTTAAAATTAATGAAAGAACGAGCTAAGGTTACAAAGAACGCATCAGGGTTCTTCAAATTAAATAGTGGCATTCTTACTAAACATTATACTACTGGTAACCATAACATTCAGCAAACGGTGTTACCTGTACAACATCGCATAACTGTGCTAAAGATTGCACATGAGTCACCGTTTGCTGGCCATCTTGCATATGACAAAACCAGGGCCAGAATTCAGGCTCATTTTTATTGGCCAGGTTTTTGCAATGATATTAAATTATTGTGTCGTTCGTGTAATGTCTGTCATCAGTTAGTACGAAAGGGTAAACATGTTACAGCTGAAGTACAACCTTCTACATTGGCTTCTAGGTCATTTGAGAGTGTGGCGGTAGATATTGTTGGACCCCTGAATCAGGTGTCCAGCAAAGGAAATCGCTTCATATCAACGATGGTCGACCTATGTACAAGGCCAACAAAGGGGCGAGAACAATTGAACTTGAACCAGATCAAGACATACTTCTCTTGCTTCCTGACAAACGAAATTTATTATTGACTTCATGGCAAGGGCCATTCAATGTGGTACGTAAAATTTCAGATGTTGACTATGAAATATCAATAAACGGAAACTTAAAGATATTCCATGTCAACATGTTGAAACCTTACTATTCACGACAAGAGACAGAGGTAGAGACAGACGAACACAGTGCACCCACACCAAGTGATCAGACGACAGACATACACAACGCAACTACACTAGTTAGCGAGACTGGCATATCCGACGAGCATACACTTAGCGAGAATACAGAATACACACTTAGCACCACCACCGTACTGAATCAGGTAGACGACGACGGAATGGAACTACCAGTTCCTATTGTAGACAAGACTGCTACATTAGATACCATACATATAGAACAGGGACTAACAGACAGTCAACGACGACAATTAGTAGAATTAGTGACGGAATACAAAGACATATTCTCTGACATTCCAGGTAGGACGGACAGAATCGAACACTCCATTCTTCTTACGGACTCTAAGCCTATTAAAGGCAGGGCGTACTCAATCCCACTAAGCTATAGGGAAAATCTAAATAAGGAAATTCTGAATTTAGAGGCTAGTGGGATCATCCAGAAATCCACCTCGGAGTACTCTTTTCCAATTGTTCTAGTTAAGAAGAAAGATTCTACAATTCGTTTGTGCGTGGACTATCGAAAGCTCAACAACGTCACCAAGATCGACGCAGAGCCAATTCCTTCCTGCGAAGATCTTATTCTTGACATGTCCACCTCCAAAATCTTTTCTAAATTAGATCTCACTAAGGGATATTGGCAAGTCCCTATGCAGTCTCAATCCATCCATCTTACTGCTTTTTCAACTCCTTTAGGACTTTATGAGTGGCGTTTTCTTCCTTTCGGACTTCGAAACGCTCCTGCCACTTTCGTATGCTTAACTAGAGATCTACTTCATGGAGTGACGAATACAGTGACCTATATAGATGATATATGTGTCCATACTGATGACTGGACAACACACCTACTGAAACTGAGACATGTCTTTAATAGGTTGCGACTCTTCGGGCTCACTGTCAAACCGAGAAAAGTCGAATTGGGCCTAAAAGAAATTGAGTTTTTGGGTCATGTCATTTCTCAAGGTCAACTAAAGACTGACCAGAAAATTATTACCAAAATTATGAATCTGACCATGCCTACCACCAAGAAACAGGTCAGAAGCCTTTTGGGGTTGGTGAATTACTATAGTAAATTTATTCCAAATTTAGCGGAGATTACAAGTGTATTTTCCAATGTTTTAAAAGCTTCTGTAAAATTGGATGTTAAAGATGCATTATTAATTTCTGCATTGTCAAAATTGAAAATTTTGTTTAGTAATGTTCCAATCCTCCGCTTGCCTAATCCGAGGCTCGTTTATTATCTTAGGACAGATGCCAGCAGGATCTCCATCGCTGCAGTACTAGGCCAATTTTATGAGGGCATCTTCCATCCGATTTGCTACGTGAGCCGTAAGATCACACCCACCGAGTCCAGATATTCCATATCCGAGTGGAAGCCCTAAGCGTCATCTATGCGGTGAGAAAGCTGCATCGATTCCTGTCGGGTGTGCACTTCATTGTCCAGACTGACAACTCCCCAATAACGGTCATGCAGAATGGTGTACATCGAAATGACCGAATATACAGGTGGTCGCTAATACTGCAAAATTACACCTTTAGTATAGAACATATTAAGGGGAAAGATAACATCTTGGCTGATACCCTTAGTCGACCATCTGATGTAGCAATACCAGAAATTTCCACATAAGAATATATTGTAATATATGTTATTTTAGTACAGTCAAATATTCTATGTGAAATATGTTAGAAATACATGAATATTATGTGCTGAACTAAGCACCAAAAACATTGACCTGCTATGTGTCTGTAGACATCAAAAGTAAGAACTTTACTCTGGGAACAAATATATCACTTTGTGAACTAGGACAGCTTATTACTTGCTAAGCTCCAAATATGTTCCAGTGAAGTAGTTGTGTTAAACAGAGAAAAACAGTGTCAGATGATTATATACATACAGACACGAGAACAGTGGTCTACAAACGAACTCTACAGGTGCAATATCCATAGAGCAAATATGACTGTGTAATGGATTTCAAATACCCAGAACAATTGTAGAGATATTATGCCAATGAAAGCATGTTTCTGAACATTAATGGCAACGACTAACCTGAGGTATTTAAAGACCATGTATATATAAACTTAATGTGATATGTATCATAATGTTTTAATATAGTGATAAAATATAGATAGATTATGTCATTTTAATCTATAGTTAGATTTAGATAATATAATACTTTTTCATTTTACTTTAGATAGATTATCAAGTTACATATTCATTTAGCTTTAAAAGTAGATTAGGATAGTAATTTAAACATGACAACTAATTATAAGAAGTTTAGATAGGAATAGTATCATTCAGTTTATTATATTTCACTTTGTTTCATTTCATTTGATTTCATTCCATCTTAACCAATCCATTTAACAAACGTTATCATTTAGTAATATGATTAGATTACACCATAATAGAATAGAAATATTATACACTTAAAGATACATCATTTTCACCATATAGAATAAGAATATTAATTATATAGTTTGTCTCATTTAAAAACATTAGTTAGAATATGTTATATTTCACATTCCCCATTTTAGAAAGGGACGTAACTTATTACATTTTCACATTACCCATTTCACAAAGAGACATAACTCATCTCACATTAATTTCATTTCACATAGGTAAATTCCATCCCTTAAATTAGATAAATATTAGGAGTAATGTAAGCTTATTTTAGAATTAATGTGAAAGATAGATTAAAATAGGCAACGTATTAAATGGATATTTATAGAACTAGTATTAGTATGTGAGTATTTAGAGTAATATTTCATTAGAATAGAGTGATTAATAATACCAGGGTACAAACCATCAACCCGTTTTTTCTTACATGTAAATATGTTGTAAATACTTGACGTGTGCAACGGGCGATGCACAGTCATTAGGCTCAACTCTGTGAAACTGAGCCAAACTTGTACAGTGTCACTCCAAGGTTTTTAAATAACTATGAGAGTAAAACATGCGTGACAAAAATTAGAGAGAGAAAGTTATGTGACAGAAATGAAGGTAAAAGATGTGTGACAAAGGTGAGGGTGAAAGATGTGTGACAGAAATGAGGATGAAAGAAGTGTGATAGAAATGAGGATGAAAGAAGTGTAACAGAAATGAGGATGAAAGGTTTGTGACAGAAATGAGGGTAAAAGATGTGTGCCAACAGTGAGGGTAAAAGAAGTGTGACATAAGGGAAGGTGAAAGATGTGTGACAGAAGTGTGAAAGAGAGAACAAATGTAAAATATACAGGAGAGAGTGAGAACAGTCAGCGGATTTTTTCTGCCGCTCAACAAGACTTTTTAATTTTTGTTGCCGTCAGATGTTGGTTTCGATGTTGGGAATGTGTTGTAGTGAATGTATTTTGAGTATTTTAGTTTAGGATCTTAGTGAAAGTATTTTGAGTCTCATAAGACAGAAACGTAGTCACAGATTTGTATTATACACATGTTTGTGACCACAGTTAAATATATTATGGCATTTGAAAAACTAACTTACATACACATGATAGTTAGATACACATGTTAGAGGTTAGATTATACTTTTCATTACATCCAAACACACAAACAACCAGAAAAAAAAAAAAACATATAAATTGCATACACTTTTATTAGATCAAAGGGAGATAACTCCGGTTCAGGGGACATAATAGACAACGAAACACTAACTTAACAGTGAAATGTGACTTTACACGCGGAAGCGAGATAGGTAAAGCCTGTCGCGCACAGCTTGTGTAATGGTTGTTTAATATTATATGGGGGACATGAAGCAATTCATGTGTTGACCTTCAGAAAGTCAACTTTGTATGGGTAGTGAGTTAATTTACTATTTGAGGGCAGGTCTTATAAGACAACGGTCCGGTTCAGACATACCTCTAATGAATATAATATTGCGGTTGAGAAGAGGGCTCACGCCAACCAGACAAGTTTGTGGCGATTGCCAGTAGCCAAGTAAAGTGATGCTACATTGTGACATTAGTCAGTAGGTCTATTAGGTAGCCCAAAGCCAGGTTATCTACAGTCTTTGACAAAAATTAGACACACTAATTTTTTTAGAAACCTCTTGCGTCACAACCAATGAGTCAAAGTTGATGACGCAACACAAGAGGGGTGGGTGTGTGTCAAAGACTGCCTCATGATAGAACACCACCAGGACGTGGGGGTCAACCTCAGATAGAGTTGAGTGAACATAGTGCCCGGGATCAGGGCAGGATAGATGAGAGAAAAGGGGGACTATTAACTAGTCCTCACACGAAGGCGTTGACCAGATAGTTAGCACTACTGGTCACGACAGAATCACGCCTGCGTGATAGCAACGATTAGCACTCAAAGCAAAGCCAGCTAATAGGGGCGTGCTAACTGACCTAGCATGCAGGGAGCCGAAGGGCGTATGAAGGTCCTTCTGCGAGGCGTGTAGCGACGCGAGTGAAGCAAGTCAGACTGGGGACTGACTCTGTAGTGTTCACATCGTATAGAATAGATATGTGTTTTCATGTAGCCTAGTAGATAGAGAATAGCTATAGGGGTTAGGAAAACTATTGATAGAGAATATTGTGACTTTATGTGTGATTAGATAGCGACTGTTTTGCAATTGTAAAGAGCCAACGGCAATAAAATGTACCATTTCATTCCTCGCACACGACTGCAAGTCTCTTGTATGGTGTGGGAGAAGTAATCCGATGATGCCTGAAACATGAGTTGTTGACAATTGCTATATATGTAAAATTGTTGCATATTTCTCAAATAGGTGGACCTTTTCGCTACAGTTATCTACAGGCATATGCGTTATAATCATCCTCCTCCCCTGCTCCTCCCCATCCTCCTCCTCCCCCTCCTCCTCCTCCCTCCTCTTCCTCCTCCTTCTTTTTCTTCTTCTGCTGCTGCTGCTGCCGCCGCTCCATTTACCCAAGTTAATTGTTGGGGGAAGATGTAAAGATCTTTCAAGTGCTCTTTCTAATGCTTTTTGTAAGTCGGTCATCGTTTATCTAAGGTTGTTCTCGATACCACCACATCATTTTTTACATGAAAATTATGTAACATTATTTTTTTACATGAAAATTATACGACAACATTTTTAAAAAAAATTAGCCTAGCATTAAGTGACATTTTCTAACTGCAACCAATAAATTATTAGAAAAAAAGGCAGACAGACAGACAGACAGACAGACAGACAGGGAGGGAGGGAGGGAGGGAGGGATAGACAGAGGGAGAGACGGACGGACGGGCAGGCAGGCAGGCAGGCAGGCAGACAAGCAGACAGGCAGACAGGCAGCAGGCAGACAGGCAGACAGATAGATAGATAGATAGATAGATAGATAGATAGATAAATAGATAGATAGATAGATAGGTAAGTAGGTAGGTAGGTAGGTAGGTAGATAGATAGATAGATAGATAGATAGATAGATAGATAGATAGATAGATAGATAGATAGATAGATAGATAGATATATATATAGATAGATAGATAGATTCCCGCCAGGGACTGGGCGAAGCCGGGCCGTTTCAGCTAGTTATATATAAAATATATAGCAATGCTACTAAAAGTTATATTCCTTGATATAACTTTTCTTAAATTAAGTCCCCTCGCTATATATAAATTATAATGTAAATTACAAAATTAAATTTTATTACGTAAATTGCTGTTTGTAAACTAACAAACTATGACAGTTGGCAGCACCGGAATAAGAAGAAGACGTGTTGAAAATTTCATCTCAATCGGATGGACCGTTCGCGAACGAATAAATAACAGACAGACAGACAGACAGACAGACAGACAGACAGACAGATATTGCATTTTATATATATTATATTATATTAGTGGGGCTGGTCTGGTTCGCTAGATCAGTTCCGCGTCTAGCGTTCGTTGTCTCGGATGGCTGTGTGAGGTGCACCAAAATGGGATCTTCCCAGCCAACGTGAGTTAGCGAGGCAGGCGTTTCAAGAATGTAACCGCATCGTGCAGCCAGGGTCGTGGTTTGAGCGGGCAAAAGAGCAAAATTTGTACGACCGTTCGACAAAGTCTCGATAAGCGCCCACTCTCTCTCTCTCTCTCGATGAGTAGTGGGCCTGCAGTCAGTAAGCTGGTATAGCTTTTATTTTCGGTCAGTCCTGCCGGCGTAGCTTGAAAGCTCGTCAGTAGGCGTCCAGTGGTTTTGCATGTATCACCTTGTACCGGGAGGGCGCGCTTTAGCGATGCTACTCTTGGCTTGCGTGTGCGTGAATAGTCCGTCTGTCCGATAGATATCTGGTTGATCCTGCCAGTAGTCATATGCTTGTCTCAAAGATTAAGCCATGCATGTCTAAGTTCACACTGTCTCACGGTGAAACCGCGAATGGCTCATTAAATCAGTCGAGGTTCCTTAGATGACACGATCCTACTTGGATAACTGTGGCAATTCTAGAGCTAATACATGCTTACCAAGCTCCGACCCTCGCGGAAAGAGCGCTTTTATTAGTTCAAAACCAATCGTCGTTGCCCTTCGCGGGGCGCGGCGTTCCCACTGGTGACTCTGGATAACTTTGTGCTGATCGCATGGCCTTACGTGCCGGCGACGCATCTTTCAAATGTCTGCCCTATCAAATGTCGATGGCTCCCCCGATGTGTCTCCACCTTGCCGTGGTGGGGGAGCTTGCGTGTCCCATCGACCCCATGTGCTTGCCGATGGGTGAAAAACTACATATCGGACAGCATATGGGATAGGGACCAGACTAAGAGAGACACAACCTGCTGCTCTGCAGGTGAGACTGAGGATAGCAGTCTAAAATTTAAATCAGGCGCACGAAGGCAGAAGTTCTTGGTTCGGACAAAACACTAAAGGCTCCCTGTCGAGGGCTGTGGCTGAACGCCTCTAAGCCACAAACCCTCGGACCTGAGAGCCGGGCCGATAGCCACCTTTCGAAAAATAAAGGCGTGATACTGAGCAAGCTACATGCTCAGGTCTGATAGAAGTTCGAAGACTCCCAGCTGGGGGATATGAGAGATTCCCGTATGAGAGGGCCAGGCCGTTTCTCGTTCACCGCTGCACGAAGGTAAGGTGCTGAACCGGCAGCACAAGTAGCCTACATCGTGAGCGAGTACAAAAAGTCAAAAAAGTGCCCCAGTCGAAGAAAATGGCTGCGAAAACTGTATCTAACTCATAGAGTGTAGACAAAAGTGGAAGAACGTCTCAATGACGCAAAATGGAACGCACGGCGAGCGAACCTATTGCGTGGTCCGAAGTCAAAAGCAAAAGCTTACCGAGTGGGTGTCGCTTGCAGTCTGACCGTCCCTGGTGTGTGCTTGAGCGATCAGTGGCAAACGAGTTGCCCAACACATGGAAGTGAGGAACTAAAGCAGCCATGAGCAGGACGTGGCAACTCCTCGGGTGAGCCCAGTCACAGAGCAATATGTGCCGGCTCTGCAATTATGGAAGCCTCCTTGGATAGCGAGGGAATGCTCATGGTCTGCCCCTGCCTTCCCTTGAGGGCCGACCACGATGTCGTTCATCGTTCTATCTTGACCAGCTGAGATGTTAGCGACATCCCAACAGTCCAACGTGCCTCGAAACCAGAGGAAGGTTAACCTCATTAAAAAATGCCCGCTGAAGCCGGAAGTGTCGTTCTACGGGTGGCAAACTAAAAATTGACACTACGCAATTACGTCCGAGTGAAATGTCTCGTCCGAATGTCTCTCGTGCTAGGAACAGCTCTGACTACCTAGTTTCCGAATGCCGCTCTTGTTCGGAACAGCTCTGACTGGGTAGTTTTCCGAATGTCTGTTGTGCCTGGAAAAGCTCTGATGGGCGCTACGACAAGCACATGTCCGAAAATTCGCTGAGTGGATGCCGTCTGCAAACCTGTCTGGTTTGTGCGGGAATGACCCGGGGAAACGAAATGACCAATATATTGAAGTGAGGATTTAAAGCAGCCATGAGCAGGACGTGACGATCTCCCTCGGTGAGCCCAGATCCAGGGCGTTATGTGTCGGCCCTGCAACTATGGAAGCAACCTTGGATGGCGGAAAATGCTATGGACTGTGCCTGCCTTCCTTTGAGGGATGACCGTTGTCTTCGACCGTTCAACCTTGGCCAGCATGGTTGCAGATGGCGCCACAAAAGTGAGAGTCTCCCAGGAATGCTACCTGGTCAAAAATGCACGCTAAAGTCGATGTGTTGGCCTACGGGTTTCGGCCCAAGGGCGCATAACAGACACACCGCAATCACATCTGAAAAAACACTCCGGATGAACGAAAAGAAGAAGATATTATATTATATTATATTATATTATATTATATTATATTATATTATATTAACAATATATGCTATTCAAGTGACACAGTATTGGTGGCATTAATGCAACAGACCTACAACAATTGTTTGACATTGAAGTAACAGAGAGTGCAAAAAAGGACTCTTTGAACATCAAGAAAAAAGTAACAATGGTGATATCAAAAAAAAAAAAAAAAGTGACACCAAAATGTGAACTGGAAATAGAAGGGAAAATTCTTAACCAAGTGAATTTTTTTTTTTTTTTTTTTTGGTTCGCATATCCTTTACAGGACATCGCTGTCAACATCAGCATCTTTCAGCTGATTGTTGATTTCTTGGCAAGATTACGCTCAGTGATTTGCCATTGCTTTCTGAGCGACTGGCTCACATACCCCGTTAGTTACCGACGCGGAGAGAACCGCTACCAATTTTCGCGCACGTCACGTTACTCACGAGAATATACTGGATTACGGAGAAAATCGTGTAACTTCTAGACCAGGGAGACCGGAAACCAAGTGAATAATTTTATAAATATCTAGGGGCATTTATAACATCAGATGGAAGATGCACAACAGCGATTAAGAGCAGAATAGGGCAAGCAAAAGTTGCATTACAGAAAATGAAGAGTATCTTATGCAATAAGTCACTATCATTGAATGTAAGAAAGAGAGTGCTGTAGTGCTATATAGAACCTATTTTGCTGTATGACAGTGAATCTTGGAATACAAATGAACAAATTGTGGAGAACGCACCCGTTACTTACGGGATATGTGAGCCGGCCGCTCAGAAAGCAATGACAAACTACTGAGCATAATCTTGCCAAGAAATAACAACAGCGGTAAAATGCTAGTGTTGACAGCGATGTCCTGTAATAGGGTATGCGAAAAAAAAGCACGATGACAGCCAGGTATCACATTTCTCACGTTTTCAGTATATAAGTGAATAAAATTTGACGGAACTGCGGTAAAGCTGTGAACATGTAAATAATATAAAATGACACAAAGCTTTTTTTTTTTTTTTTTTAAATTCGCATATCCTTTTACATTAGCATCTTTCAGCGGTCTGTTGATTTCTTGGCAAGATTACGCTCAGTAGTTTGCTATTGTTTTCTGAGCAGCGGGCTCAGTTATCCCGAAAGTCACCAGCGGGGGACGAATCGCTCCCAGTTCTCGCCCGCTACGAGACTCTGGGTGATAAACGGGATTACGGAGAAAGTGGTGTAACCCCTCGGCCAGAGAGACCGGCAGTACAGCTTTACATAACAGAATTACGACACATTCAGGACGTTGCGGCGATTAGCCTTCATCAGCAAACAAACACATTCACAAAATGGAAAAAAAATGTTCCTACTTACCTCAGAATTCATACACAGCTCGGAATTCTGAGGTAAGTAGGAACATTTTTTCCAATTTTAATTTTCTCTTCATTGCTTTCATTTTTTCATCTTTTCATTCTTTTCGTCCTGAAGTCACATTTTAATGTAGTCACAGGAGATCTCCATGACTGTATGTTGTGTTTTGTGAATGTGTTTGTTTGCTGATGACGGCTAATCGCCGTAACGTCCTGTATGTGTCGTAATATTGTTATGTAAAGCTGCAAACTTTGTGTCATTTTATAGTATATAAATGAAACCGATCTTCTTTTTCTTCTTCAGCGTTCCGAGCCATTGAGGTTCTTTGCTGCTGATACAATCCGTCTCCATTCGTCTCTCTGGTGGACCTTCTCTTGCCAGTCGTTGATTCCAAGTGCTTGTAGGTCTGTATATAGATATATTATCTCTCCATCGTCTTCTTGGTCTACCTCGGGGTCTACGGCCATTTATTTCCTGAGTGTAAGCGAGTTTTGTTTCCCTATTATCTTCCATTCTTTCTATATGCCCCAGCTATTGTAAATGAAGCCGATAAGGGGACAAAATGCAACCAAGCCTGACTTCCTCTAGATATTAATGATTTATGTCCCTTTAAATAGGCAACAGAGTGTAACATTACGTTTGCCACACAGTAATTGAATGCCAAATGGAAATAACAGTTATCAACAACATGATTTAGTAATCATAACATATTCAGCATTGAAAACTTTATGAATGAAATTATGATCGTAATTATGTTATTAACAATATATCACGCGGCACAAATTAATAATTGTAAACATTGCTTTTTAATAAGTTTTTTAAATACGTATTTTGTTCGTGAATTCACGTATTTACCATTGAAGAGAACTCTTATAACAATAAATCATGAGCTCTTTACATTTTAAATTATGTACACATAACTTTATGGTATGATTTAATAATCTCGCGCTTGAAAGAATGAAGACACACCTAAATTTAACATCCACAACCACTTGACTTAATATCTGTGATGTGTTTGTTTCACTCATCACAGAATCTATTTTTAGCTGAGTGAACCTGGCGAGTTGTCGTTTTTTTCCCTGTTGTTTTCTGTGTGTGGATGCGAAGATGTCTCGTAATACCAATGACAGTAATAACTACAGTCAGAGTTATAAATTAGTAGTTGTCGGAGGTGGTGGAGTAGGGAAAAGTGCCTTAACTATTCAATTTATTCAGGTATAGTTTGCGTTGATTTTTTCAATCTTGTGAAGATGGAGTTTAACTGTATACATGGAACAACCTAATGTCGACAGTATCTCAGAGTATCTGGTGCAGTCGCAAAGTGACGACTGGGATGGGTCTGAGATAATATTATCAGTCTAAATTACAGTTAAAGTGGGTGGTAGTAGTCGAAAAGCACAATACAACAGTCTCGCCTGCTATGCTTTCTGTTAGAAATTATTTTTGCTTTTATTTATTTTGTCTTTGTTTCGTGTTTTTGTTTTTCTTATGATAAATAAATAAATATATTCAATTTGAGTTAATATTATAATAATAAACAAACAACCGAGGGTCGGGTCACTCCACTAAGTTCAAAACAACATATGAACTACTGTCAGCAGGAAAGTACTGCCATAACTACTATGATGCAGAAATCCAGGCAATCATGATACCAATAGCGAAATTACCATGGTACACAGATTGTGACAGATGGTGCTCACTGCTCTATTGACTTGCAAAATCAGTACTTGAGGTGCTCCTGTCTGGGAAATTGCCAGTACTGCAGACATTAATTTCTAAACTAGACAGCCAGTGTAAGGTCACCATACAGTGGATACCATCTCACTGTGGAGTACCTGGAAACGAGAGCTGATCGACTAGCTTAGGAACGAACGAACGAACTTTATTTTCAGAGTTAGTTAACTTTAAGAATTGGGCACGCAGGCTCGTCTAACATTCTGACCTTTATCACTTTACCCTTCTATCACTCTTTTTAATACATTATTTCATCCACACATCATTCAAAGCTAACTGAGAACAACAACAATATAGAAGATATGCATTATAAAGGCACTGAAGAAATGCAAAAATCACTATTAGACTCACTAAAATTAATGAATGATGTGGCAGTTGTTTTAGCTATAGGGAACTTACTGTCGATCAAAAAGGGACTGACTGTTATACTAGGGTTTTATTATTGTTATGATTATTATTATTAAGGGGGAAGGTAATCTGTACTGAGATAGTGTTCAAATAATTTGCGATTATATGTAGGAGGGAGCAATAGAACCACCTGATGTACCTGTTACAAACCATCAAAAGAAAAGTATGATCAAATCAGTTAGAAAGCCACCAGTTCAGGACAATAACCACCTTAAGGCTATACCAGAAGAAGTCATCTATTCTGTGCCTCAGAACAGGACACCATAGATTACGCAACCACGTCTATATGAAATTCAAGATTGGTGAAACAGCCATGTGCACATGTGGATTGCTGCCGCAGACAGCAGATCACATACTTCAAGACTGCCCAAAATATAACATATCTAGGCAAACATTCTGGCCTAGAGAAAAAACAGTGAGAGATAAACTCTGTGGACCACTGAGTGAACTAAACAACTCAGTTATATTCACACAAGAGACAACCGTGCAGTTATAGACAAATTTCAAGCTAACAAAAACAACAACAAAACCAAAAAACAGAAGAATAAACTACTGTCCTCATACTCACTGATGCTGTCAGTAAAAGGTTCAACATACAGTTTTAGTAATAATGCAAAATGTGCAATACATATATGCTAAGTGGCCTACCTACACCACTTTGTTTGGCACATGTTGATGATAATGAACGATTTTGAATACATTTATTATTAACATAATTGCCAACATAAAACTATTAAAACTGTTATCTCTGCCAACTATAAAAATACTTTTCCCATCAGAACTAAAACCATTTTTTCTCTATGAGTTATCTAATTAAATATGAAAGATAATCGCTGTTGCAGGATGTCTCATAACAGCAAAGACAAACTGCAGTGCTACTACTATACCCCACAGTGTTGATATTTGAATATCCATTATTGTCTTAACATCTCAATAATGGAAACAAAGCAGTTAAAAAGGAAGTGCTAAGCCTTGCGCAATTTCTTTACAAAGATAACATTTAGGTTCCATTTCCAGCAGTGGTAGTCTGGAAGTGAAAGCTGGCGAAGAACTGACCTAACAACCACTTATGTAATTTTTGGTTAATGATCTTGATGAAACAACATTGCAGATGTAATCTCTTTTACTTTCAAACCAAAGTGAAAACAATTTTGAGTGTTGTGCACTCATCGCTGTTGGAGTTGAAAATGTCCTCTTTTGTGTTCAGTGTCCAGCATTGATAGTCTAGAAGGTTAAGGCATTGAGGAAGAGAACTGACCTAATGACCACTTGATTGGTGTTTGGTTAATGATCTTGATGAAACATTGCAGCCAAACCAAAGTGACAGAAATTGTTGTGTGATTTGTACACAAATCATCATTACAGTTGAAACTGTCCTTGATTTCTTCTTCCACTTGTACATTCCTGTTTTGAGGGGCCCTGCCTGACAGTATACATGTGCGATTTCCAACTGCTGTTGAATTTTTACACGTGTACAACTTTGACATGGGACCTGTTGTTTTTCACCCTTCTCTGAGAAGGCTAGGTATTTGATCTCACTACCAAAGAGACCAAGGGGCATGTGATATCATTAGATACCTGGTTCTTCGACAAATTCCAAGCCCTGTGCTTGAGGATTGAACCCAGTACATTTTTAAGTGGACACCTTGTCAGCCACATCTCCCCATTGTCCTTGATTTAAAATTGCCCGGGAAGGTTAACCCGGTCAACAAATGCCCGAAGAAGTCGGATGGGTTGGTCAAAAGTTGCAAATATTGCAGCTCTGCTGTGTTCAGGCACAATGTAATTGTGTCCAAAAAATATTCCAGATGAACAGAAGAAGAAAATTTAAAATTGTACAAATGTCAGATTTTGTGTTTTGCTTGTGAAGTCCCCCTCAGAGACAAATTATGGTGTCATCCTCAGAGACAAATTATGGTGTCACCCTCAGAGACAAATTATGGTGTCACCCTCAGAGACAAATTATGGTGTCACCCTCAGAGATAAATTATGGTGAAGTGCAGAGACAAATTATGGTGAAGTGCAGAGACAAATTATGGTGTCACCCTCAGAGATAAATTATGGTGAAGTGCAGAGACAAATTATGGTGAAGTGCAGAGACAAATTATGGTGTCACCCTCAGAGACAAATTATGGTGTCACCCTCAGAGACAAATTATGGTGTCACCCTCAGAGACAAATTATGGTGTCCGTCACTCTCAGAGACAAATTATGCTGTCACCCTCAGAGATAAATTATGGTGTCACCCTCAGAGACAAATTATAGTGTCACCCTCAGAGATAAATTATGGTGTCACCCTCAGAGACAAATTATGGTGAAGTGCAGAGACAAATTATGGTGTCACCCTCAGAGATAAATTATGGTGAAGTGCAGAGACAAATTATGGTGTCACCCTCGGCGATAAATTATGGTGAAGTGCAGAGACAAATTATGGTGTTACCCTCAGAGATAAATTATGGTGAAGTGCAGACACAAATTATGGTGTCACCCTCAAATACAAATTATAGTGTCATCCTCAGAGACAATTTGTGGTGTCACCCTCAGAGACAAATTATGGTGTCACCCTCAGAGACAAATTATAGTGTCAACCTCAGGGACAATTTATGGTGTCACCCTCAGAGACAAATTATGGTGTCACCCTCAGAAATAAATTATGGTGAAGTGCAGAGACAAATTATGGTGAAGTGCAGAGACAAATTATGGTGTCACTCTCAGAGACAATTTATGGTGTCACCCTCAGAGACAATTTATGGTGTCACCCTCAGAGACAAATTATGGTGTCACACTCAGAGATAAATTATGGTGACGTGCAGAGACAAATTATGGTGTCACCCTCAGAGACAAATTATGTTGTCACCCTCAGAGACAAATTATGGTGTCACCCCCAGAGACAAATTATGCTGTCACCCTCAGAGACAAATTATGGTGTCAACCTCAGATACAAATTATGGTGTCACCCTCAGAGATAAATTATGGTGTCACCCTCTGATACAAATTATGTTGTCACCCTCAGAGACAAATTATGGTGTCACCCTCAGAGACAAATTATGTTGTCACCCTCAGAGACAAATTATGGTGTCACCCTCAGAGACAAATTATGCTGTCACCCTCAGAGACAAATTATGGTGTCAACCTCAGATACAAATTATGTTGTCACCCTCAGAGACAAATTATGTTGTCACCCTCAGAGACAAATTATGGTGTCACCCTCAGATACAAATTATAGTGTCATCCTCAGAGACAAATTATGCTGTCACCCTCAGAGACAAATTATGGTGTCAACCTCAAGGACAATTTATGGTGTCACCCTCAGAGACAAATTATTGTGTCACCATCAGAAATAAATTATGGTGAAGTGCAGAGACAAAATATGGTGTCACCCTCAGATACAAATTATAGTGTCATCCTCAGAGACAATTTATGGTGTCACCCTCAGAGACAATTTATGGTGTCACCCTCAGAGACAAATTATGGTGTCACCCTCAGAGACAAATTATGGTGAAGTGCAGAGACAAAATTGCACATTTTTGAGTGCACAAGCATTTCCACAAAGGTCGTGTTAGTGTCATGATGATGATCCATGTGGCTGCCTACTATGTTATACAATACAAGCTTTGAGCATGTTCAGAATATTGTTTTGGTGGAAGACTAGAGAAAATCCCCCAGAAGTTGGAATATCAGTGGGCACTTATATTGCATATTCTTTGACAGGACATCACAGTCAGCCCCAGCATTATTTGGCTGTTTGTAATTTATTGACAAGTTTATGTCCAGTAGTTTGCCATTGCTTTCTGAACGGCCATCACTCATACCATTGTATGTAAATCAGCACAAGTCAGTCTGCTTGCAAATCGCTCTCAGCTGTAAATTGAATGCGAGATTTCAAATTGCAGCTTAACCCCTTTGTCACAGCACTGGCATCTATGAGGTGCAATCAGAAGAAAACGTCCAGAGGAATAGAGAATGAATAGTTAGATTCTGCTCTTTGATATTGTTGCGCTAGCACATCAGTCCCTACTAGTGCACAATCTGATTACACTTGAACATCCTCTAAACTCTCTTGGCCTGGCACAGCCTTATGTTTTCTTCTCTTGGCTGATAGAGGTTTTAAAGAATGCATTCTAGACATGTTCTCAGTAGCAGTATGAATGTTAGCGAAAGTGGTAGCTGCTGTTGAAGAAAATTGGTCAACTTGTTTGTATGGTTACTAAATTTTATGCACTTCATTTTTGGAAATTTTTTGTAGCTACATCATATGTTATGTCTTTCATGGCAACATAATTATGGATAATTTGAAGTAATATTATAAGCAATGTTCCTTGAGAGCTGTGTTGTCATGTGAACAAACATTCAGCTTTGTGAACCACAAGCATTACAATTGTGAGCCAGCCTATATATTTTAACTATTATGCACATTTCGTTAATATCGTCTGCTTGCGTGCTAGGGCAAAAATATGTGTACTATGGGCTAAAAATGTGCGCACCAATACAAGCTAGCAGCTTACAGGAAACATTCATTATGAGAGACAGCAATTGTATTTTATAAAGGAGCTAATAGCCATAAATAACATTCATTATGAGAATCTTTGCTTTTGTCATTCGTGTACAACAGAACTATGAAGTTTAGCTTATCAACGCTTGGTTCAGGACAGTCCTCATTTGAGGAGAAATTTCCCTCTGAGGTTGACCCAACTGTTTTCTCTGGGATAGGACATGCCAGAGAAGTGGTCATCTAACATCATAATGCAAAGACAATATATATGTATGTCAATTATGAGCCTTATTTTAAAGCCTGATTTGATGTGTTGTTCTTTTTTTCAGTCATATTTTGTAACTGACTATGACCCAACAATAGAAGACTCGTACACAAAGCAGTGTGTGATTGATGACCATGTGGCCAGACTGGACAGTAAGTGGCTGAAATTTGTTATGGTCATTATATGAACCCATTGTATAGTGTTTGAATTTATACCATTATGGTATGTTACTCTAATTTGTAGAGAGCTGGGAGTAACTCCATGGTAATTGACAGCATTTAGAAATCATAAGGGATGTTTGATGCATATCCCAAGTTTTTTACAGCTTATATTCATACAGCAGATATGTTTGCAAAATATCCATATCTGGAGAGACTGGTTTCAGAAGGGAGTGAGTTGAGGGTCTGGTCAATAATCAATACATTGAGGAAAAGCCAGGCAGACTTTTAATCAAACTGTGATTAGAACTGTCAGCATGAGAACTCTTCGTTGGCCATTGAGGAGGGGGAAGAGCTTGTATAGGAGTGTCTTGAGGGCAGGGATGTTGATTCTCAAACCAAGTATTAACTGAGGCAATGGTATTGACATTATTATGGGATTGACCAGATGCGCCAAGTCATAAGGTTCTGATCCTGAATTATTTGAGACAGATAGTGGCAAGAAATGGAGCTGATCATGCCACTTTATAAAGCTGTGACCAGTTGTCATCTCGCACCCATTAGGTAGAAAGCTCTAGAAGAATGAACAATTTCAGTTTCTACCCGAAAGCAAAATGTTTATCATGGAAGATGTTGGTGGAGATAAAACATTGTACCATATGCTGGCAGTTATTATCATCATCAAGTGCCTAGCTGACGGGCATTGGTGATCATTTGATCACACATCAGAGTACATAAGTTTTGTCTATTGTCCAGTCCCCAGGTGGATGTCTGTTTCCATAATCCAAACTTGCTGTTAAGTTTAGGGGCGAGCTGAGCCTAAGTTTGTGTCCCAAGGTCAGATGTGTTGCCTTGGTTATGTTGTATCCATGTTTGTATAGGGTTCCCTTGATTTTTTCCATAATTTTCTTGATCTTTCTCTGGTTCTATATCCAGATACTGTTTTGTTGTATGATCTTATTGGTAGTTGATCAGGATTCATTCTCATATGATGTCCAAACCTCATTATTTGCTCTCTCTCTCTGTGAGTTTGATTCCTGATGTTATGCGTATAATGTTTCTGTTATTGTTTCACATTCTAACTCGTTAGGAAATTTCAGCAGCCTTTCTCAAGCATTTCATCTCACATGTGGCGAGTTTCTCTGCTAGAATGCTCCTCTCACATGTGGTGAGTTTCTCTGCTGGAATGCTCCTCTCACATGTGGCGAGTTTCTCTGCTGGAATGTTCCTTTCACATGTGGTGAGTTTCTCTGCTAGAATGTTCCTCTCACATGTGGCAAGTTTCTCTGCTAAAATGTTCCTCTCACATGTGGTGAGTTTCTCTGCTGGAATGTTCCTCTCACATGTGGCAAGTTTCTCTGCTAAAATGTTCCTCTCACATGTGGTGAGTTTCTCTGCTGGAATGTTCCTCTCACATGTGGCGAGTTTCTCTGCTAGAATGTTCCTCTCACATGTGGCAAGTTTCTCTGCTAAAATGTTCCTCTCACATGTGGTGAGTTTCTCTGCTGGAATGTTCCTCTCACATGTGGCAAGTTTCTCTGCTGGAATGTTCCTCTCACATGTGGCAAGTTTCTCTGCTGGAATGTTCCTCTCACATGTGGCGAGTTTCTTAGCTAGAATGTTCATCTCACATGTGGCGAGTTTCTCTGCTGGAATGTTCCTCTCACATGTGGTGAGTTTCTCTGCTAGAATGTTCCTCTCACATGTGGCGAGTTTCTCTGCTGGAATGTTCCCCTCACATGTGGCAAGTTTCTCTGCTAGAATGTTCATCTCACATGTGGTGAGTTTCTCTGCTGGAATGTTCCTCTCACATGTGGCGAGTTTCTCTGCTGGAATGTTCCTCTCATATGTGAGTTTCTCTGCTAGAATGTTCATCTCACATGTGGCAAGTTTCTCTGCTGGAATGTTCCTCTCACATGTGGCAAGTTTCTCTGCTGGAATGTTCCTCTCACATGTGGCGAGTTTCTCTGCTGGAATGTTCCATTCACATGTGGCGAGTTTCTCAGCTAGAATGTTCATCTCACATGTAGCAAGTTTCTCTGCTGGAATGTTCCTCTCACATGTGGTCAGTTTCTCTTCTAGAATGTTTATCTCACATGTGGTGAGTTTCTCTGCTGGAATGTTAATCTCACGTGGTGAGTTTCTCTGCTAGAATGTTCATCTTACATGTGGCAAATTTCTCTGCTGGAATGTTCATCTTACATGTGGCAAGTTTCTCTGCTAGAATGTTCATAGCGAGCATGTTTTCATTAATGGCAAAGTGTTAAAAAAATAATGTTTATCGTGTTATATGTGTATTGAGCTGCCTTATTCAAGCAACTAAGAAAAAAAGTGGCTTTTCAATAGGGGAGGGAACATGTGATCAATACAGAGTATCTCATTATTTTGCCCTTTCTCTCCCATTGGAGCATGGTTTGTCAACAAACCAGTTCCAAGCTGTCCTGTCCTTTGTCATCTCTTTCAGCTCCATGTCCTCTCCATATAATTCACATCTATCGCTAACTCTAGAGAATATCTACATCTTGTTTAGAAGAAATACTGAATGATGATTAAGAAGTGGCTGAGGGTGGTGATTGTTTGAATGAAGGTTTGAGTTCTTGAAGTTCGATGAGTTCTCATGAAAGTTATAGTCATAATGTTTCTACTATATCATTCAAGAGACTTCATGTTTGTTTATTTCTTTTAAGGAAAAACAAATTGAAAATTCCGTGTCCACATTGCAAATCCTTCGGCAGTTGAAAAAATAGTAAACATTAGATTTTAACGGTTGTTGCCATGTGAAAATGTAAAATTAGTAACCTAACCATGATAACAAGACAAACATCATTCTATGATCATGTGATGAGAAGAAAGGCATTGGAGAACATCGTGACAACTGGAAAGATCAGTGGGAAAAGAGATGAAGACAGACTGAAAGAAATGATAATTGATGGACTGAGACAGCGGCATGGAGGAATATCATCAGCAGAGTTGATCCAGACCACAAGGACCTGGATTTGTTGACAGGCATGGATGCCTACACCAGCTGGCATGGCACATGATGATGATGAACCCATGACAAAAATATATTTACAGCATGTGTAATTCATGTATATGCACATTGACATCATCTTGTGGGATCTAAGGGGGAAATTTGAATATTTATATTTTATGACTATTTATGGGGACACCGATGCACCAGTTGTTAGTTGCATTTCCTGTGCAGGATGAGCTGTCAACCCCAGCATTCTTTGGCTGTTTGTGATTCCTGGGCAAGTTTACTTTCAGTAGTTTTCCATTGCTTTCTGAACGACCGGCATCCATACCATTTCATCAAAACCAACATAAGGCGATCTGCTGCCAAATCGCCCACAGCTGTGTTTCTAACGCGGTCCGCAGGATTACAAACTGCATCCGTAACCCCTTCGCCACCGGGCAGGCTATCTCTTGTACATTTACATTATTGACAACCTGGTATATCTCTATACAGGTTCGATTAATATTAAGATAATTTATCACTGTTCAGTACTCAGGCTATGTGCTTAAGGGTGCTCAAATATTATTGTTGTTTTGCAGTTTTAGACACTGCTGGTCAAGAGGAATTTAGTGCAATGAGGGAACAGTACATGCGTTCTGGTGAAGGCTTCCTACTAGTATATTCTGTGATTGATAGAAGCAGGTAAGGCAAGACATAGCATTCTAAACTATACATAACAGTTGAAGCAGGTAAGGCAAGACACAGCATTCTAAACTATACATAACACTTAAAGCAGGTAAGGCAAGACACAGCATTCTAAACTATACATAACACTTAAAGCAGGTAAGGCAAGATATAGCATTCAAAACTGTACATAACATTTGAAGCAGATAAGGCAAGACAGCATTCTTAACTATACGTAACAGTTGAAGCAGGTAGGTCAAGAGACATCATTAAACACTATACATACTAGGTGAAGCAGGTAAGGCAAGACACAGCGTTCAACACTATACATAACAGTTGAAGCAGGTAAGATAGGATTCAGCATTCAACACTATACATAACAGCTGAACTAGGTAAGATAGGATTCAGCATTCAACACTATACATAACAGCTGAAGTAGGTAAGATAGGATGCAGCATTCAACACTATACATAACAGTTGAAGCAGGTAAGGTAGGATACAACATTCAACACTATACATAACAGTTGAAGCAGGTAAGGTAGGATACAACATTCAACACTATACATAACAGTTGAAGTAGGTAAGATAGGATACAGCATTCAACACTATACATAACAGTTGAAGCAGGTAAGGTAGGATACAACATTCAACACTATACATAACAGTTGAAGCAGGTAAGGTAGGATACAACATTCAACACTATACATAACAGTTGAAGTAGGTAAGATAGGATACAGCATTCAACACTATACATAACAGTTGAAACAAAGAAGTCAAAAACTGTAGGTTGAACAGTTTGTTGCCTTGTATGTTTCGCTGCATCTTGCCAGGTGCATATTGCAGAGTAATATATCATGTGACATGAATGGATGAATCCTATTCGGGCTCAAGGATATAACACATATAGTTACTGGCACTGTTCAAATGTGGTCTATGTGTGTTATGTACATGTGCTGGGAAGGGAGGACAGTTTCAAGTAAGGAAAAGTAAAGGAGCATTTTAAGCGCAATGACCATATGGTGCTAGCCCACATTTTATAGACCAATTCACATTTCAGAACTAATGTGTTCAGAATCACACCCGGTGAATTTACTTTTTAAGACATTTTCCTGGTACCAATTTTATACTGGTTCGATCAACCTGGATGCCCAGGTCAATAAAAAAAATCTCTAGCTTTTTACCACTAGTGGCTGTACCATATCCAATGAGGTTCTACCGAGGCGTGGTTATTGCTAGTTGAAAAAAAAAATCTGCCCTGATGACGGATTCAAAACCATGACCTCTGGTGTGGCAGGCAAGTGTCTAGCCATAATACTACCGTGGCTGCCATGTATGAAGTGGAAGTGCAGATGGCACACATTTTGGCTCAGTTGCTGCAGTAACCGTGGCTTCAACACACAAATCACGCAAAGACATATGAAGATATCCTCACATCTGTAGTCAGTGACTAGACTGGTTTTGCTCAACTGCAATGCTTAGTTTAAATGAATACATATGCCACATGAAAATCCAACTCTTGATAGCCAGCTTGCTTGGTTGTTTATATTAACCAGGGCTTAAAAAAACTTCAAATGAAAACTTTAAAAGTGTGATAGAAATTACAATAACCATGTCGTTGTCTTGTAACCTGTCAATATAGCCGTTTGGGTGTCAAGAGTTAAGCACATGACATCACAGGAACAATTTAAAGATGGTCCCAATTTTGACATGCACCAAAGAGGAGCAGTATTCTGTTATCCATTTTTCAATCAGTGAAGGGGTAAAACCTGTAGAATTTATTGGCGAATGAAGGTCCAGTATGGTGATGCATGCTGTCAGTCCCACAACTTGTATGAGTGGAGTAGGAAATTTCAAAACTTTTCGATCCAATGAAGAAGTACAGCAGGTGGTGCATGTCTGGTTACACACATGACCAAGAATTCTTTCTACAGGAATCCAAGCACTTAATCGGCGCTGGAGGACTTGCATTGAATGCAGTGGTGACTAAATCAAAAAATTATACATATGTTCTGTAATGTTTTAGAATATATTCACCCCAAAAAACATTCAAGGTTTCATTTGAAGCCCCCTCACAAGTTCTTGTGATTGCTGTCTTTGATGATTACTCCTTCAGGCAAGTTCTCAAAACAAATTTGACCATGTTTTTGAGTTGCTCTTTATTTCTATACTGTTTGGAGCTGATTCAGTTGGCAGTATATCTTTCTTAGCTGACTGTACAGGGGACAGACTTGTAGAACATGTTCAGCAGTTTGTTTGCCTAGTTCACATATGCATAGTGATGAAGTAGACATGATGGTTAGAGAGGTGTTGATATTAAGATTATTTTAACTCGGGTTTCAGTTGAACACAGCTTTTTTTTATGTTGTCTATTGTAACTGGTGTTTCAGTTGAACAATTTTATATGTTAGTATATTTTAACTGGTGTTTCAATTGAACAGAGTTTTTTTTATGTTGTCTATTGTGACTAGTGTTTCAGTTTAACAATTTTATATGGTAGTATATTTTAACTGGTGTTTCAGTTGAACACAGTTTTTACAAGTTTAGTCTGTTTTAGCTGGTGATTCAAATGAACACTGGGGATAGTTTAATGCAAATGGTGTTCATGAAGGATTTCTGGTTTCATTGTCTGTATATATCTTGTTTTTGGCAGATGCTAATGGGAGATTATTATATGTAAAATAGTGATGTTTATTTGTGATATAGCAGGAGATAGATACTCTGCATCATTGCAAACTTACAACTGCTTTCAAAGACGCAACTATGAGATTGTTCATGTCAAACTTTGTTTTTTAGGTTTGCAGATCAATCACAGTAACATAATTCTACCAATACTTTTGGGGTATATGTACATATTTGTGACATCATCATGATCATAAAGTGCCTTGCTGATGGCGTGGGTGACTGCTTCTTCACATCTTGCGATTTCCAACGTCATGTATCATTTAATGCACTGACACCCTTCCATGCCATGACACTGGGCTGTTAAGAATTTTCTCTCGCTGTCTTCCTCTCTTTCTCTTTCCACAAATCTTTCCAGTTGTCAGTTTGTTCATGTTCTTTTTTTCATAATATGGCCATAAATATTTGTGACGGTGCACACACATGCACATGTTTTATTTAAATATTAAGGTGTTGGTTTATTTTATGATTGAGGCTTATTTTATGATGCTGTCCTGCTAGGATTGAATCAGTACTTTTGTTTCTGTTTGTTTATTATGTGTTATTGCTATTTATTGATACTTTCTTGCCTAACTGAATTAGCTCTGTTGTTTCTACTTATTTAAACTATAACTGCGTTTGTGAAGACTACATTAATTCTTTTGTTTGTTTCCAGTTTTGAAGAGATTTACAAGTTCCATAAACAGATATTGAGAGTGAAAGATCGAGATGAGTTTCCAATGCTCTTGGTAGCTAATAAATCAGATTTAGACTCTCAGCGATTGGTAAGTCAGATCTCTAATTTTTCGAATGTGTCGCCAAACTGCAACCCAGACATTCTTTTCAGGATGAGGGAAATAGTGTAATTATTATATTGAAATAAGAAGAATCCTGATTGCTTGACTACATTCAGGAGGAGAAAAAAAAGAGGCTTAAAAGTAGTAAATAGGAGATGTTTAGGTGAGTAATCATTGTCTCTAATTGAACTAATTCCCTTCATACAAATGTAGCAATTACCTTAGACAGCGAGAGTAATTAACAATGATTGCTTAGAAGAGGCTAATGTAAGTAGAACATTATACATTACTATTTGAAG
Organism: Cepaea hortensis; assembly: GCA_963921405.1. Lineage (NCBI taxonomy): Eukaryota > Metazoa > Mollusca > Gastropoda > Stylommatophora > Helicidae > Cepaea > Cepaea hortensis. The sequence continues at coordinate 75,406,637 of OY992886.1, forward strand.
GAGGTGGTATGTTATTTTTTTTGGCCATATAATGAGAAGAGAGTAATTGGAGAACATTGTGACGACTGGAGAGATCATCCGTAGAAAAGGTGGAGGCAGACCGAGAAAAATTATATTTGGTGACAGACTAGTAGAATTTATCCAGAACACCAAGGATGATAATCTGTAGCGGGCCAAACGTGTCTACATCACTTGGCTGGGCACATCATGAAGATGATGACTCCTGGCCTGTGCTTTCACCTTGTAGTGATAAAGGGGGTCGCATGTCCCAGTACCTCAGCAAATTTGAAGGCAGTAGCATAGTTACTAGCAAGGTCTCTTAAGTCAAATAAATCAAAGGATCGGAACCAATAAGTGGTAAAGGGGGTTACGTGTCCCTGTACCCCAAACAAATTTGAAGGCAGTGTTGTAATTATTGGCAGGGTCTCCCAAGTCATACAGATCAAAGGTAGGAACCAGTAAGTGGTAAAGGTGAGTTGTGTGTTCCAGTTACCCCAACAGATACGAAGGCAGTATCGTAATTATTGGTAGGGTCTCCCAAGTAATACAGATGGAGGGTAGGAACCAGTAAGTGGTAAAGGTGAGTTGCGTGTTTCAGTTACCCCGACAGATATGAAGGCAGTATTGTAGTTATGGGCAGGATCTTCCAAGAAATACAGATGGAGGGAAGGAACCAGTAAGTGGTAAAGGGGAGATGCGTGTTCTGGTTACCCCAACAGATACAAAGGCAGTAGCATGATTATTGGCAGGGTCTCCCAAGTCTTACAAATGGAGGGATAGGAACCAGTAAAATAAGTGACAAAAAAAACCTTGCATTTAGACTCAAGACAGCTAAAGGCTAGGGAAGGAAAACCTATAAGTAGTTGGAATCAGATGTACTGGAATAGGCTTGACTGAACAGGGATAGACAGAGCACTTCAATTCTTCATGATTATATATACAACATTGTAGTAACAGAGAGTGCAAGAAAAGGACTCTCCTTGAATATAAAGAAAACAGTAACAATGGTAATATCAAAGAAAATGGTGACACCAAAATGTGAAATAGAAATAGAAGAGAACAGTCTTAACCAAGTTGATAATTTTAGATACCTAGGGGCATTTATAACATCAGATGGAAGATGTACAACAGAGATTAAGAGCAGAATATGGCAGGCAAAGGCCGCATTTAAGAAATTTAAGAGTATCTTATGCAATAAGTCACTATCACTGTATGTAAGAAAGAGAGTGCTGAAATGCTATGTAGAACCAGTTTTGCTGTATGGCAGTGAATCTTGGAATGTAAATAAACAAATTAAGAAGAAATTAGAAGCAACAGAGATGTGGTTCCTGAGACGAATGTTGCAAATTTATTGGATTGCCAGAGTAACTAAAAACGACTGCCTGATACAGGCTAATGAAACTAGAACATTATATACAACAATAAGGAAGAGACAAACATCTTTCTTCGGTCATGTGATGAGAAGAGAGGCATTGGAGAACATTGTGACAACTGGAAATATCAAGGGGAAGAGAGGCAGAATAAGAGAAATGATACTGGATGGATTTAGATGGTGGCATGGAGGAAGACCATCAGCAGAGTTGATCCAGAACACCAAAGACCAAGATCTGTGGAGAGTCATGAACGCCTACGCCAACTGGCAGGGCACTTGATGATGATGATGAAGATGATATATACAAACCTGTATGTTTGATTGTTTAGTTTATTTCATACTGTATCTTTGAGCTGGTGTATTGGGAAATGAGCAGGCAGACAGATTCTATGGGTCTGCACACTGAGTTTGATATTGGTGCTTGATAAGGCAGATGTGGTCCCAACCCTTTTGGGATCATGTGAATAGTGTGGAAGGACAGATAAATCATCATTGCCTGGAGAGAATGGTGCGGCAGGGAGTGACCAGAGGATGTGGCCGACGCTCAGTACTCCCAAGGAAAGGCCAGCCAGACATTTAATCAAGACTGCAACTGGTAAATGGGTATGAATTGCAAACAATTAGGTATATTTAACTCCTGCGAAAAGAAGAGACATACTAGACTCAGACACAATGTACATACCTTATAAAGAACTCCATCTTACACAGGTGAAAACAAAGTGTGACTTATCCAAAAACATAAACAATCAATAAATATATAATACTGAAGTATTAAAATAAAACAATAAGTATTATAGGACAACAAAGCATGAGCGACGATTCGGTTCATTTGTTTTGGGACTCTTCGCTGATTGTTGAAGATGGGGACTGAGTACATATGGGAATGTTGGTTTGACATGGAGGTCAGCATGATTGAATGGATCATAGTGTTCGATCGTAAAGATCATGATACTGAGGTAGCGGGTTCAACCCCTACACCGGTCAGTTGGACTAAATGTTGATTTCTTGTCCTTGACTTTTAGACGTAAATTACATGTACCTCAGAAGTCGGAGGTGTGGTTCACCTGATGGTGAGGGACACTGGTAATAGGGAAAACTAATCCACACGCAAAAACTAGTCCAGTGCACTAGAAGTAGTAGCACATGTGTGGAATATGCTTGAGTTCAAAGCAAGACGTTAACTTCCTTGAAGATTTTCTTTGAAATATTATATATGAGTTAATGTTCTCATTTTTTAATGTGAAATACATGTTTGGTATCATTCTAAAGCTGTTTATTTTTGTCGTGTGTTTCTAAATCCTTCAGGTGTCAGCGACAGAGGGCCAAGAACTTGCTCACAACTTGAAGATTCGTTACATAGAAGCTAGTGCAAAACACAGACTCAATGTTGATCAGTCATTCTATGAGCTGGTCAGAATTGTCAGGTAGGAAACACACATGTGTGCTTCAAGTAGCCGGGCTGGTGTAGTGGCTGGTGCACTTGCCTACCATACAGTCGTTTGGGTTTCATTCTCAGCAGAGGCAGGGTTATTTTTAGTGACCTGTATGGCTCTGGTGTCATCGCAGCATCATAAAAGTTGACACTAGGCGATTTTCAGAATTGTCTGGGAAGGAAAAGTGGCAAGGATGGGAACTCAACACCTCGTCTCTGTGTGTATGAGTGTGTATGAGTGTGTATGTGTGTGTATGTATGTGTTTGTGTGTGTATGTATGTGTTTGTGTGTATATGGGTGTGTATGTATGATGTGTATGTGTGATATGTATGTATGTGCATGTGTATGTTCATGTATGTATGTATATTTTGTGTGTGTATGTGTGCGTGCATGCAGTGTATGCGAGGAAGTGTGTATTTGTATGTTATTGAGTGTGTGCATAACTGTGGGAGTTTGTGCAAATGATGTCAGTATGTATGCAGGTATGTATGTGTGCGTGTGAGTATGCGTGCATGCATATAGTGTGTGCGAGGAAGTGTGTATTTGTATGTTATTGAGTGTTTGCATAACTGAGAGTTTGTTCAAATGATGTAAGTATGTATGCAGGTATGTATATGTGTGTGTGTGTTTATGAATGTGCTTGTGTACGTGTGTCTGCCTGTCTCATAACATGGTAATATGTATTATTTATGTTTATAGAATCCATTTGACAATGTTATTTTCCTATGTGATTGTAACATGCACAAATGATGAGCAAAAGATGAGTGATTGGAAGGACCTGATTGTAAGACGGACCTGCGTGCCCAATTTGTGACCCTTTGAAAATAAAGTTTGTTTGTTCGTTCGTTTGTTCATTCGTTCATTGTCATGGCCTGGAACATGTGAAGGCCTAATACTTCACATCCCAACGATGGGGCTGCTGTTACCTATACTAAGGAGTGGATCTCTTGTCCCATCAAGTGCTATGTTGGATGGTCTACTCTGAGTGTTGATGCTTCCATCTTGGTACCCCATGTGACCCTGACTCACCATTGGTTTATAGGTTGGTTTGATCTGAAGACATTATTACATTTATTTGAATGTTTTAGTCAATCAATTATTACATTTATTTGAATGTTTTAGTCAGTCAATCAATCAATCAATCATGTGCCATGCCGATAAACGTAGGTGGTCATGTTTCGCTATCTCACTCGATCACCAGAGTCATGGATCAGCTCCGTGTTTCTGTCTCGACCATGCCACGTGGCCAAGCCATCCAGGTATTTACTTCTTGGTCTTCCCCTTGGTCTCTTCCCTTCGATCTTGCCAGTTGTCACCAAGTTCTCCAAGTCATTTCTTCTCATAACATGCCCAAAAATTGTGACTGTCTACGTCCAATCAATTTCCATCAGATGTTATGACTGTTCTGAGATAACTGTACCAATTCACTTGTTTAAAAATATGCCCATTGTAAGTTACATTGTGGTATTTCCTTCTTCCCAGTGATGACCATAATCTGTGTCTTCTTACAATTCAATTCTAACCCTAGTTGTTCACTGTGTGCAACAACCGAATCTACTAAATGTTGCAGGTCCAGTTCATTGTCTGCAATCAATATTGTGTCATCCACATATCTAATGTTATTGATGTTTCGTCCTCTATTGATGATTCCTTCCATATCTTCTATATTTCTGAAAATATTTTCCCAGTTACCCCAACAGTGAATAGTGAATCGGTACAATTATCTTGGAACAGTCATAACATCTGATGGGAGATGCCTTGAAGAGATTAGAACAAGAATCGCCATGGCGAAGGTAGCCTTTTGCAAGATGAAAAATATATTGACCAATAAAAAGATGTCAATTGCAACGAGAAAAAGTGTTGAGGTGCTACATAGAACCTGTACTTACGTATGGATGTGAAGCGTGGACAATGAGCAGACAAGCTGATTAACATGTGATGGCTGTGGAAATGTGGTTTCTGAGGAGAATGCAAAGAATACTATGGACAGACAGAAAAACCAATGACCAAGTCCTACAAGAGAAATTAGACGTAGACAGTCAACATTTTTTGGTCATATTATGAGAAGAAATTGGAGAACTTGATGACAGCTGGCAAGATCAAAGGGAAGAGAACTAGGGGAAGGCAGAGAAGTAAATACCTGGATGACTTGACCACATGGTATGTGTCATATATTTTTGAAGGGAGTGGGAGATCACTGTAGTGCATGCCCCATCTCTAACAAAAGATGTAGAGCCCCATCCTCTTCTATCTTCAATAACCCCAGAATATGAACCTTGAGTTATCTGCAGGCCTCGTTCTATTAAGTATTGTCTAGGAGATATAGATTATGGCCCTGGTAAGAATGGTAATTACTAACTGGGAATCTGCCCCTTCTCCAATGATTCTGATAGCTCTGGAGCCCCCTTTTTGTTGATCAAATCTGAGGAAAGTCTGGAGAATTTTCTCAGCCTGATTTAGATGAAGATAACATGGATGTTGAGCAGTTGATAGATCTAGAGTCTTTTTATTTCCCCATTCAGTAAGTCATTAGGAGTTAATTTATCTGTAAACAATCAAACACATAAACAATCACATTAGATTTGGACAACATGATGTACAAAGAAGTTGTTGGCACAGATAGGTTTGAACTTGACAAATTAACAGAAGGTCAATTCATGTTAATCATTTATTGACTGGCCTGAGCCTTCTGGTCAGTACATACATCTCTATTGTGATTTACACAAAGTAATAGAACAGTTGCACATTGGACCATTGTCCCAGACAAGCAACAACAAGCATCAATATATGAGATGTCAACAAGTGTGAAAACATAGTAAACATTTTGATGTTGTACATATTAAGTATGATAGTGGTGTCTCAACCATTTAATGTCAGTAGTTTTCCTGAAATTGGGTGTGTATTCAACCTATGAGAAAAGTAACCTGGTGACTGGAGGATTAGGTAAGCCAGGGTCCATTGACTGATGGATCCACTTCAGGTCTGCCCGTATAGCTCCTCTGAAGGCCTCCCCATGCTCTGCTCATAGCGAAGTCATCCTCCCTCTCACTTGTGGTTCATCTCTTTCTCTCGGCTTCCCTCCCTCAGGTCTGATTTAGGTGGTTAATTTGCTGATGTGTTGGGTGGTTGTTGGTATGTAGCCACCAAGATCACTGATGAATATTCGCATAAATATATACATTCCTACCAATACAATAATAAGAAGTAGGTCGGAAGAAATCTAAATTCCTGAAGTAGGAACTAGTTCCCCTCCCCTCCTTTTCTCTCTGAGCTAGTGTTGGGTTAAGTTGGGGTGGTCAGAGATTATCACACGGTGTACGCCTTGTATCAACTTGTTCCTGCTGTATGTAAATTCTCATTTGACCGGGGTCAGTGAACGTGTACAGTAAGACATTGACAAGTGTGAGAATATGTCAAGATGCATGTAAATAAATGACATACATTTAGAACATTTCTTCCACTAAATGGTGTTTACAATGTGTATAAATAATTCTCTGTGTTTTCCCAATTAACTACTTCTTCTTCTTGTGTCTAATAACTCTCTTCCATTACCTGTTGTTGTTGTGATGTTGAGTGTTGGGTTGTGTGGTGATGAGTGGTGTGGAGTGGTGTTGTGTTTTAAGTTATGTTGAGTAATGAGTTAAGTTCACTTCGCGTGATGGTGTTCCGCGAAGCACAACTTTCTCATGTGTTGCAGTTCATGTGTGCCCTTATCTAATTAAATTTGACATAAATATAAATATTTATTTCGCCAAACCCTATTAATTCTATAGATAAAGGAGAAAGGAAAGATTGATTTCACTTTCAGCTTTCTAGATTGTAAATAGGCATAGATAAGTCTGTTTTAGAACAAGGCACTTATTCTAGTACACGAACTGTCTTTTCAGCTGTAGATAGTGATGCATCTTTAACAATGTTTCTGGTGAAATGCACAAGATTGCTTTCGAATCATCACTTCTCACAGTTGTTTAGAATAGAATATAGTAGTAGAATGCACTTCTTAAAGTTAATAATTATCTCTAAGAATATCAGAGATTGTAGTTTCATCGAAGAGAATATTCTGCCTGGGAATGGCTTTGCGTCGTTAGAATCTACAGTCGAGCATTTTTACATTTCAGAGGTTTTAATTAATAATCATACATTTCAATTGACATCACAAACATGGGTTTACATTACTTGATACATCGGGTTCTTAGTCTAATCAAGGGCCAACAAACGTACCTCGGATCCAGACTTTTGCCTTGCCCATTGAATTTTTGGTCACACACTCTTCTCACATCCGTCCATGGAGCGAGTTCAGACAAAAGTGCGGGCTTATTAACATTTCTGATGAAATAGTAATATATGTTAATTATGCACTGGCGCGAAGGCGGTCATGTGGTTTTCCTATCCAATTGTTTTCTGAGCTTGGTCTGATGAAATCTTTCTAAGAATCCACGTCATTTGTCACTTGTTCAGTTCCAGTTTTGATGTTAAGTTTTAAGTCCCAATCTCCAATTGCGTTTGTGAAGTCAATTTCTTTCAATGTTGTTTCCTCTTTTTGCGGCAGTTGTTGGTAATGAATAATGTTGGCTGCGTTATGCCACAGTATGGTCGGGACAAGAACACTGAGCTGATCCATGACTCTGGTGATAGAGTGAGATGGCAAATCTTAACCGCCCACGCTTATCAGCATGGCACATGGTGGATGAAGTGATTTCTCAACACATTCAGAATTATATATCGCTGTTATTTTTGATAATTTCTTGTGTAAAATTCATGAAAGGTTGTCCTTGTTTTAGTGCTTTTACTGCCAACAGTTTATTATAAAAGTTGACGCAGGGATTGGTGTAGTCATTAGTATCAAAATATGCTGGTAAAACTAGCTTTCTCTTGCTGTAAGTGATTTGTTAGAGTGTTTTTTTGTTTTTTGACTTTCCATTTCTAGAAATATGATGAAATGTTTTCTCTCATGGCTTCTAGCTGATGGACAAATGAGATTTCAGGTGTAAGATTTCATTGAGTCTAGGGGTGGGGCCTTGGCTGAAAGGTCATGGTTTCCGCCTCCGCCCCAGAAGGTACAGGGTTCAATGTAATCTTAGAGCTGGAAATCTTTCCAAGAATCATTGGTACCAAATGATATCGCATGTCTCCCTGATCTCTTGGGTAGTGAGAATGGATAGCTAGCGAAGTCCTGTTTACAAGTTGTGCACATTAAAATTTCACGGCAGTTGGAAAAGGAAAAGAGTAAACTGCCGGGCCACTGCCATGGCAGAATTGTAAGGAAAGAATACCTATCCTAAGTTAAATAGAGTCAGTTAGTTGATTGGTTGGTTAGTTGACAGACCATCCTCATTGCACATCAAACCATTCAGCCCATAAGTGCTCCGATCCCCTCCTCAGTAAATCCCGCAGTGTGTAGCAGCTCATGACACCAGTTCTGTGTTGCTTTATTAATCTTCTGTGGCTTCCTGCATAGTGCTCTTGTCTGGCCACACCTCTTTTAACTTGCTGTTCTTACAGTTTGACCATGGTTGTAGATTTACAGTCGTCACTTGGTTCTCACAAACATCCTACTTCTCATAGAGCATTCAGTATATCAGCCTGGTCCATGGCTTATTTGCCCTCCACAATAGCTTTACCTGCAAGCCTGTCAGCCTGCTCATTTCCTTGTACACCTTACCTTGGATGACTGTTGTCTAGAGGAAGCAAGCCTGACACAAATGCATGCCGAAGATGAACACACCAATGATTGGGGTTGTTAACCAGGACAGATGCAGTCCCCTAAAAATAGGAATGAATTAAAAAATTGATCATTATCATTGAATGTCAGGAAGAGAGTGCTGAAATGTTACATAGAACCTGTTCTACTGTATGGCAGTCAATAATTGAATATGAATGAACAAATCACGAAAAGCTTGGCAGCAACAGAGATGTGGTTTCTAAGATGAGTGTTGTGAATACCGTGGACAGTTAGAGTAACTAACAATGATTGCCTGACAGAGGTTAATGAAAGTAGAACATTATATACAAATCTCAGAAGGTGGCAAACAGCATTCTTAAGTCATGCAATGAGAAGAGTGGCATTGGGAAACTTGACTGGAAAGATCATCGGTAGAAAATGTAGTGTGCAGACTCAGAGAAGTTATGCTAGATGGACTGGCTGAGAGGAATATCATTTGTGGAATTAATTTACAACACTAGAACTAAGATCTGTGTTGATGCTCGAACACTTGCGCTAGTTGGCGGGGCACATATGATGATGATGATGAGGTGCATATGGAAGCGTTCTTGTCCATTTAATCAGTTTCATTTATTTATCTGTAACTGAATTGTTAGGCTATTCTATACACATATCCATGTTTTTATTTTCTAATTAACAAATGTTGTATTTATGCCACTTTCTGTTCTGTTTACCAGGAAATTTCAAGAAGAAGAGAGGCCGCCAGTGAAACCCAACAATCGTAAACGCAAGAAATGTACAGTTCTGTGATAAACATGCAGTCGTGTCTGTGAGTGTATGCAGTCTTCTCAGTTTCCGCTTATTCATTTCTTATCATCAGTCAGTGGATTCATCAGAAGTAATCAAGAGTGAGCCACCGCTGTGGTGTAATGTTCCAGTTATTTACTATTTATTCATTTTAAACAATTCCTGAACAGACGAAGGAGCCGCAGCTTATTTTCAACAAGTTTGTGCCAAAGCAATTTGTCTGCAGCTTTAGCGGCTGTAACTCTGGCCCTTCTGATTTAACATGCTGCATGAATGCTCACATGAATCATTTCCATGCTGTGTGTAGAGGAGCACTATTTATAACTATTCATAGCCCTGATGAGGTGACACAAAGGGATTTTTATAACACTAATGCTGCGGTATGTCTGTGAGAATGCAACATATTATAGGAAAATGAACAAGAAGTGTAAAAGGTCAGCTCACTACATGAATACAAGAGAAAGTAAACAATTGAGGACATGGTGGTTGCAATATTCATCGGCAGGCAAAAAACATTAACAGTCAGACAAAAACAGAAATGACATTACAATAACTGCTTTAGGACATATTGACAGTAGTATTGTGTAAACATGTACGGTAAATTAAAGCCAAGGATTCTTTTGCATGCCTTGGGCGTATGTGGACAAACCCACAACCTTTAGAACATGAGGCGGATGGCTTAACCCCTTCGCTAAGTAACTCCCAGGCAAAATAACAAGATGAAATGAACTGAAATGTGAAGTACTTGGCTAGAAGTCTGGCTAAACCAGAGAAAATCCTTATAACGCTGATCTTCTGAACTTCTTGTATTTCCTTTGAATTATGACACCAGCTTCATTAGATACACATGGTGGTCTCTACAATTCGTCAGTACCACAGTGTAGCTTGTTGTAGTGCCACATTTTAACAGATCCACAAGCACCTCTGACGTGTAGTAGCAGAATTATTTTATGTATTTAATTTTGTTGTCTTTCAGAAATTCTTACAAAATGTAACTCAACAACTGTTTTTCTATAAACGGTTAAATTTCCATATTTCAATTCTAGTATATTGCTATTTATTTATTTAAGTACTTTATTTTTTATATTATCTGGCCTGGAATTTTTCGTTTTTGAAAATCAATGTAAGGAAAAACAAAAAAGCCAGACATGATTAGCATCGTTGAAATTATAATGTATAGCTTGTTTTTCTCATATCGACAAAATAAACCACTAACGTTACCTTCCAAACACGGGATTGATATCCTATGATGCTCACCCTAACTGGACTTCCTGCAGATTTGGTTACATGCACAGTTATGCGGTATAAATCCTTTATGCATGCCCATGTGTTTAATTCTTTATGTCTGCGTTGTCATTTGTATTGCAGGCACAGATGAAAAACAGACCTGTTTATTTTCTCTCATATGTAATCCTTGTTGGAAAACTTGAGCACAATAATAATGGCTTTACTGATTTTAACAGATTGCTTGGTTTCTTACTGCAAGCGAGAACTTATTCTCCTTTCAGCAACACCTGCTAACAACCACTAAGTGTTTTTAACAAAGATTGTGTGATGTGTTTCTCCCTTTGTATATTTGTAATCTTTTCAATGGTGTATTTATGTGCAGCTGATGTTGAGTGAGAGTCAGAAACCTGGATGTCATTTACTAGATTGTGTGTGGTAATAGTCTGAGATGTGTCATTTATTATACTGCGTGTGGTAATAGTTTGAGAAGTGTACTTGCTGTAGGTGCTTGTTTTAATGTAAAAATTTGAACAATTTACATGGTTAATAATATTACAGATATGAATCAGAAGTTTGTTGGTGCTTGTAAAAGTTTAAGTGTAATGGATACATGCTTGAAAAAATTTTTCCTCGTTTTAAAGAGTATTTTTCTACTGATGGAATACCTCAGATGGGCAAGGACTTCCTAAACCTTAAGATTTGACTATGGTACTTTTTTGCACGATAATTGATTTTACAAAATGTCTGTGTACAAATTTTAATCTGTAAAAATTTATTTAACTCTTTTAAATTAGTCAGACATGTTTTTTTTTTAAATTCTCTGGCGAGTGAAATGTTTACACAAACTAAAAATGAACTTCAAATATGAATGTTGATAATTGATGCATAACTATATTGCCAGTTTGTCTGCTTGGTGGCCAAAACAGTATTGTACATAAAAATCATCTATTCTAACCTTACTAACATTAAATATGTTCCTTCCTCTTAATAACTGGTAAGAACATATTACTGCTGTCCTTCAAAAACAAGGGAAAAGGACAATCAAGAGGTGAGGAATTAGTGCTGTAGCTGGGTAGGACACACATTGAAAAAAAAATCTGAGAATAATAAACTAGAAAGTCTTCTGTCCTATAAAATATAGGGAGATCTAAAACACATTTGAAAAAAAAAGAATTTGAGGCAGAGATGATTAATATAGGGAAGATATGTAGGAACCTGGAAGAGATAGCAAATGATAGGATGGCTTGATGTGAGTTGAGGATCTCATCTGCAATGGATAATGGCAGAAGAAGAACAAGGGAACGAGGAGCATTTCAGTGAGTTTGCATTGGGTATTTCAACGTTTGTCATTCACTGTCCCACCTTCATGCACTACAACTCATTATGTAGCAAGCAGGTTATCATGAATTGATCAGCTGCTTCTTATATGGCCAGAATACTTTCAGTTCTTGTTATTCCTTCGTCTCTCTCTCTCCCCTCCCCCCCCCCCCCCCCCCCCCCCCAACCTCAATCATTCGTTACTTTTATCCTGCCTGTTTTAATTATCACTTTCAAAGTTGTAGTCCTAGTAGTTACTTTAACTTCTTCAATCTCTGGCAGTTATTTCTCTAACTCATTCTGATTCTAGATTTAATATTTTAAAATAACAAATGCTAAGGACAGAATGAATCACGTGTATATTTATTCTTCCATGTTTAAGCCATGTCAATGTTAATAATAGTCAAGTCACTTTATTTAAGCTTCTTTTTCCTAATGATCTTATTTTGTGTATCACTTTTCCATCTTTTGCTTATCTTAAAAGCTTTTGTTTATTCCATTTTTTATTTGGTCCCAACTAATCCTTCTGTTTTAATCTTCCTCTCTTTTGATGTACTGCATGGTGCTTAACTTCTGAGATCTTCCTGATACAGTTCATCATGATGATTAATCTTGTATTTTTCTTGCTGTTAATATTTGAAAAGTTAAGACTTGTCTTTACCTTGTAGCAGACCTTGACCTGTATGATAGTTACACTTGTGTTTATTTTGTAGCAGACCTTGACCTGTATGATAGTTACACCTGTGTTTATCTTGTAGCAGACCTTGACCTGTATGATAGTTACACCTGTGTTTATCTTGTAGCAGACCTTGACCTGTATGATAGTTACACCTGTGTTTATCTTGTAGCAGACCTTGACCTGTATGATAGTTACATCTGTGTTTATCTTGTAGCAGACCTTGACCTGTATGATAGTTACACCTGTGTTTATCTTGTAGCAGACCTTGACCTGTATGATAGTTACACCTGTGTTTATCTTGTAGCAGACCTTGACCTGTATGATAGTTACACCTGTGTTTATCTTGTAGCAGACCTTGACCTGTATGATAGTAAACCTGTGTTTATCTTGTAGCAAACCTTGACCTGTATGATAGTTACATCTGTGTTTATCTTGTAGCAGACCTTGACCTGTATGATAGTTACATCTGTGTTTATCTTGTAGCAGACCATGACCTGTATGATAGTTACACCTGTGTTTATCTTGTAGCAGACCTTGACCTGTATGATAGTTACACCTGTGTTTACCTTGTAGCAGACCTTGACCTGTATGATATATACACCTGTGTTTATCTTGTAGCAGACCATGACCTGTATGATAGTTACACCTGTGTTTATTTTGTAGCAGACCTTGACCTGTATGATATATACACCTGTGTTTATCTTGTAGCAGACCTTGACCTGTATGATAGTTACACCTGTGTTTATCTTGTAGCAGACCTTGACCTGTATGATAGTTACACTTGTGTTTATCTTGTAGCAGACCTTGACCTGTATGATAGTTACACTTGTGTTTATCTTGTAGCAGACCTTGACCTGTATGATAGTTACACCTGTGTTTATTTTGTAGCAGACCTTGACCTGTATGATAGTTACACTTGTGTTTATCTTGTAGCAGACCTTAACCTGTACGATAGTTACACCTGTGTTTACCTTGTAGCAGACCTTGACCTGTATGATATATACACCTGTGTTTATCTTGTAGCAGACCATGACCTGTATGATAGTTACACCTGTGTTTATCTTGTAGCAGACCTTGACCTGTATGATATATACACCTGTGTTTATCTTGTAGCAGACCATGACCTGTATGATAGTTACACCTGTGTTTATCTTGTAGCAGACCTTGACCTGTATGATAGTTACACTTGTGTTTATCTTGTAGCAGACCTTGACCTGTATGATAGTTACACTTGTGTTTATCTTGTAGCAGACCTTGACCTGTACAATAGTTACACCTGTGTTTACCTTGTAGCAGACCTTGACCTGTATGATAGTTACACTTGTGTTTATCTTGTAGCAGACCTTGACCTGTATGATAGTTACACCTGTGTTTATCTTGTAGCAGACCTTGACCTGTATGATAGTTACACTTGTGTTTATCTTGTAGCAGACCTTAACCTGTACGATAGTTACACCTGTGTTTACCTTGTAGCAGACCTTGACCTGTATGATAGTTACACCTGTGTTTATCTTGTAGCAGACCTTGACCTGTATGATAGTTACACTTGTGTTTATCTTGTAGCAGACCTTGACCTGTACGATAGTTACACCTGTGTTTACCTTGTAGCAGACCTTGACCTGTATGATAGTTACACTTGTGTTTATCTTGTAGCAGACCTTGACCTGTATGATAGTTACACCTGTGTTTATCTTGTAGCAGACCTTGACCTGTATGATAGTTACACCTGTGTTTACCTTGTAGCAGACCTTGACCTGTACGATAGTTACACCTGTGTTTACCTTGTAGCAGACCTTGACCTGTATGATAGTTACACTTGTGTTTATCTTGTAGCAGACCTTGACCTGTATGATAGTTACACCTGTGTTTACCTTGTAGCAGACCTTGACCTGTATGATAGTTACACTTGTGTTTACCTTGTAGCAGACTTTGACCTGTATGATAGTTACACCTGTGTTTATCTTGTAGCAGACCTTGATCTGTATGATAGTTACACTTGTGTTTATCTTGTAGCAGACCTTGACCTGTATGATAGTTACACTTGTGTTTATCTTGTAGCAGACCTTGACCTGTATGATAGTTACACCTGTGTTTATCTTGTACCAGACTTTGACCTGTATGATAGTTACACCTGTGTTTATCTTGTACCAGACTTTGACCTGTATGATAGTTACACCTGTGTTTATCTTGTAGCAGACCTTGACCTGTATGATAGTTACACTTGTGTTTATCTTGTAGCAGACCTTGACCTGTATGATAGTTACACTTGTGTTTATCTTGTAGCAGACCTTGACCTGTATGATAGTTACACTTGTGTTTATCTTGTAGCAGACCTTGACCTGTATGATAGTTACACTTGTGTTTATCTTGTAGCAGACCTTGACCTGTATGATAGTTACACTTGTGTTTATCTTGTAGCAGACCTTGACCTGTATGATAGTTACACCTGTGTTTATCTTGTAGCAGACCTTGACCTGTATGATAGTTACACTTGTGTTTATCTTGTAGCAGACCTTGATCTGTATGATAGTTACACTTGTGTTTATCTTGTAGCAGACCTTGACCTGTATGATAGTTACACTTGTGTTTATCTTGTACCAGATCTTGACCTGTATGATAGTTACACTTGTGTTTATCTTGTACCAGACCTTGACCTGTATGATAGTTACACCTGTGTTTATCTTGTACCAGACCTTGACCTGTATGATAGTTACACCTGTGTTTATCTTGTACCAGATCTTGACCTCTATGATAGTTACACTTGTGTTTATCTTGTACCAGACCTTGGCCTGTATGATAGTTACACCTGTGTTTATCTTGTTCCAGACCTTGACCTGTATGATAGTTACACCTGTGTTTACCTTGTAGCAGACTTTGACCTGTATGATAGTTACACCTGTGTTTATCTTATAGCAGACCTTGACCTGTATGATAGTTACACCTGTGTTTATCTTGTAGCAGACCTTTGTTTATCTTGTTGCAGACCTCGACCAGTATGATTGTTAAAACTTGTATATACTTGCTTGTGGGTTTGTGGAGTGAGGTAACCACTTCTATTCCTCCTGATATTTTCTTCAGCTGAAATTTGGGTGCAAGTTTTATCCATTGGATGAGTTCTGAAAGCTGGCTTTTAACGCACGACCCAGTATCACATAGCCGCGAACATACAATATCTTGGGGGGCTGTATCAACCAGATATATACACTGTGATTAGATCTAAAATTACAGCATTGCAATTGTTTCGTTTAAAGTACATTTCACATTTTTAAAATAGTTTTGAAAAAGGATAGTGGTTTTTAACAAATAAACATGTGCAGTTTGCAGCCAAATCTGATTGCTATTTTGGTAACTGTATTTTTAAGTGGAGCATACAAGTTTTGTTAAGAAGCATATGTAAGAGAATGCCTCCTGCCAAAATGAGTAGTCTAAGCATTTTAAAAGAGGCTAATGCAAAAGATATCTTATCACAAACATCAGAAAGAGGCAGTAATTATATTTTGACCATATGTAAGGCAAAAACTAAAATATATTGGGACATCTGGAAAGAGAGATAGCATGGCATGGAAGGGTGTCAGTGCACACATTGTTACATGTTGTTGTAGATGACATGATGTGCAGAAGTAGGGTCACCCACGTCAGTTGGCAGGCCAATTGATGATCAATGTTTGTATTTTACATAAATAAAAACTAACATTGATGTAAGCTTGAAGGTTATTCTA
Organism: Cepaea hortensis; assembly: GCA_963921405.1. Lineage (NCBI taxonomy): Eukaryota > Metazoa > Mollusca > Gastropoda > Stylommatophora > Helicidae > Cepaea > Cepaea hortensis. The sequence goes on from OY992886.1 coordinate 75,422,853, forward strand.
TTATTTTTGACGAGTGGAATATTATTTTGAGAAACATACTGACACCTTAATGCTGTAAATTTGTCATGTAACAAGTCAGAACTTTTGTACAGTTATGTGAAAAAATCAATTGAACCTTCTAATTAAGTATGAAATCAATTAAATTTGTGTTGAGTATGGGAGCGTAAAGTGAAAAAGTCTTAAACAAAGACAGAAGTCTTTTCTACCTTGATCACATGCAACAGCTGATGGCAGATGTGAAACAGAAACCAAGAAAATTGAAAAAGCCAAAGATGTAGTTCACAATGTCAAATATTCTAGCAGTGATGATTATTCTGATGGTTATGGTATAATAAACTAAATCTACTTACACTTTCCTGCACCAATAGAGGCAATGGTTGCACTGAGTTGTGACCGAAAACAAATAATTGTAATATGTGACCTGGGTGCTCAGCAAATAAAATCAAACATTTTGACCACTTTTATTTCAGGTAGCAAAAAATGGGAAACACCCACATCTGACAACCATAATATTAAATCTTAACACAATGTAGGTAGTGTACAAGTGACAACAAAGTACAAGAAGAAAAAGGAAGTACTGGAAATTAACCATAGAAAGAACATATTATTGTAAACTGTAGTGAGAAGAACAAAAAATTAGCAACAAACTGTCAACTGTCATTTACTGCCAATATAGTACCTTGCGGTGAATGGCAGGGGGAATCTTGAGCCTGATGAATTAAGGCCGTCTGGCTAGTGCAGTCGTCGCTAACTGCAGGTTAGTTTTCTTTTTGCTCCGACAGAAAAAACTCCACACCTTACCGAGGATTCAAACTCGGGTCTCCCGAAGAATAATCTGACATTCTAGCCACCCGGGCAGCCGCTCCTCCAAACAAACAAAGCAACAAATATGTATCAAAATTAAAATATTAAATCAAATACACAATTCAAAAGTGGCAACGAAGAAAATAAAAAAATTAAGCACCAGAGATGAAACAATAAAAAGAATATATTGTAAACTGCAGAAGAAAAACAAAATGGAGAGCAAACCCATATCTGTCAACAAAAATATTAAATCCAAAGACAATTCAATTAATGCACAAGTGACTACGAAGTACATAACAAAGAAAGTAGTAGAAATGAAACAGTAGAAAGAACATGTTGTAAACTGCTGGAGGTATTATGTGTGATCAGTCTTCTAAGGTATAATACAAAGAAACATGGCTGTACAGTTTACTGCGGAGCAGTTACAAGGTGTCAACTTGATAGACTTGACAAAGCTGCTTGGACATGGAGTACATTGTATCACACCTTTCATGTCTGTTGTGTGATGATAGTGTATCCAGTCAAACAGAACTGCACACTGAACTTGTAGAGCTATTTCAAATCAGTAATAAAAACAGAAGGAAAGAACCATTTCCATGCCATGAGGCATTTTAGATATATAAAGCTGACTCCATATTATATACACCAATCAACACTGAGTGGGTGATTTGGTAAATATCATGGTGTTAGGTAAGCTTGATGTAAATTGCTGAGCAATTGGAAGTTGTAAATGTTACTGCCTTGTTCTTAATGTTCCCTTGCTTTGAACCCAAGCGTAGTCCATGTGTACTACTACGTCTTGCGCACTACACTGATTTTTGCATGTGGATTAGCTTTTCCTATTACCAGTGTCCCTTGCCATCAGGCGAACCCACTCCGATCTCTGAGGTACTTGTAATTTATGTCTCCAAGTCAAGGACGAGAAGTCAACATTTTAGTTCAACTGACCGGTGTAGGGGTTAAATCCGCTACCTCGGCATCAGCACACCGGATGTTTAAGAATGTTCACTCTTTTCACTCAGGGGGGGTTGATTTATTTTTTTGTTTTTCTCAATAATATAAAGATGTTTTAATGTGTATGTCTTATGTTTGATGTGTGAAATATATCAGTCATGCTCCGTATGTCTGCTTCTTGTTTTGCTTGTGCTTCTCAATGTAAACATTGTTAAATAATTTGTCACGTGAGACTGCATTCTGTTGGCTTATAAGTTTATGCAGGTGACAACTAGAGTTATTTAAAGACTGATTGAAAATGAAAGAAGTATAGAGATTGTGTGAGGCAATGCATTGTTCTGAACGTTAATACCATAAGAGGCATAGAAATTGTGTGACGCATTGAATTGTTCTGAAAACTGAAAAATGTAAGAGGTATAGAGATTGTGTTCGGCCATGTATTGTCCAGAACGCTAATACCATAAGAGGTATAGAAATTGTGTGAAGCATTGTATTGTTAAGAAAATGTAAGAGGTATAGTGATTGTGTGGGGCCTTGTATTGTTCTGAACATTGAAAATGTAAGAGGGATATGTATTGTGTGAAATCTTGCATTTTTTCTGTGTGAGGTATTGATGCAATTTTTATTGCTTGATTTATTACTGATAATTTTGAAAATTTTCAAAATTGAAACAGACAAGCAGTTATTGAGTTCATTAGTGAATCATGGTAAATTGATGTGAGAATGAGGCTTGAGCAAATTCAGTATCTGCAGAACTGAGTATTATTAGATTGATTTAATGGGTTGGTTCAATAATTTTGTTGTGTGTAGGTCATTCAGTATGATTATCAAGTTTATTCAGTAATTGAACCTGTATAAAGGCGAGGGTGTGACGATTTACTTCATTGCACAAGGTTTGATTCACTATGACTCTGTATCTTTCCTCTGGACGGCATGCAAAAATAATCACACAAAGCTTGAACTCCATAGCTCCAGCGACGACCCCCTGGAGTCTGAGAATATTGTAATCCAGAATCGAACCCACAGTGTGAGGCAGGCAGGTTAACCACTTCACCAGAGAGCTTACATAAATTAATAGCTTTAATTGTAAATCCTGTTCAGCAGTAATTTTACTGAGCTCAAATTTGTAAAGCTTTTATTTGTTTAAATAGCTTTAGTAATTGTACTGAGTTTATGCATTGCACATATCTGCTTTAGTTGAGCGCACTGAAGATGGAATGTTACCATCGTGTATATAAAGACAGTTTGCAGCAAGAGGACGCTTTTAATTCATTGTTGCATTTTATTGTGCAGTTGGTGCTATTACCTACGAAGTTGCAATATTGTTAACGAACTGTCTTTTGCTTTCACTTCACTAACTTGTAAGGTTTTTGTTTACAAGCACATTTCTGTTTCAGTTTCTGTCTATCAACTGTGCTCATTACAACCCTCAAGCACTGTTCCCTCAAAGCTATGGAGTGTTATCAGTGTTACATCTTACCATAGGCTGTTACAGTTTTTATCAAGAATGCATTTGATTATTGCGTGCATGTTGTCGTTAAATCGTCTGCTCGTGTGTTGAGTCAGAATTGTGTGCCCTAAGGACTAATAATGTTTGCACCAGTGCACATTAGCATGGCTTAGAACCAGTTCATGTCAGCATGACTTAGAACCAGCTCATGTTAGCATTGTTTAGAACCAGCTCATGTTAGCATTGCTTTGAATCAGCTCATGTCAGCATGGCTTAGAACCAGCTCATGTCAGCATTGCTAGAACCAGTCCATGTCAGGGTGGCTTAGAAAAGTGTATGTTAACATGGCTTAGAACCTTCTCATGCTAGCATGGCTTAGAAAAGTGTATGTTAACATGGCTTAGAACCAGCTCATGTTGGCATGGCTTAGAAAAGTGTATGTTAACATGGCTTAGAACCAGCTCATGTTAACATGGCTTAGAAGTAGCCCATGTTAGCATGGCTTAGAAAAGTGTATGTTAACATGGCTTAGAACCAGCTCATGTTGGCATGGCTTAGAAAGGTGGATGTTAACATGGCTTAGAACCAGCTCATGTTAACATGGCTTAGAACCAGCTCGTGTTGGCATGGCTTAGAAAGGTGTATGTTAACATGGCTTAGAACCAGCTCATGTTAACATGGCTTAGAACCAGCTCATGTTAGCATGGCTTAGAAAAGTGTATGTTAACATGGCTTAGAACCAGCTCATGTTAGCATGGCTTAGAAAAGTGTATGTTAACATGGCTTAGAACCAGCTCATGTCAACATGACTTAGAACCAGTTCATGTTAACATGGCTTAGAACCAGCTTATGTCAGCCTGGCTTAGACCCAGCTCATATTAACATGGCTTAGAACCAGATCATGTTAGCATGGCTTAGTGGGAACATTGCCCTCAGCGCTGACTCCCTTCACATTCAGCTTCATGTTGCCCTTCTGATGTCTTCTTGCATGACTCTTGGTCTTGTACCTAGGGTTTGCCCAGTTATCTTTGACAGACTCCCCATTGGCTCAACAACGACAAAGTGGTTTCATGTTTTGGACTTGATGATGTTATCATTGATAGGTAATTCATCAGTCCTATTGGTTTTCTGCCCCTTTTCTCCAGATATTTGTATTATTGTCTTTGATCGCACACATTTTTATCTGTGTATAGATGCAGAGTAAAAACTTCTATATGTTTGCTTTTACTTTATCTGACATGTCCATAAAAACATGTGGTCATACCAAAAGTCTAATGAATGGCTCAGATGTCACAGTTGAGCACAGAAGCAGCAGATATTTTAGCATGGCAGTGTTCCTACATTTCTTGGTATGGAACACACAAGACATGCATTAAACATTATTGATTTTGTTTTCCCACCATTTCTCTTACAGTGGAGTCTGGTTTCTCTGTACCAGTTAGTAACAATCCTGACACTGTTTTAGTTTTACAGTTGTACTTTACTTAGACGTGTTTTGTAAGGTTTTTTTTATTGCAGGCTTGTACAAGTCGTGTATGTTTGCATGTACATGCCACCTATACATGTACAGGTCAATCCATGTTGGTGTGTACAAATCACCCATGTTTGCATGAGTCACCCATGTTGGTGTGCACAAGCCACCCATGTTTGCATGAGTCACCCTTGTTGGTGTGTACAAATCACCCATGATTGCATGAGTCACCCATGTTGGTGTGCATAAGTCGCACATGTTTGCATGTACAAGCCACCCATGTTTGCATGAGTCACCCTTGTTGGTGTGCACAAGTCACCCATGTTGGTGCGTACAAGTCACCCATGATTGCATGAGTCATCCATGTTGGTGTGCACAAGTCACCCATGTTAGTGTGCATAAGTCGCACATGTTTGCATGAGCCACCCTTGTTGGTGTGCACAAGTCACCCATGATTGCATGAGTTACCCATGTTGGTGTGCGCAAGTCACCCATGATTGCATGAGTCACCCATTTTGGTGTGTACAAGTCACCCATGATTGCATGAGTCACCCATGTTGGTGTGCACAAGTCACCCATGATTGCATGAGTCACCCATGTTGGTGTGTACAAGTCACCCATGATTGCATGAGTCACCCATGTTGGTGTGTACAAGTCATCCATGATTGCATGAGTCACCTATGTTGGTGTGTACAAGTCACCCATGTTGGTGTGTACAAGTCACCCATGTTGGTGTGCACAAGTCACCCATGATTGCATGAGTCACCCATGTTGGTGTGTACAAGTCACCCATGTTGGTGTGTACAAGTCACCCATATTGGTGTGTACAAGTCACCCATATTGGTGTGTACAAGTCACCCATGTTGGTGTGCACAAGTCACCCATGTTGGTGTGCACAAGTCACCCATGTTGGTTTGTACAAGTCATCCATGATTGCATGAGTCACCTATGTTGGTGTGTACAAGTCACCCATGTTGGTGTGCACAAGTCACCCATGTTGGTGTGCGCTAATCACCCATGATTGCATGAGTCACCCATGTTGGTGTGCACAAGTCACCCATGTTGGTGTGCACAAGTCACCCATGTTGGTGTGTACAAGTCACCCATGTTGGTGTGTACAAGTCACCCATGTTGGTGTGTACAAGTCACCCATGTTGGTGTGCACCAGTCACCCATGTTGGTGTGTACAAGTCACCCATGTTGGTGTGTACAAGTCACCCATGTTTGTGTGCACAAGTCACCCATGTTGGTGTGCACAAGTCACCCATGTTGGTGTGTACAAGTCACCCATGATTGCATGAGTCACCCATGTTGGTGTGTACAAGTCACCCATGTTGGTGTGCACAAGTCACCCATGTTGGTGTGTACAAGTCACCCATGTTGGTGTGCACAAGCCACCCATGGTGGTGTGTACAAGTCACCCATGATTGTATGAGTCACCCATGTTGGTGTGTACAAGTCACCCATGTTGGTGTGCACAAGTCACCCATGATTGCATGAGTCACCCATGTTGGTGTGTACAAGTCACCCATGATTGCATGAGTCACCCATGTTGGTGTGTACAAGTCATCCATGATTGCATGAGTCACCCATGTTGGTGTGTACAAGTCATCCATGATTGCATGAGTCACCCATGTTGGTGTGTACAAGTCACCCATGTTGGTGTGCACAAGTCACCCATGTTGGTGCACAAGTCACCCATGTTGGTGTGCACAAGTCACCCATGTTGGTGTGCACAAGTCACCCATGTTGGTGTGTACAAGTCACCCATGTTGGTGTGTACAAGTCACCCATATTGGTGTGCACAAGTCACCCATGATTGCATGAGTCACCCATGTTGGTGTGCACAAGTCACCCATGTTGGTGTGCACAAGTCACCCATGTTGGTGTGCACAAGTCCCCCTGGTTGCATGAGTCACCCATGTTGGTGTGTACAAGTCACCCATGTTGGTGTGTACAAGTCACCCATATTGGTGTGTACAAGTCACCCATGTTGGTGTGTACAAGTCACCCATATTGGTGTGCACAAGTCACCCATGTTGGTGTGTACAAGTCACCCATGTTGGTGTGCACAAGTCACCCATGTTGGTGTGTACAAGTCACCCATGATTGCATGAGTCACGCATGTTGGTGTGTACAAGTCACCCATGTTTGCATGTACAAAATGTGTTTGTGCTTACAAGCCACCTATGTTTGCGCATACAAGTCACCCATTTTTGCGTGTACAAATCACTTATGTTTGCGTGTACAGGTCACCTATATTTGCATGTAGTAAAAACAGTGATGCTCATCTTACCACTATTTACATATACACTCTTTATTTTTACACTAAGTCATTTTTTCTTAAAGGGGTATGGGCTATCGTACACATAATTTCTTCCTTGTCCACTGACTAAGGCCTTCTTTATTTTCATTTTTGTAAGCCAGTACCCATGTCATGTATTTTGTTATAAAGTTATACATTAGCGTACAATGCAGTTGATGCAATTTGATATGTTTTTATTTTGCTTTTGCCTTGTATTTCTTTTGAATGCATTTTGCTTGTTGCTGTTTTGGCTGCTCGATGTTAAAATGGAAAACATGGTATGTATATTTGACTCCTTTGACTGTTACTGGGTTTGTATATATCTTTATGGCTTTATTTGTTCAGTTTAATGGCCCTTTTTTCTGTATCTAGTCATATCATAAAAAATCAAATACATGTATACGTATTGATGAACAGTAATCAGTGCTTCTAATTGCTTTATACATCTTTATCCAAAATTAGCACAAAATCATAACAGAGATGAGATGCTTTAGAAGAGCTGCGGGAGTAACTGTGAGAGATAAGAGTTAGAAATGAGGGCTAGGTTTGAAACCAGTCATGCACTCCATTAAAGAACAACAGATGAAATGATTTGATCACCTCACGAGAATGCCCTGGTTCTATCTGCCAGAAAGAGCCACATTGAGGAAATATAATGGATACTATGTAAAAGATGGGGTGACAATATCAAGAACCAACCTTAGAAAAAAGAATTCACAATGAACACTAGAAAGAGCAGATTAAAAGATCGCCACTCACTCACTCACTTTAGTCTTGATTTCTGATTTTCTCTCTTATTGATACATTGAGTATTCTTCTCAGGAATCTTCTTCTTCTTCTTCTTCTGCGTTCATCCGGAGTTTTTTTTTCTGGGCGTGATTGCGTTGTGCCTGTTTACAGCGGAGCTGCGTTCTTGCTCTGTTAGGCTGACACATCCAACTTTTGCAGGCATTTGTTGACCGGGTTAACCTTCCCGGCCTCAGGAATATTATTTCTATCGTAATTTTTCTTTTTCCTGTTTCTGTCATTGTCCAGGTTTGGCATTGTTAGCATAGAGTTGGTAGGAAGATTTTGTACAGTTTGGTGTATCTGGTCTTATTGAATGTCAGACATATTAAACAGTAATTTATCTTGCATCATTCACTGCAATTGCCGGTATATGCTGGGCAGATTTTGATAAGAGTCGAGAAAGTACAAGTTGCCACACAGTGTTTGGCTTCAGGTTCTTCATTTCACACCCCCCCCCCCCCCCCAAATCAGATACAAACCCTTTTTTATGCTAGTTGCTCCATGGCAAAGGGGTTATGGATGCAGTTCATAATCCCGCATACCGCGTTCGAAACACAGCTGCGTTGGTTTTTTATGAAATGGTATGGGTGCCGGTCGTTCAGAAAGCAATGGCAAACCACTGAACGTAAAACTTGCCCAGGAATCACGAACAGCCAAAAATTGCTGGGGTTGACTGCTACGTCCGTAAAGGATATGCAACTAACTTTTATCCTTTAAAGGATATGCAACTAACTGTTATCCTTTTAAAGGACATCACAGTCAACCTCTGCATTTATTGACGGATTTTCTATTAAATTGTATATTCAATAGTTTACCATTGTTTTCTGAACGGCTGATGCTCATACCCTTGTTAAAATCAACATAAAGCGATCTGCTTCCAAACCACCTGTGGCAGACTTTGAGCCCGGTATGCTGGGATTGTGAAACTGCATTCATTGCCCCTAAGCCACCGACACCGACCCCATCCTTGGTAGTCAAAGAAGTTAAACCCTGAGAACCCTCTTCAACCTGCTTTTAACCCTCAGATATTTAAACTGTATGAATAATATCCCTTTCTTATTGTTTAATATTATAGATGACATTTAACATAAATTTAGATTGTATTTGCGCCTGTTTAAAAGTAGAAATACATGGAAAATAAACGATGGTTATTTTATATTTGAAATCTGAGATATACTGTCTTAAGCTTTTCTTATATTTTAACATTTTGAAAGTTAGCTTCATATCCTTTACAGGATGCCACAGTCAACCCCAGCATTTTTGGGGCAGTTTATGATTTATTGGCAAGTTTACGTTCACTAGTTTGTCATTACTTTCTGAATGACCAGCACTCTTACCATTGCATGAAAACCAACGCAAGGTGATCTTCCAAATTACCCACAGCTGTGTTTCGATTGCAGGATTGTGAATTCCATTCGTAACCTCTTCGCCACAGAGCCGATAATGTTTTAACAGATTGTAAATGTTATAAATGGATGTATCTGACAAAAGTAGCTAGTCGGATTACAGAATTGACATATAATATTCTGTCATACCACAGTACTATTCGTCACCACATGTCCTGTTAATTTCCACAGAATAGTTCAGTCAAAACCACATCTCCTTGTCGAATGATATATGCCTTACTATTTATAAATATTTTATTTTTACTACTTTAGCCCACATGGAGCATCACCAATAACTTAAAAATGTAAATAATACTTTGCGAGCATAACTGTTTTTAGTTGCATTGTTGAAGAAATGAAATATTTATCATCTTGGTAATTGTAAATATTTTACAGTACATTTTGTTTATTTACAACTATTTTAGTTTAGGGTTAAGAAAATATGCACTTTACCGTTTTCACTTTTCTAAATGCTGGGACATTTACATTCACTCTTTTTTATTTTCTTCCTTAAGGAATAAACGTCTTCATCATTGGCTTTGTGTCTTAATAAGGGAGAAGTTTTGTGGCTTTTAACACAACCTGAACTGGGAGATAAGTCTGAACACACATATCCCTAAGTAATGCAAAAAAGTAGAAAAATACATTTGAACTATTGTTTATGAACATTTAGTCCAGTTCTTTATTTTATCTTTATGATGGACTTGCTAGATAATGGGCAGTGTGGTAAGCCATAATATGAATGCTCTTTGTTTGACTTTTGGGTGTGTTCCTGGTCAGTGGTTGAGGAGCCAATCAGATGTATTTGTTGGCACCTGCACACATCTGGTGCTCTCTTTCCTCTACACTGAGCTGCTCCTCCATTGTATTTCGGGAGATGTTGTACCCATCTATACTTGTACACATTTGTACACCTTCCTGTCACACTTGAGTTGATTTTCCGTAGTCTTTCAGAGATAAAAAGTCGCTTAAAAGTCGACTGGGTCTACTTCATTGCACCGGGTTTTATCCCACATGGCTCGGTCTCTTTCCGCAGCGCAGAAAGCGTCGCACAAAGCACAAACTTTGTAGCTCTATCGACGACCCACAGGAGTCTCCGAAAAATTTCACTCATCAACCAAAGGGCACGGCCTGGAATCGAACCAACAACCTTCAGAACCTGAGTCAAACGGCTTGGCCACGGAGACTCCCGAGATTTCAGAGATGTTCTGCCTGTCTATATATGCACATATTTGTACACCTTTCTGTCACACTGTAGTTGATTTCCCATAGAATTTCAGAGAAGATGTTCTACCTGTTTACACATGTACACATTTGTACACATCTCTGTCACAATTTAGTTGATATTCCTTAGTATTTTGGAGGGGATGTTCAACCTGCCTATGCCTGTAGACATTTGTGCACATCTCTTGCTTGTCTAGAGTTTCAGTCAGATACTGTAACTATTTACATCTGTAAAAAATAATACTTGTTATTAAGTGGCAAGATAAAATCACCAGTACTGAAGTATTCGTAATATCAGGTGATGTGATGGTTTTTTCCATGCTCAGTCTTTATAGACTTAGATAGGTGGGCAGGACACATTAGGAGGATGGACGATGGTAGAATACAAGTGGGCATATTTTTTTTAATGAATTACAGAAGGGTAAAAGAATTTGGGGTCGGCCTTTACTACGTAAACATTTTTGTGTATGCAGGACATAAATGATACAGACATTGATACTGCACCTTGGGAGCAAGTCACTGCTGATATTATTACATAGAGGGAAAATATCAAGAATGGAATAAAGACAAGAGAAAATGATTGTAGATAGGTCAGACACTTAGCGTGTGAGACGTCAGATGGTGTGAGAACATGACAATGTGATCACATGCATCCATTGTGGATGAACATTTACCACACAAATTGGTCTCTTCAGTCACATTCGCTACCACCATGGGTTGTAGCAATGATGCCTTTTTTATAGCACAATGTAACAGATCATTATGTGTTAAGACGGCAAGGTGCCAGAACATCTGTAAATGTTTGCTCCCAGCTACGTGAATTTGCTTCCATGTGACATTGCAGTCAAATAAAACTCTATGTATCCCAGTTGATGAATTAAAATCAGAAAACACTTACAGAGACAGATTTCTAGGTTCTAAATACTGCTGGCACTTGGACTGTTGTATGCAAATTAGCTTATTCTTCTATCAAGGTTTTATATTCCTGAGAAAGTAATCATCTTATAATGTGAAGGTTATATTTGGTAATTTTTTCCTAATTCAGAGCAGAAATAGATCAGATAGTGTCTGTAACCTTGACCAGGGCGCATGTTGTGTGTTCATGGGTTAACACAGAGTATGCATGGGTGTTGCGGTTAAGACATGCTGACAATGGCTTGAGTGCTGTTGGACGAGGGTTCCGTGTCAGCTCTCAAAATGTTGCTTCAGAAGGGAAAGACTAACCACATATTCCTTCTTGCACCCAGGCCTACAGAATGTGATGGTGCTAGCACTCGACATATCCACGCCAGGTTCCTGCCACAGGACTTGTTTACCTGTGTGTTTGTTTGATTGTTAAAATTATTTGTGAAAGTACGGGAACATTTCCTCAGATCCAGATAGAGTATGTGAGCGCATATAATGGACATTGTGGAATTCTGTTGTTGGTTCTTCACATTTAGCATGTGATAGATTGTTTTGCTGTGATGTTATAGATCATCTCTTTCTTTATGGTGAAAGTGTTAGGACACAAGTTGTAATCCCTCATACCGCGTTTGAAACACAGCTGTGGGCGATCTGGCAGCATGTATGAGTACTGCTTTGCGTTGGTTTTTATAAAATAGTATGAGTGCTGGTCGTTCAAAAATCAGTGGCAAACTACTGAATGTAAACATGCCATGAAATAACAATTTAGAAAATGCTGGGGTTGACTGCAGCTTCCTGTAAAGGATATGCAACTTACTAGCAATATTTGCACAAACAGAGCATTTCTCCAAACTTCACTCTCTACAGATTCAATATAGACTTGTGACAGTTAGTGTTGACATTAATACTTAGCTCTTTCTGCCCCATACTGTTGTTGCTTTATAGTAATAATCATTTTAGAAGGGGTTAAAGTCATTGCTGTCTGAAACTGAAGTTAACAAAAATACCTCGACTGAGTTAAAAAGTGGCAATTGTTGTTGGACATAAGGGTTCAAGTAATAACTATGGCTGAATGGAGTAATGTAAGTTGTCTGGGATATTAGTTCACTCTTAATGGTTGTGAGAATTAGCTGCAGGAATTTTTCTCTGAGTTTTAATTTATTGCTAAAGATTCAGTTGTAATTATTCCATTTCAGTTTTAATTATTCCATTGTGTTAAAACTATATGCACAATATAAGTATTAGTTAAGAGGGTATTTAAAATGTATAACCAGAACAAAACAAAACAAAATGTTTAATAGGTGGTATCTCATCATAATGCTTGGAAATATCGAGCCTAAATAGTGTCCTTCTGACATTTATGAGTTAAAATAATAATTGTGATTGAGTGGGTTAATGAAGGTGGTTGGTACCATAGCAGTCCCTTCTATATACAGCACTATTATATTTATGCTGCATTGATTCTTTTTTATTACGGGGGTAGGTCAGTAGGTAAGTTACAAAATAGTATGTAAAATAACTATATACGATGCAAATTTAAAAACCATTTATGATTATTTCTCTCCGTATTTCTCAACATAATGTCCACAGATGTTAATGTTTTTATGAGTCTCCCCAATGCCTGCATCATTGGAAGTTTTTTGGGCTGCTGTCTTAGTCACATTCACTCCTGACACTCAACGTCTTGGACATCAGCAAAATCAATTGTGTACCACTTTTTTGCAACACATTCTTCCAGGCAGAGGCAGGCAACATTTGCTCAAGAATATCCTTGGCAGTAAATCCTCTGGCCCACAAAAACTATACAACAGCACGTTGTTCTTCACTGGTGCAATCATCGAGTTTGGCTGACATTTTTGACACCACATGCATGTGAACATTTATATGCGCATATACATACACATGTGGCTCGTATTGTTTGCCACACATAAACGTCAAGCTAAATGGATATGCCACATAATGATACCTTTATAAACTACAAATAGCCATTTCTGAACTGAACCCTTTTGTGACTTACTGAATTGCCTCATAGTTTGTTTCAAATCCTTATTATTTTTTTTTAGAATAAAATAATGTGAGTTTGTTAATTTATAGACAAATGCCCTAGATTTTGCAGCACTGGCAAAACTGTTAATATATTCTGTTATCAGTTCTACCATGTTGTAAATTAGTTATTGGTGTCCCTTCCTGTGGGTCTGTGTGTGGATACGATCGGCACTAGATAACACGGTGCAGCCACATGGCCACATTCATATGCTTCATGTAAATTTTTGTTGATAAGCTTCTGTGCATTCCCTGCTTGTACAAAATTATATGAACGATCATAAAGTCTTGACCAAATTTTGTGTAGAGAGTATTTATTCAAGCGGATAATACTGGTATGAATTTAATATTCTCTGTATGCCCAGTACACTGCATTGGTTCTAAATGTCAATAATGACCACAGATTCTAATACTGGGTGTCAGTAAAGTATTTGTGCTGTTTTAAACTAATGAATAAACAAAATAACTTGAATAAGAATACTTAATTTTGGATTTCCGTGTTTTTTTGTTGTTTTTTTAGTTTTTTTTTACAATTCTGTTTTGCAGCAAGGGCTGAAGAATTTTAGAAGTGAAAAATGTGCAGTTGTTTTCTGGCAAGTCTGAAGGATTATACATAAGCTTCTAGAAGTATTATGACAAGTAATCTGAAGGATAGTGCATAGTTTATGTATTTTGACAGTTTACAAGAAGTCTGAAGGATTATACATAAGCTTCTAGAAGTATTATGACAAGTAATCCAAAGGATAGTGCTTAGTTTCTTTATGTATTGTGACAGTTTACAAGAAGTCTGAAGGATTATATATTAGAAGTATTGTGACAAGAATCTGAATCATTTATATATACAATTTCCTGACATATTTAAACATAAAAAATTTGATTATGCTTGCAACTTCTAGGCACAATTTGAAAAGAAGTCTGATATTGTAAATACAATTTCTAGAAATGTTATGACAAGAAATCTTAATGATTTTAGACAACACATCAATAATATTTGTTACACAGATGTTAAGGAGATAATTAAAAGCCCAGAATAATTTTTTTCCACGTTAAGTAGTATGAATAATGAAAATGTAGTTCCCAAGAAGCATATTGAAAATATCTTGAATTCCAGAGTAACTAACAATTGCTTGAAAGACGCTAATGAATGTATACCATTATATACAACTGTAAGAAAGAGACCAACAGCTACCTTAGCGAAGAGAAGCATTGGAAAACATTGTGACAGCTGGAAAGATCATTAAGAAAACAGGCAGAGGCAGACCAAGATAAATTATTCTGGATGGATCAAGATGATGGCATGGAGGAATTTCATCAGCAGAGTTGATCCAGTACACAGCGGACTGCGATCTGTTGAAAGACCTGAACACCTATGTCACTTGATGAGTATGAAAAAAAAAACGACTGCAAATAATAAAATGTTATACCAACAGATTACTTAACAAACATGTTCATGCCATAAAATGCTTTGAAGTTGAGTGCAGAATTTCTGTTGAGTGGTTCATTTTTGTGCTGCACAGGGTTTTGCTATTTCAGTTAAGCTGTTTCTGAGTTCACTGTTTTGAAAAGGCTGAAGCATATTTAGACAAAGTCAGCAGCAAACTGACTGAGCTTACTTACTTCTTTATGATCCTTGCCTGGCGTTTTGTTACTATACTGTGTGACAATGGCTTGTACACAATTCATGTGTGGTGCTCTATGGCTGCAACTTTGCTGTTATTTAATTTTGTACAACCATTTAATTCTGGTTTCATAGTTTTGACTGGCTGCACAATAACTGACATTGTTTTGTATAAATATTGAACACAAACAAAACAGGGCTAGAAGTTTGCTTTTATAGTGAAATTTATTATGAAAATAATGTTCTTTAATTATAGTTTAGTGTCCAATAAATTTTTTTAAATTTAAAAGTGAAAAATGTTGAAGAAAGATTATTTATCATTGAATTTAATATATTTTTTTTATAGACCAACCAGCATTCTGTGGGTGATTTGGTCAATATCACTCCGCCCGTGTTTATTTCCAAGAACATATTCTGGTGCCTATTTTATGCTGGGTTGATTTGAAGCCCAGGTCAATAAAAAAAAATTCTCCCCCCTCACCTTTCCCAAGGGAATTTGAACACATGACTGTGGCTGGCAGGCAAACACGCTAGCAGCAACTGCTCTACCACGGCTGCTGTATTTTGGTTGTAGATTGCAGTAATTGAAAGCTTGTTGAGATTTCCAAATAGCTTTGTGTGCACTCCCAATTAGCTTTATGTGGATGTTCACTGCTATCTGCAGATAACAAAGCATATGGCAGTCTTAAAGGGTGTGTTCGTCTGTCTGTCTTTTCCTAGCCCAAATATGTACAGAAATGATGTGGCCAGCTTGAGTCTGTGTACTTGACTGTTCAGTTTGTGTATGACTGTTCAGTTTGTGTACGTGTCTGTTCAGTTATATACACACTGATCAGTCACACACACACTGATTACCTTAATTACGTGACTGTTCAATCTGGGTATGCAACTGTTCAGTCTGGGTGTGCGACTGTTCAGTCTGTCTACGTGACTGTTCAGTGTGTGTGTGTATGTGACTGTTCAGTCTGTCTATGTGACTGTTCAATCTGGGTACGTGACTGTTCAGTCTGTCTACGTGACTGTTCAGTGTCTACGTGACTGTTCAGTCTGTGTACGTGACTGTTCAGTGTGTACGTGATTGTTCAGTCTGTGTATGTGACTGTTCAGTCTGTCTACGTGACTGTTCAGTGTGTGTGTAACAGTTCAGTTTGTGTGTGTGACTGTTCAGTTTGTGTACGCGACTGTTCAGTCTGGGTACACGACTGTTCAATCTGGGTACGTGACTGTTCAGTCTGTCTACGTGACTGTTCACTGTGTGTGTATGTGACTGTTCAATCTGGGTACGTGACTGTTCAGTCTGTCTATGTGACTGTTCAGTCTGTGTACGTGACTGTTCAGTCTGTGTACGTGATTGTTCAGTCTATGTATGTGACTGTTCAGTCTGTGTATGTGACTGTTCAGTCTGTCTACGTGACTGTTCAGTCTGTCGACATGACTTCAGTGTGTGTGTAACAGTTCAGTTTGTGTGTGTGACTGTTCAGTTTGTGTACGCGACTGTTCAGTCTGGGTATACGACTGTTCAGTCTGGGTACGCGACTGTTCAGTCCGGGTATGTGACTGTTCAGTCCGGGTACATGACTGTTCAATCTGTGTATGCGAAAGTTCAGGCTGTGTACACAGTAAAGCTGTTTAATCTGTATATGCGACTGTTCAGTCTGTTTATATGACTGTTCAGTCTGTCTATATGACTGTTCAGTCTGTCTATATGACTGTTCAGTCTGTGTACATGACTGTTCAGCCTGTGTACATGACTGTTCAGTCTGTGTACGCAACTGTTCAGCCTGTTGTGTCCTCTTGTGGTCTGATGCAGGATCACTGTTTTGTTCCAGATAGTAATAGTAACATCAATGTTGTTTGTGTTTCCCTACAGACTTGATATGGTCTTTTTTCTGGGAAAGGGATTGGTTGTTCTGTGTAATTCCTAAATGTGTTAAGTCTGGTAATTGCCTCTATGTTGACTATGAACGATTTCAATTAGAACATCAAATATGCATCATTTTACTTGGCCTGTCTGTTACAAAAGTAATCAAAAACACAACTGTATTAAGTTTGTACAGATCAACACAGCCTGACCATACTGGAAGCTCCTTGTTTAGTAAAGTACTGTGTACATTTGTTGTGAAGATAAATATTGGTAAAACACGAAGTTATTGTATTTATTTATCAATGTATATGTTTACATTTTGTCAGTTGTGGTAACACTGCACGTGGTAGGCAAACCTTAATTACTGACAAAACTAAAAAAAATGCTGTAATATAATTAGCTATCGTTATTGCAGGCCCCCCCCCCATTTCCCCCTCTTTTTACCATTTTACCAAGGCCCGTAAGGGAAACAAAGAACAGTAACTCTGCAACCTACTATGCATGTAGTCAGAAATGTCTAAGGAGGGTTAGCTGCCTCATCCCATGGAAAACTAGCTGCATAATCTAAATATTTATGGGCTACAAAGGGCTTGGCTTAAGTTGGTTCAGGGGCTTTGTTCAATTAACTCACTTTTCATTAACTTTTAATTATGGTTTATAATTCAGTGTAGCATATTCATAGCAAACTATACAGTATTCAGTACAAATGTTTGCTAATTAAGGTGTTTGAAACCTGACATACAGTTTGTTTATATTTTATTTGCTTCTTTAAAATACAGTCCAAAGCACCTCCCTCAAACCAGTCAATTAAAAAAAGGTGTCATTTGTCCATCTAACATAGTTTCTCATTTATGAATCTACTTTTGCCACTGAGCTGTAGCAATATATCAATCTTGTCTGCTAATATGAATTTATCAATGTGTGTACATTTTTCATTTTAATAAAACTTCATTTCATATTTAAAAATCTGTATGTCTATGTATCTGTTGTAGTTGTTGCTGTGGTTTGTGTAAATGAGGAAAGGAACATTTTACCGAATTTTTAATTGACATTGTAGCAAAATTTTGTGAATCAGATTGTGTGTTAATCATATTTGTTGTAATTTCATCTGTTTATTTTAAAGACAATGTGTGTGTAGTCCGCTGGAAATTCTTGTGGAGCGATGGAGAAAATGCTTGTAAAATATTAGTTTTATGAGACAGGGGTCAGATTTTCTCGACTCCTGCAGCAGATTTACATTTGACAGCCAGCAGCATGCTTACGTTTATTTTAAGGTTTTACTGTGAGAAAGTGGGTTCCACTGGCTTAGGGGTTAGTACACTGTCTGTCAAGAGAGTGGTGTGGCAGAGTTATTTTGGTCCACCTGGTACTGTTGCAGGGTTGAACCAGAATCATAAAGCATTTTCAGAATTGTCTGGGAAGGAATGGCGATGAAGAAGGAGTTGATTACTCCCACCTTCTAATGCCATGACCTAGAGACAAAAACCAATGAGCAAGTCCTACAAAAAACAAATGAAAACCGCAAACTTATTAGAGAAATTAGACATTACACAGTCAAGATTTTATGGGCACATTATGAGAAGAAATAAACTTGAGAACTTGGCGACATCTGGCAAGATTGAGGGGAAAAGAACAAAGGGAAGGCAGAGAGTTAAATATCTGGGTGGCTTGACCACATGGCATAATGGAGACAAAAAAAAATAGAACTGATGCAGGACTCTGGTTGTGTGAGATGTCAAAACATGACCGCACACGCTTATCGGCATGGCACATGATGATGATGAGAATATAAGAAGGCTGAACACTTCACACCCTAACAGCAGTGTGTGCCAAGGGGAGACTACCCTCATGTGTTTATTGTGAGAAGAAGAGTTTAGTCACACAGATCTTCTCCCGCTGCATATCAAAAGATACTCCTGCATGTGAAGTTTAGAAGTATGAATGGGGAGCTTCAACCAAAGTCTTTGTTGGTGAACAAGACAAACACAACAAAAGACAGGTGAACATTTCAACCAAAGTCTGTGTCGGTGAACAAGAAAAACACAAGAACAACAAACAGAAGGAAAAAATCAGAATACTTACCTGGGAATCTGAATATAATCCAATCAAAACAAAAGCTAGGAACGGATATGGAAATTTGGAGTGAAAAGGGTGTGGAAAAGAAACAGAAACATAAAATAGATGCATATTTATACACATATACATCAACACCTATTTCTACATATGCACGCATGCACAATTGTTCCTAGTTTTTGTATTGATCTGATTAGCTTCAGACTTACACTTAAGAATTTTTATGTATTTGACTTTCTTGTTATTTTCTTGTTCATTGATGAAGACTGGTTGAAACATTCGCGCACTCTCTCTCTCTCTCTCTCTCTCTCTCTCTCTCTCTCTCTCTCTCTCTCTCTCTCTCTCTCTCTCTCTCTCTCTCTCTCTGTGCGCGCGTGTCTGTGTGTGTGTGTGTTTGTTTTCTCTTATCTTGTGTTTCTGTGACCTCTAGTAGCAACCCAACAGCAGTCAGCCCCCTCTTTCACGTGAATGCTGATTCAGTGATTGCAATTGTGAGAAAGGATTGTTGTAACATATGTTAAACATGGCTTGTGCAGCTTAATTTCTGTATGCTACGTTCACAAAAATGAATATATATTTATTTATTTATTGCAGATACCTTCCTTGTTTGTACTATGTCTTTGGTTGTCTGTGCATTGAATTATATCATGTCATGTCTGTAGATTTAGTTACACACATCCAGAAGTCAGAGTTTAGTTTCACACATCCAGAAGTCAGAGTTTAGTTTCACACATCCAGAAGTCAGAGTTTAGTTTCAGGGGTTTGCTTTTAAGTTCAAATCTAAAGTCGGTATCTGAGGCTTAGGGAATAGCGAAGCGCAGTTTCACAATACCTTGTCATGTTGAGTTGAGGGCTCAAAATCAGCTACAGTTGATTTGGAAGCAGATTGACTTGGCTTGATTTCAATGCTATGAGGCGTCGACTGTTCAGAAAGCAGTGGCAAAGTACTGAATGTAAAACACAATCACCCAGTAAATCACAAACAGCTAATACATGTTGGGGTTGATTGCAACATCCTGGAAAGGACATGCAGCTGACTTTAGATCTAAAAAATGTACTATAAGTAACATGCCCGTCGCATTATTGTTTCATTAAATAAACAAATAACACATGAAATCTGACATGGCTGCTGTGAGAGTGCTGGTTCCATTGCTGTATTCATCAAGCTTAAGCAGTTTCATTAACTTATATCCTGGCTAATGAGGTTAGCATTATAATAAAGACTTGTTTCGTTTTTTTTTTTTTTTTGTATTTGCATTTCAGTGTGGCTTTTCTAAAAGCAAATGTGTGAGAATTATTTCAAGTATATGTTTTTTACAGAATAAAATGATATTGTATGAGCAATTATTCTCTGCATTGTCCTGATTTGTTTTTTTAAACTAGTCTGCCAGAGATTCGATATGCTGATGATACAGTAATCAGTATTGCTGTATCCACAACACAGAATGGCATAGAAAACCCTTCTTCTCCTTCTGTGAGCGCCAAACAGTACTATATGTGTTTATTTATGTAACTGTCTCAGTGGCCTCAACGGGTTCCCCAATTGAATCCTTCTATCAAATTTATTGGCTGAGTTATTTTTATGCCCCTTTCTTCAGACATATCCATGACTGGTTTGAATTTGCCGCTACAGTTTTCTACGGGATCGGTAGTCAATCCCATACGAACCCTCTTCAATCTTCTCTTAAGACATACATGGCAGGTTACAGTGTTACTGTTCTTTGCCTACTTTAAGGGCCCGGTAACACACGAACGCGTTTGCACTTAATTTATTAAAAGGAAATAACACACACACACGTTAACCCATGACAGCAATATCCA
Organism: Cepaea hortensis; assembly: GCA_963921405.1. Lineage (NCBI taxonomy): Eukaryota > Metazoa > Mollusca > Gastropoda > Stylommatophora > Helicidae > Cepaea > Cepaea hortensis. The sequence goes on from OY992886.1 coordinate 75,443,560, forward strand.
ATTTCACCAGAGTGTAACAATAGTAACATAGACTGAAGTCAGACAATGCACAGCATCCCCACTCCTTTTCTCCAGCACACCTCTCTTATTACTTGAGCTCCTGTCGTCTCAATGGTTCAGTTCACTGATTCATTGCTGAAGGATAATATATCACATAATCTGTCCGCCCACTTAGAAGGACAATGTATCACCATACTAAGGTAATCGTATTATTTGTTTTGTTTCCTGTTATCTTCCTCAATTTGAATGTTCAGTGAACGTAGATTTGCCATGCCGATAAGCGTGGGCGGTCATGATTCGCTATTTCACTCGATCACCAGAGTGATGGATCAGCTGTGTGTTATTGTCTCGGCCATACCACATGGCCAAGCCAATCAGGCATTTACTTCTCTGTCTTCCCATTGTTCTCTTCCCCTGGATCTTGCCAGTTGTCACCAAGTTCTCCAATTCATTTCTTCTCATAACATGCCCAAAAATGTGACTGTCTACGTGTAATTTCTCTAAGCAGTTTTCTGGTTTAATTTGTTTCTTGTAGGATTTGGTCATAAGTTTTTCTGTCTGCCCATTGTATTCTTTGCTTTTTCCTCAGAAACCACATTTCTACATCCATCAGATATTGTTCAGCTCGTCTGCTCATTGTCCACGCTTCAATCCATACAAAGTACAGGTTCTATGCAGCACCTCAACACTTTTTCTCGTAACAATTGACATCATTTTATTGATCAGTATGTTTTTCATCTTGCAAAATGCTATCTTCGCCATGGCAATTCTTGTTCTAATCTCTACAAGGCATCTCCCATCAGCTGTTATAACTGTTCCGAGATAATTTTATCGATTCACTTGTTTAAGAACATTCTCATTTACTTGTATATTACATTGTGGTATTTCCTTCGTCCTAGTGACGACCATAATCTGTGTCTTCTTACAATTAAATTCTAACCATAGTTGTTCACTTTGTGCAACAACCGCATCTACTAAATGTTGCAGATCCTGCTCATTGTCTACAATCAATACTGTATCATCCGCATTACTATACTAGTTCATTTGATTGTGTACCTTGTTTGGTCCAAACTTACTGTTTATTTGGCCCTGAATCAGTTTGATAATGATATGCCACGAATGTGAGATACCAATACAGATATCTACATGTTTCTGTGCACACGTGGACACTTGCGTATGATTCTCCCATATTTAATGTCTCTGACATGGTTGCTTCTCTCTGGACATTGACCTGTAGTCTACTTATAAGGAAGTACGCAAGCTCGTAGTGGAAGGATAATTTCTTCTTCTTAAATGTTGCATATCCCTTACAGGACGTTGCAGTCAACATCAGCGTTTTTCAGTTGATATACTAGGCAAGATTACGCTCAGTAGTTTGCCATTGCTTTCTGAGCGACCGGCTCACATACCCGTGTAAGTTATCGGCGCGGTTCGAACCGCTGCCGGTTCGGGCGCAGCTGCGTTGCTCACGAGAATATACGGGGTTAAGGCGAAAGCCGTAAACCCCTTCGCAAGGATAACTAACTTGGACCAAATGTTAGCCAGTCCGTGTGTGCTGTTCTGAACTGTGACCCGGTTACACCAAAATATGCCTCCCTGATGGTGTCAAGTTCCAGTATCGGTCATGCATATAGCTAGCTATTTTCTAAGTTTTGAGAGGGAAAGGAGATTTCTGCAACAGTCCCGTGGAGATGGTACTTTGATATCGGGTGGTGAGAACAGACTCTAAAGCAACCGTTTCAAGCCATTTTCTGGGTTCTTGTACGTTAATGCCTAGGACTTAGTAGTTAAATTACAATCTTTCACGGGGTTCACATCCAACCAACAACCCGTTTATGGTTTTTAATCCGTTCTTGTTGCTCATCCTCTCGTATTTTATTAGGTATTCTGATCATGATTTTCAACTTGGGTATTTACCAATGGGATCACCACACATAGATAGGCCTTGAAAAACCGAATCTAACGGTACCTCAATGATATGTATATCTCGATTCTAAGCGGAGTTATTTAGTGTGTCGTGACCTTTGGACTAAAATTTTCACAAAAGAGTTCTCACTGAGTGGATGTTGTCGCGTCCTGGTCAAAATGAGAGCCCAGAGTATCCAAATTTTGATTCTTTTGAGACTATCTGTTTTGTTTTGAAACGAACATCTTAGCAACCATACATCACTGCGATCGGGGTTGCAAGGCCTAACTGATCATGTTATTTATTTATTGATATGATGTCTGGTGACCTAATTAGGAAGTAAAAATGGCCGCTAATTATTTACTAATTAATTAATTAGCCAGCGTCTTCATAAGTTTAGCTTTAAGAAAATTACAAGATATGTATGTTGTTATGCGGAATAATGTTACGGACCTAATGGTCACTTTGGAGTTTTGATATTATGTGTGGTGACCTAATTAGCAATTAAAAATGGCCGCTAATTAATTACTATTTCAGAAATTAGCCTACGTATTATTAAATTTAGCTTCAAAAATTACAAGTTATGTATGTTGTTATGCGGAATGATGTTACAGACCTAATGCTTTTAAAATGGTTAAAATTGTAGCAGATGCATTGTATTACATATCAAATTAAAGAGGATTGCACAGGGAACCTGACAGTGTTAATAATTAATTGATAGGTTACAAATATTATGACAATAATGAGAGTTTTAGTAATAACAATTGAAATTAAAGTGTTAACAATTATGAAACAAATTCACTTACCAAGGCGTTATTTTCTATCTGAAGCCGCTAATCCAGTTAAATTTAGTGAATAATGTTACACACACCACTTGTGTTCAAGAATATCACAAGAACTGCTCCATAACACGAATAAAACACAAAGAAGTCATACAATTATGAACCACATAATTTTCTGTCACTGTCACTTTCATTGTTACTGTCACTGTTAGATTTCTGTTTATATTATGACCGTCTTCTAAATAATTAACTGACTACTGCACATGGTTGGTTTTAGAATCTTTCACAAAGTCCTTTACATCACAATAACTATAATATAAAACTGTTTAAAACGGTAATTTTATTAAAATGTATGAGGTCCAGTACCAGAAGGTATTGTCTCTTCGAATTTCGAATCACAACAAATATCAACAATCATTTCGAATCTCAATTTCTCCTTAAAATGAACACGGACCATGCATGTTTTTGCACACTGGCGGAAGTGAAATCTTTCGTTCTAAAGTTTAATTCAATGGGACACTAAACATTGTGGACTGGAAAGGAGAAATTGATCAATTATAGCACTATATATACGGAACCGTTTGGTCGGACTTTGGGTGCCAAATTTGGGCTCTAGAACCGACCATTCGGTCCTCGGCAGAGAATCAGTTTTAAGTGGCAAGAAACAATCACAAATACTGAAGTATTTGAAAGATCAGGTTGTGTGACGGTTTATTCCATGCTTAGTCTTCGTAGACTTAGATGGATAGGACATCTTAGGAGGATGGATGATGGTAGAATACCAAAGGACATCTTTTTTGGTGAATTACAGATGGGTAAGATAATAGATATCTCAGGGTCCGCCTCTACTACGATACAAACATGTGTGTAAGCGGGACATGATTGATACAGGCATTGATAATGCACAGTGGGAGCAAGTCGCCGCTGAACGTGTTGCATGGAGGGCAGACATCAGAAATGGAATATATACAAAGCAGAATATTATTGCAGATAAGTCACACAGCGAGCGTCTGAGACGTGACATGGTGCATGATGGTGGAAATGACCACGTGTTCACATGCACCGACAGTGAACGAACATTTACAGCGCGAATTGGCCTTATCAGTCACATTCGTTATCACCATAGGTAAAAGTTATTCAATTTTAAAGCACAAGCTATCGTCTGTCAATACGGCAAGGTGCCAATGAAAATGGTGTGTGCGCGCGCGCGTGTGTGTGCATTGAGTGTTTCGTAACAAGTATTTGGCCTATGCCGGCTCCGTGGCGCAGATTTTTCGGACGAAGTTCGTAATCCCACATACCCGCGGTGGAAACACAGCTGCGTGCGATTTCTCAGCAGACCGCCTTGCGTTGGTTTCTTTTTTTTTCTAATTGGTGCTTGTTGTTCAGGGACAGCATTGGCAAATTGCTGATCGTAAAATTTCAAGGAAATCATAAACAGACCAAAAAAAAAAAAAAAAGGGTAGCCTATGACGTCCTGCATATAATATACTTTTTAATTTTTTTTTTAATTGTAAATTTTTTTTTTTTAAACTTTTATTTCGTACTAAGCAATGTGTATTTACAAGTTGTAGTGTGTGTTTCTTTTGTTTGTGTATATTACAGAGCGTTGCCGTTTGTTAGTGTTAAGTGTGACATTGTGAATAAAACATATACATACATATATACAGTTATGATAATATGACACTTATGGCATAGTGCATGTAGATACCTGCATATGTTTCACTTCCACTTCCGCAAGCGGAATGCATGAAACACCTGTCCATCTCTCCCTCCCCCCCCCTCTCTCTCTCTCTCTTTCTCTCTCTCACACACACACACACACACACACACACACACACACACACACACAATCGTGCTTTCTGGAGACCGCAGTACATTAAATGCCCCGCGCTTGGACAATAAACTTTAAACTATCAATCATTTCCATTAAAATGTGGCTTCTTTGTAATTTCTGGGTCACTTAGCTACCGAGGCGAAGGTCGTTGGTGTTGTTGCCTGATGACAAATTACAGTGTGACGCTCTAGTCCATGATGCCTTTTGTTTGGGGGACAAGAATCAGGGATTTACTACTAGTAATTAGATTCCATGGCCTGTCCCCAGGAAGATAATTGGTCCAAAGTTGTGATAGTGTCTGGGTTTCATATACAATGGGAAGGACTTAAAACCTGGCCACTGAAAGCCACCTTAGCTTACTGGGTACTTAAAGGGCTCATTCAATTTGTTTATACATGGTGGTGCATATTTTTCTTTGAAACATATCATTACCATATAACACCATTTTAATACTTGAGATAACGACTTGGTTTAAAGGCTGCTACACGCGCGCACCTCGCACGCGCGCACACGCACACACACACATACACATGCGCGTGCAAATTCATGCACCACACACACACACGCACCCACACCTGCATCCACACACAGACGCATACATATGTTACTGCAAACGGCACAGACACCCATCCACAATATATTTCATGTTGCACATTCAAATATAATAATGGGAAAATTAATAATAGGCCTAAGTAGCAGTAATAATAATGCCGGTCTCTCTGGCTGAGGGGTTACAACACTTTTTCCGTAATCTCGTTTATCACGCAGTCTCGTAGCGGGAGAGAACTGGGAGCGGTTCGACCCCCGCTGGTGACTTGCGGGATAACTGAGCCGGCCGCTCAGAAAGCAATGGCAAACTACTGAGCGTAATCTTGCCAAGAAATCAACAGACAGCTGAAAGATGCTGCTGTTGACAGCGATGTTCTGTAAAGGATATGCAAAAGTAATAATAATAGTATTAGTAATAATAATAATATAATTGTAAGATTATTAATCAATCAATCAATCATGTGCCATGCCGGAAAGCGTGGGCGGTCATGACTCGCCATTTCACTCAATATATTATTAATACCATCAATAAATACATTTACAGTTGTAGTATCCTTTGTTTAAAACAAATTATTTGCTTCTTCTGTAATATACTTTTTAAATTTTATTTGGCCTGTAACACAGACCGGAAAAAATTTTCTTTAGATTGATTCAAAACGTCATTCATACCAATAAAGGATGAAACATTGACTGTTATTTAGAAGAATGAATAGAAAGAATGCGTTATAATATTTTCACATGTCTAAAATATAGTCTTAACCTTTATTTAATCTATAACGATACCTTAAAATAATATCCCAATATTTATCACGCTTTATTATTTTAGGTAACTATTGTAACGATATTTATGAAAGTTAAATAATTACTACAATTATTAAATTACCTAAATATTGTTATTGTAAAATAAGTATTGTCCCCTTGAAATAAACTAATGTAGTTATGTCCCTTGCATTAATTTTAATTACATGTTTTTCTTTTAAAAAAGTCGCCTTCATCGCACGGTTATCCCATATGGCTCGGTCTCTTTCCGCAGCGCGGAAAGCGTCGCACAAAGCACGAACTCCGTAGCTTTTAGCGACGACCCGCAGGAGTCTCCGAAACATTTAACTCGTAAACCGAAGGGTGCGGCCCGGAATCGAACCCACAACCTTCGGATCACAAGTCAAACGTCTTGACCACTTCGCTACAGAGACTCCCCGTTTTTATTTTTTAGTATGGTTTTATTTCGTACAACACTGTGTTTTTACAAGGTGCGTTGCATGTTTTCTTTTACATTTACTAAATACAACAAGACTCCCAGAAGTCAAATGCAGCAAGATTTTCTAATTTTTTGTGTAATGACTGTATCATCCTTAACTGTATTATCCTTAACTGTATCATCACTTCCAGTCTTCTGAGCCCCTGGTTTCATGACCCAGAGGCTGGTTGTTGTCTCCGTAGGACGAGCTGTACACGTGCTTCCCCGAAGTAGAATCCGGAATCGAACCCACAACCTTCGGATCACAAGTCAAACGCCTTGACTACTTCGCCACAGAGACTCCCCGTTTTTATTTTTTAGTATGGTTTTATTTCGTACAACACTGTGTTTTTACAAGGTGCGTTGCATGTTTTCTTTTCTTCTTCTTCAGCGTTCCGAGCCATTGAGGTTCTTTGCTGCAAATACAATCCGTCTCCATTCGTCTCTCTGGTGGACCTTCTCTTGCCAGTCGTTGATTCCAAGTGCTTGTAGGTCTGTACATGTATTATCTCTCCACCGTCTTCTTGGTCTACCTCGGGGTCTGCGGTCATTTATTTCCTGAGTGTAAGCGAGTTTTGTTTCCCTATTATCTTCCATTCTTTCTATATGCCCCAGCCATTGTAGTCTATTAGCCTTCATGATACCAGTGATTAGCGGGGACTTAAACAGATCATAAATGTCTTTGTTACTTCTTCTTTCCCACTCTCCACTTTGTGTATCCCTAATGGGTCCAAAGATGCGTCTTAAAAGTTTGTTCTCAAAGGTTTGTAACAAGGCTTCGTCTCCTTTCGTTGTACTCCAGGTTTCAGAGCCATACAGCACAACTGGTCTGATCAGTGTTTTGTATATTGTGATTTTGGTGTTACGAGATAGCGCCTTTGATTTTAGTAGATGTTGTAGTGCATAGTATATCTTATTTCCAGAGTTGATTCTAGTTTGTATTTCTTCCCTTATGATGTTGGAGCAGTTGAAGATCGTACCCAGGTATTTGTATGTTTCCGTTCTTTTAATGGTCATATTATCTATTTGTTTGTGGCCAGAGTTTCTAGCCATTCCGTCTCTTGAAATTACCATATATTCTGTCTTATCTTGGTTGATAACCAGCCCCATCTGTTGGGCTTTTTCCTTTAAGTGAGTCAATATTTCCAATGTCTTTTGTTCACTTTGCCCTATAATATCTATATCATCTGCATAACCAAGCAGCTTGGATGTTCCTCCAATATCACATTCCTCCTTTACCTTCCTTACAACTTTCTCTAGAGCCAGATTGAAGAGTAGCGGCGATAGTGCATCACCCTGTTTCAAGCCAGATGTTATTTGGAAGGGGTCTGATTTCCTGCCTTTATATGTTACTATATTATAAGTATCTTCCATGCATAGTCTGGTCATGTTGATTAACTTCCTTGGTATTCCAAATTCCTGCATAGCATTCCATAGACTATTCCTATGGACACTATCATAAGCCTTTTTAAAATCCACAAAAATGTTATGGAGATCTCTTTTATATTCCCAATGTTTCTCGGCTATTTGTCGTAAGATAAATATCTGATCTATTGTTGATCTGTTTTGTCTAAAACCCGCCTGGTAGTCACCTAATATGTCTTCTGAATATGGTTTTAGTCTATTTAGTAATACTGCGGATAGTATCTTATAGCTTGTGGACAGTAGTGATATTCCTCTATAATTTCCACATTGGAACTTGTCTCCTTTCTTAAAGATAGGTATCAATAATGACTCTTTCCAGTCATGGGGTAGTTCTTCTGTCCTCCAGATTTTTATTATTAGTTCGTATAGCTTTAGATGTAATGCATGGCCACCTGCCTTTATAAATTCAGCAGCAATTCCATCAGTCCCAGTTGCCTTATTGTTTTTAAGTCGTGTGATTACATATAGGATTTCTTCAAATTTGGGTTCTTCAATTTGTGGTTCGCATGTTAGAACCTCTTCCTGTGAGAAAATGTTACTTGGAGCTTCACAATTTAGTAATTCAATAAAATATTCTTTCCATGTGTTGCACATTTCCTCATTGGTATTTATCATATTCCCATTTTTGTCTTTTAAACCATATGTGTTTTGTTGGTGCCCTCGTTTCATTGACTTCAGTTCTTTAAAAAATTTTCTGGATTCATTTTTCTGGTGATTAGATTCTGGTGATATTCATATATTCTCGCTTCTGCTGTCTGACTATTTTTGTAGCCTCTTTACATTCATTTCTATAATGCTCTTCCTTTTGGATGTTATTGATGTCATTTAACCATACATGTCTGGCATTCTTCTTCCTAATGACTGCTTCTTCACATTTTTGATTGAACCATCTGTTCTTTCTATGCGTGGTTAACACACCGAGACATTCTTCTGCTGTAGACTGAATTGTATTCTTGATGTTCAACCAAGTTTGGTCAATGCTTTCCTCCAAAGGGTTTTGCAGAGTTTCAAGTTTACATTTTATTTCATCTGTAAATTTCTCTTTGACTGTAATGTCTTGCAGTTTTTCTCTGTTATATGTTGGGTGTAATCTTTGTAATTTAGTATAGAAAGCTCTCTTAAGTTTTATTTTAAATTTTGCTCCAACGAGGAAGTGGTCACTGTGGCACTCAGCTCCTCTATAACTTCTGACTTGCTGTATGTTTGATGCATTTCTGTTGTTAATTAAAATGTGATCTATTTGATTATAGGTTCTCTTGTCACATGATTTCCAAGTTTGTTTGTGTATATCCTTTCTTTGTAGTCTGGTACTGCTAATCTGCAGTCCTTTGGCTTCTGCCAGGTTGATGACTCTCCATCCATTATCATTTGAAGTTGTATGTAGGCTTTCCATACCGGCCACTTTTTTATTAGTTTGCTCTCTACCTATTTTTGCATTGAAGTCTCCTAGCACAATCAGGATGTCCTGATTGGGGGTTTCTTCTATGACATCTTCCAGATCATTATAAAAGTCTTCTTTAATATCATCTTCTTTCTCTTCAGTAGGTGCATGTACATTAATCATCGTTATATTTTTCCATTTACCTTTTATTCGTAATTTACTAATCCTGTCATTAAAAGCTTTAAAGTTTAAAACGTTCCCCCATAACTCTTTTTTGATGACAAATCCTGTTCCTAATTCATGTTTATTTTGGGTGTTTCCTCCATATATTATAATCATTCCATTTTGCTCTAAAGTACCCTCTCCTGGCCACCTTATTTCTTGAATTGCTGTTATATCCATTTGATATTCAATCATCTCCCGGGTTAGTTCTTCGGCCGCTCCAGCTCGATATAGTGTCCGTACATTCCATGTTCCAAATCTCAAAAGTCCTTTAACGTTCCAAGGTCGTTGTCCAGATAAGTCAGTCCGATATCGAGGCTCATGTATTTGTTTCGTAACAAAGAAAGGTTTTTACAAAGGTGGGGATGTTAACCCCACACTTCAACCCCCAACCTGGAGGACCAGGGTGTTTCTCTTTGTCTGTTCTCTACCCTTTGACCTGTCCGGCTTGGGAGGCCCTGCTGGTAGCTACGCTACCGCCGGCATAGCTCTCAGGGTCATTGAGAAACTCAAGCTCCCCCACCACGACAAGGTGGAAACACCATCGGGGGTGTTTTCTTTTACATTTACAAAATACAACAAGACTCCCAGACGTCAAATGCAGGAAGATTTTCTAATTTTTTGTGTAATGACTGTATCATCCTTAACTGTATTATCCTTAACTGTATCATCACTTCCAGTCTTCTGAGCCCCTGGTTTCATGACCCAGAGGCTGGTTGTTGTCTCCGTAGGACGAGCTGTACACGTGCTTCCCCGAAGTAGAATCCACTTGTTAAATAATATCCTTCGTGTCCTTTATATTGTTTCTCATCTCATCTCATCTCATCGTGTTCCTCTTGTACCTTGCGGTGTCGAGGTGAAGTATAAACTTCGTGAGAGTGCCCGGTTATGGGCTTCGTATATCGACATTCCCATGGATTCTGTTATTCCCTCCGTCCAACGTTTACGTGGTCGGCCTCTTCCTCTGTTTCCATCTGGTCTGTACATCATTGCTTGTTGTGGCATGCTGTTGGCTGGTAGCCTACTTGCATGGCCAAACCATTTGACTTGCTGCTTTCTAATGAAATCTAGAGCAGCTTTAACCCCCACTTTAGTCCTGATTTCTTCATTTCTGATCTTATCTCTTCTTGATACGTTGAGTATTCTTCTCAGGAACCTCATTTCTGTTGTTGTGATTTTTTTTTTCTCTTTTTCTGTCATTGTCCAGGTTTGGCATTGGTAGCACAGAGTTGGTAGGAAGATTGTGTTGTAAAGTGCTTTCTTAGTAGTTATTGATACATGTTTGTTCTTTAGTATTGGTGCCATTTGTCCAATGAGTTGATTTGCCTTATTGCACCTATTTTCGATCTCGTCTTCTGATCTGCCATTTGATGATATTATACTTCCTAAGTACTTGAAGCTCTTTACTTGTTTCAAGGGATGTTCGTTTAGGTGAATTGTTGCTGTTTGTTCTTCTTTAGTTATAGTCATTACCTCTGTTTTGCTTGTGCTAATTTTCATGTTATGTTCCCTACACATTTCGTTTAGACTATTCATGTGGTCTTGTAATTCAGCTTCTGATTTTGCTATTAGTGCTTGGTCGTCCGCAAACAGGAGTTCTCTAATGGTTAGATTTGCAGATGGTTCTTCTTCTGTGTTCTCGTCATGCGGTATTCTTGCTGTCTCTGCTTGGCTGGTTTCTTTACATATGTTGTCTATATATGTTATGAACAAGAGAGGGGACAGGACACAACCTTGTCGTACTCCAGATCTTATGGTGAAGGGTTCTGAGTGTCCTCCAGTTGCTCTCATAGTGCATTCACTGTTGTTGTATAAACTTCTACATAGGTTTGTTAGATGTGTACTCACTCCATATTGTTTAAGGATTTCCCACAGCTTGTTTCTATCTACCCTATCAAATGCCTTTTCTTGGTCGACAAAGGCTAAGTAGAGTGTTTCATTGAATTCAATTGATTTTTCTATAAGTTGTCTAAGAGCAAAAATGGCGTCTGTGCATCCTTTGTTTTTCCTAAATCCAAGCTGCGTTTCGCTTAGCTGGGGTTCTAAAGTAGTTCGTAATCTTTTTTCAAGAATTTTGCAAAATATGTTCCCAGTATGACTCAACAGTGAAATGCCTCTGTATTGTGTGCAATCTCTTTTGCTGCCTTTGTTTTTCCAAATTGGGATAATTATGGCGTTTCCCCAGTCTCGTGGTGTCTGTTGTTCTACCCAAACATGGTTGAATAGTCTATGTAGCCAAGCTGTTCCTACTTCCCTTGCTGCTTTAATTAGTTCATTTGGTATTTCATCCTGTCCTGGTGATTTGTTCAATGGGGCTAATCTGATGGCTTCTATAATTTCTTCTTTTAGTATGTCTGGTTCTAGTTCCTCGGTGACATCTGTGTAGGTCTCTTGAATTCCTGTGACATCTGATGGGATGTTGAGAAGTTGTTCGAAATACTGCTTCCATCTTATTAGGATCTGTTTTTGTTCACTTATTGGTTCTCCATTTTCGCTGTTAATTATTTCAGTTGGGTCAAAGGGTTCTCCTCTGGTTCGCACTGCACTTATCTTTTTGTAGAAGTTTCTGGTTGCCTCCTTGTAGTTTTTATTTAGGGTTTCTCCATACTCTTCCCAGTCTTTTTGTTTTTCCCTCTTTACTATTCTACTCACATGTCTTCTCGCTATTCTGTATTCTCTGTAATCACATTCCTGTTTGCTCTTCAACCACTTTTTATATTTTTCCTTTTTTTCTTTTACCGCTTTCTTTACTTCTGCGTTCCACCAACTTGTTATTTTCTTTATCCGTGTTTTGCGTTTTTTCGTGGTTCCGCATGTTATTTTTGCAGTATTTAAAATGCTTGATTTGGATATCTCCCATTCTTCTTCCACTGTTTTTCTTTCCGTAGGTAATTTTACAAAGAGTTCAGATAGTTCTTTCTCATAATTTTCCCTTACTGCCTCGTCTTTAAGGTTTTTTAGGTTTACTGATTCGCATGGCATGTATTTTCCTGCTCTTTGTTTTCTTCTTCTAATGATTCTTATTGTGGCAACGACTGCTTTATGATCTGTGTTTATACTGAAATTGGGCACTGCTCTTGCATCTAATATATTTCTCTTTCTGTTATTTCTTGTCAATATAAAATCAATTTGGCTTTTAGTATCTAGATTGTTCCATTTATACCAGGTGTATACTTGCGAATCTTTATGTTTATAGAATGTGTTTGTTATATAGAGGTCGTGTTGGCTGCAAAGCTCTATCAATCTACTTCCGTTATCATTCCTTTCATTTTGCTGATCTCCAAATGCTCCCAGGTGTTTTTCTATGTCCACTCTGTTATGTCCTAGTCTTGCATTGAAGTCTCCCATAACTATGATGTTGTCCTGCTTATCTATTTTATTTAGCACATCATGTATGTCTTCGTAGAAGTCCTCGCATTCTTGCTCATTATTGTTTGCATTACATGGTGCGTATATCTGTATATATGTTGTGATTGTTTGTTCTTTTATTCTCACTGTTATGATTCTTTCTGATATATATTTTATTTCTAGTATTCCTCTTGCTAGCCGTGGTTCGATGACTATTCCCACACCGTGTCTTGCCCTTTCTTGCTGTTCTACTCCAGAATAAACAAACGTGTAACTGCGGTGGAGCTCCTTGCATCCTTTCCCTTTTGTTCTGGTGTCCGCTATTCCCATCAGACCAATATTCCTCTTCTCCATTGTTTCTATAAGCTCTTCTTCTTTACTATTGAAACTGCAGACGTTCATTGTGCCTATTTTTTGAATCGCTGATCTATCTCGTTGTCCATTAACATTGCCGGGTCGATAGCCGTCTGGGTCAGTCCGTTTATACTTCTTAGTTTTTCTACGAGCAGTATGAAGATATATATTTATATTGTTTAAATTTATGTATTCGTATTAGTGTCATCTTAGTGTGCATTTCTTGTTCTGATGAAACGTATGTAGCCGTAAAGTCCACTCAGTCACTTTTACTTATATTCCTGTAAAGCAATTTTCTTCTTGCTTCTTGCCAACTCTCTTTAATCCTTAATCTTACCCCTGTTACTATTCTTTACTTGCCTAATTGGCCCGGGCAACATTCGTGTGCTAATGAGAACTGACCATTCTTATGTGGCTTCCACTGAGTGCCATTTTGAATAATATGTTAAAATACCTTGGACAGTGAGCAATAAATTCACATGTTAGTTAGTTAGTCATAGTTCCAACCTCATAGCAACGGGTTGTCCTCATTATGCTCCGTTCCTGTGCCAGTGAATATCGCACAAAACGCTCCCCACTGCCAAATGTGAAAAGTGGAAAGGACAAGAGTCTCGACAAACAACAGCCCGCACAGATATACTGTGCATAATGCCGCCGCCAGAATGTCAACACAATAGTCCCCAACGAAACACCCAGTTCATCTCTGATGGAATCGGCAGTCATTTTCCCCATCTGGATGTTTCCTAGATGTTCACCCACACAGTCCACGAAAATACAGTTCATCGTCGATGGCAGTGGCAGTCAACCAGAAGCCCAGCAGCCACGCATTTCTGCATAAGGCAAAAACCAGTTAACTCTGGGACATAGCCATCTGCCATCGCTCCGAACATGCAGTCACGTTCCAAAAAACCTCGGGCAGATTCAAAAGCATTTCACACGAAACTCACAGCTCACAGTGTCGCGCCACGCACTCACTCAGTAGCAGGGCGACGGAACCATCAAGCCTCCTTAGTCGCCTCTTACGACATGCGTGGTAGGCTACAGTGTTGCTATTCTTTGCTTCCCTTATGGGCTCCGGCTTCATTAGCCTGTATCAGGCAGTCGTTGTTAGTTACTCTGGCAATCCAAGGAATTCGCAACATTCGTCTCAGGAACCACATCTCTGTTGCGTCTAATTTCTTCTTAATTTGTTCATTTACATTCCAAGATTCACTGCCATACAGCGGGACGCAGAGGTGTTTCCAAGGCACCAGGGCCGAGTTATATACTGGCCAAGACCTATTGACGCGTCCACGTCGAGCGTCCTGGGCAACAGGTCCCTTCGGGGTCCTGGCTAAAGTCAATAGGATCGCCGATTCCTCCGAAGTCGGAGAGTGTCTGCCTGTACGGCGAGGAACCACCAGTCTGCACACCAATAAGCCAGACATGGGACAACGGATACTCACGCAAAACTCAGGTCCTGTATGACATCACACTGATGTTGGACAACAGGATGCCTTCATCCGACATACAGGACTTCGCGTTGGAGCTCAAGCCAACGAACACAAGCAAGCAAGCAAGCAAGCACTGCCATACAGCAAAACTGGTTCTACATAGCATTTCAGCACTCCATTCAGCCACATGAAAAGGACTAAGCTAAGGTAAGCAGGCTAAAGTTATAAATGAATTCTCACATACACACATCGCGGAGCTATCTCGATCCGCGAGCTGTCGTTATCACCAGAGCCAGTTATGTACAGACTGCATCATCATCATCAAGTATCTTGTCAGCTGGCCTTGGCATTCATGTTTTTCTATAGATCTCAGTTCTTGGTTTTTTAGATCAACTCTGCTGATGATATTCCTCCATGCTAAGCTTTTCCGTCCATCCAGCATTATGTCTCTTAGTCTGCCACTGTTCTTTTCCCGCTGATCTTTCCAGTTGTCACGATATTCTCCAGTGACTCTCTTCTTATCACAAAACCAAAGAATGCTGTTTCTTTCTTTCTTATAGTTGAATATAAAGTTCTAGTTTAATTAGTCTCTTCCAGTCAATCATTGTTAGTTACTCTGGCAGCCCAAGGTATTCGCAACAATCTTACCCACATTATTCCCTCATCCTATGTCAATTCTGTATACCTCGGTTTACTATTGAGTAACAGAACATCACGTCTTTCTTCTCTACATCTCCTCCCCCCACCTCTATACTCCCTCCTACAAGGTCGCTGTTCCTTTGCCTCAGCTACTGCGTTGTTGTCTTTGATTAGCGTCATTAGGGATGTATGAATGAAATAATGTACGAGAGTAGTGAGTTTAGAAGGGCAGAATGACAAATGGGCGTGTGTGCCTAATTCTCAACCCTTTAAAAATAAAGTTCGTTCGCTAGTTCGTGTCCGACGATTAAATCCAGACTATGAAAGATCATGAAATGTTGGGTGTCTCTAGATTCGGTGGCTAACCTGTACATATTTTGTCTACAGCTTTTCGCTGCTACCAGTATTTTAGTCTGCCGAGGCCCTTTCTCCCCAGAAGATATAGTAGAACAGACGTATCCGTTATATTACTTAGCACACTCACCGCCCATCTACCACCATAACACTACTGCTAAAAATAAACTCTTCGGGCACTTTTCCATTCTCCTTGCTGATCCTCCACACAGGCACGGTTTTCTCGGAGGACTCCCCACTGGCAAACACGATCGATCGTAATCACACGTACGCACTATCAAGGGTAGATAGCGTCCGTCTGTCTTTCAAGTCCGCTGTAGGCATGTTGTGTTGTCTCAGGTCACGGTGTAAGACTGCCTTTATGTACTTCAGACTCTGAGGTTGGTATTCCCCAATGTCACTTCCTACATCCGTGAGTGGTTCTCATGCACGAGCCGCAATGTTGTTTATGCCATCGTCTACAAACGGTGTGACATGAAATAACATCCGTGAAACAGGTTTACGCTTGGCCGGGAATGTTGTTCACACTTTACCAGCATCTGATCGTTTCGGCGATTGAGTCTGTATGGTTTGTGAATGCTTACAGTTTTCACAGTCAGCTGGTAAAGCTAGACAGCATACAAAATGAAGCCATGCGAGCCATTCTCGGCTGCACAAGGTATACACCTATTATATGCATGCAACATACCCTGGAGCGGGCGCTTGGCAGGGTCGGTAGGAGATTGCGCTGATAAAGTCATGAGGGCATTCGGACTGGAATTCAACGCTTGCGCTCGACGCCCGCTAAGCGAAGGTAAGACTGGCCGCCTATTCCTCCATGCATTCACACCTATAAAATGTGATTGTCCGACACTTCACAGACCTATGGCTCGCTCCGGCTGCGGGACTTTTTTAAAAAAAAGTTATTCTGGTCTGGCCATCCATATGTAACACATAAACGTGCTCAAAGCCAAGATGTATCTTAGAATTATAGAAAAGG
Organism: Cepaea hortensis; assembly: GCA_963921405.1. Lineage (NCBI taxonomy): Eukaryota > Metazoa > Mollusca > Gastropoda > Stylommatophora > Helicidae > Cepaea > Cepaea hortensis. The sequence continues at coordinate 75,460,006 of OY992886.1, forward strand.
AGCACCCCCTGTACGAAGCTTTAAATGATACCAAGGGGCATAGGTTGAAGAGAAGTGGTTCTTGGATGGCACAAGCGGAAGACACAATCAGTCTAGTCTGCGGAATGGACAGTATAGTGATTGGAGGGGAGTGGGTTATGATTTACCCTATCAGAGAAAATTGCATGTAGTTATTGTTGAATTGAGCCGACGGTTCCGAAAATGTGAAGCACGTGTTTCGGAAGTATGCTTGCGACACCAGATAGAAGACAAAGCACACCAGGCGATGTGATTGTACATAATCATTCTTGCTTGCTTACTTGTATTCGCTGGTTGTGATCTCCAGCGCGAAGTCCTGTATGTCGGATGAAGACATCCTGTTGTCCAACATCAATGTGATGTCATACAGGACCTGATGTTTGCGTGAGTATCCGTTGCCCCATGTTTTGCTTATTGGTGTGCAGACTGGTGGTTCCTCGCCGTGCAGGCAGACACTCTCCGACTTCGGAGGAATAAACGATCCTCCTGACTTTAGCCAGGAACCCGAAGGGACCTGTTGCCCAGGACGCTCGGCGAGGATGCGTCAATAGGTCTTGGCCAGTATAGAACCCAGCCTTGGTGCCTTGGAAACACCTCTGCGTCCCAATATAATCATAATCTTGGGTATAGTGTAGGAGAGAGAAAGAGTTGGTGGGATTTTATTCCAAAGGCAAATGGGCAATTATTTTTAGATAAAAACGGAAGTGTGGCATATGATACTACAACCACTAGCATGAGAATGGGAGTTCCGGCTGTGACGGCAGTCTTTCGATGGTTGGAAGGCAGACCAGCCAGATATGTTGTGTTTGTGACGGACTCACACGGTATATTCGGAAAGTGGTAACAAGCATGTTCCGGGTGGAGACAGGACAGAGATTTGAGAGCATATCTTGGATTTTCTGCCCAGGGCGTGCATTTATTCGGAGCAATGAACAGACTGATAGATTAGCTGGTACTGCCCTGCCATACGGCGGCACGCACCACCACGAAAAGTATAAAGTGGAAAACTGGAATTTCCCACTCGGACACTAAAGTGGACGTCAACAAAGGAATCCAAGGGCAATGTGGACAACGTCATTGGACGGCAACGGGAGACGCTGTGATTGTGCTTTCGAACAAGGACGTGTTTTCTGAGGATCTGTGTGAGGTGACCTCTGGACGCGATGATATGAGCGTGAGGCAGCTCTGAGTCAGGCGAGGGATTCGATGATGATGATCCAGCAGTGAAGTAACCGGGCGCTAAAACCTAGATCGGAATTACAGGCCTGAATGGAGAATCAGTGGACCATGGCTTCAAGCAGAGCGCGGTAGACTGGGCACTCATCGGTGGATTGGTAAAGTAGATGCCGATCCCGTCTATAGGGATCAACCTACAGGTCTGCGAGAGTTTTATGTCCTTGTGTCTGCTACGGAATAAACTTCTGGTAGCGCTTTGATATCTTGAATTTTGCCGTTGATTGTCACTGTTATTCAAGGTAAGGACGCAAGTTTAATTCCTCGTCCTTCGTTGCTGTTTGCGTTTTTACGAGTTGATACCTCGACTGTTGCCGGTGTAGGAACATCGAGGCACATGGGGGTCGTCACTGGACTCACTGCATCAAAAGTGTCAACACGAAATTCCCGCCAGATTCAGTCAGCTGAGCGTAGAAAAATTTGCACGCCGACATCGTGAGTTGCACCGTACTACACGAATCACACACAAAATTCGACGTCACAGAATATGGAGTGTAGCAAAACAGCTAAAATGAATTACAACATCATACTTGCTACAGAATTGTCACAGTAAGTTGGAAACTTATAGTTAGAAGAACAGTACGAATTCAATGTATAGACGTAATAACACCACTACGTAAAAGAACAATATGATAGGTGCACCACACGCACGAAACAGCACTATTTGAAACACAATAGCGTGATGAAATAATTATTTACAACTGACATTATAAGACAGTACAAATATTATAAGAACATTATATGTAGAACGAATGTGTGACACTTATAGCTTTAATGTTACCTTTGAAAAGAAGATAGACAGCAGATACAAGCCATATAAATAATTTGACTATATAGTCGACATGGAAGATACTTATGGCAATCATAGTAGGCAGTGAGCTCGTAATAAACACTGCACTGTCACATTAAGCTATTAACAGAGTGACATTTCACATTAACGTGCAGTACTTAAAAAAAAATGAATGCAGCTGATCGTTTGATCTCGCAACTCCATGGCTGAAGTAATACAGAAATAGACATTAATAGCGATTTGTGGGTTGAATTGTTGCATACCCTACATTATCGAGGAACTCCGAAACAGAAGACAGTATATACGAATTGTCCTATCAGAATTTGGGGACAGAGCAGAGCAGTATACAAGAGCAGCAACTTACAATGCAGTCAGAGATATATATGATATATATGGTATACCGAACATGACAACTTTGAGGAGCATGGGTCACCGGTAAATTTCGGAGGTGCACTATTGTAATCTGTGGAAAACGAACATACTACTTCGTAATTAACGACACGACTTCCAAACCTTGGTGTCCCTCCACATAACCTTTTTTTCCCCCTCACTGACACTGCCCTCCACAATATTCCCGCACTCAACCTTTACTATGTCAACCATGTATTATGATGCCGTTATCGGATACTAGACTCAGGAACTGTACGTTATACACATTGCGCCGCCATACCAGGTGAGCAAGGATTTATTAACGACATTTCAGTCGTCACGGACACATTGTTGCTGACTATTTACAGTTGCTGAAGCAGCATTTCGTTTGTCTCACGGTGCCAGTTCATTATACTTGACTGACACCTCACTGGCATAGGATCAACGGACACGAAATTTCTTCTCAGAGTATCGCATTTTCTATCGTCAACACTACACATGGGACATTACTTGACTTTACACAGAGACACTGCGCACGTCATCATGGAAGAATAGAAGGACAGATAAGACAGCACACACCAGTCTACTGTGGGTATCGTTGCAATCATATACCCACATTTTACTCAAAGTTCGACGTTTGCACCATAACCGACCAGGTTTTGTCAGTCGGCCACAGACCGCGTTGGTCTAGGTGCTGGTGTAAGTGCATTACACCATCGTGTCAAGGTCATTTTACCACATATTGTCTTTCGAGGAGACCCTCCATTAATTGTCGACTTTAGAAAGCGAATATATTCGAGCATTTGGAACAGTCGAGCATGGAATGGACATTTAGAAATTCCTAGAAGACACCGACACCGCAATGTTCTTAAGGCCAGTACCTGTTGTAATTGTCAATTGGTGTGACATTGATTTATTTTTTTGAGTTTAATAAGGTGCCGTATTCTCAATTATGTCAAAATCTATCATAAATTAACAACCGCTTGTTTTGTATGATAAGTTGGTAGTATGTTATGTTGAATTTAAGTCTGAGCTAAGTGAAAGTTTTTGTTGTCGTGTTTAAACAGTGATAGGTATTCTCGTCACTCGTTAATCGTCTACTGTGACTATTAATTGTCTAGTGTCATATATATATATTTTTGATATTGAACGTATTTTCACATTATTTATGTGGTTTACATATATTTCGTTCATTATAAGGGTATCGTAAATTCTTTTGTATCTTTCAACTTTACACTTCTCGTTCAAATTAAGTTGATAGTCGGACGACGTTGATACCACAGGACTTATTATTTAAGTCAATAACTACTCCGTTCCTTGAAGAACCTTATTGCAAATTTGTCGATTCTTTTTTTCTCTTGCCTACTTCGCTATTTATTTCAGCTAGATAGCTCATTTTACAGGTAGTACAAGATGTATACACTACAATATTTCATGGAGTTGGGTGAGAAGACTGGTTTAGCTGGTGCTGAACTGAGAGATTGGGCAAAACATGAGTTCAGTGAGCATCAAAAACGTGAGAAGGAGGAAAGAGAAGAAAGATTAGCAGCAGAGAAGGAAGCTAAACAACTTAAAGCTGCACGCGAGAAAGAGGAACGACAGGAACGACTAGCAGCAGAGAAAGAGGCCAAACAACTGCAGATGGCTCTTGAGAGAGAACTGAAAGAAAAAGAGATAGCTATCAAACAAAATGAGATAGCTTTGGAACGCCAGAGAATCGAGGCTAGAGAACAAGAATTAACTTTGGAACGCGAAAGGATAGCAGCGGAAAAAGAGAAGTTAATTATGGAGATGCAATTGAAGGAAAAACAAATAGCCGCAGAAGCTGAGATGAAGGCGAAACAGATAGCCGCAGAAACTGAGATTAAAGAGAAACAATTGGCATTTGATAAGGAAAGGCTTGCAACAGAGACACTTTGGAAGGACAAGGAGGTTGAAGGTAACCTAAAGGTCAAGATACTTGAGATGGAACATGAAGCTGAGATTGAGCGAGAGAAGATGCTTGCTAAACAGAACGATCCAGTGAAAAAGTACCAAGGTTTATTCAGGAATTTCCAACAAGGTGATTCAGTTAGTTCTTGGATACCTAATTTCTAAGTGCTCGTAAAGTACTACAAGGTACCAGAGAAGGACGTACCGATTCTATTTCACCGTCACCTCGCGTTAGAGCCGTTAAAAGTGATAGAACTAATTCCTGAGGACTTGCGTACAAACTATAAATATATGCGCGATCGTGTTCTTTCACATTTTTCTTTGGACGAATCGAGTTTACGTACAAATTTTAAAACACTTACTCCGAAATCGAACCAAACGTTTCTTGATTTCGCTTCTGAAATGTCTTCAAGTTTAGACAAATGGTGTAAGGCTCCTGATATTGGGTCTGACTATGAGAAAGTTAGAGATCTAATAATCAGAGATAGACTTCTATCTGCCATACCAGAACCTATGTCTATATTCTTAATAGAGAATAAATGTAGGAATCTAAGTGAGATGGAAGCTAAAGGTGAGTATTTTAATGCACATAGAGACGTATTTGCCAACTGTGCTCAACCTGAACTGGTAATAGGAGTAAGTGCAAAATTCCAGAGAAGCAATGATAAGTTTAGGAAATTTAGTAGCAATAGCAATAGAAATAGTCCTTACAATAGAGAGGGAGACAGACCAAGGAAGTGTCACTTCACCAGATGCCAATACTGTATGTAAGTTGTCTCATGGTAACTTAGAAATGTGTGACCGTCACCCAGGCCATACAGCTTACTTAAAAGACATTATTGCTAAGAAGAGAAGTAAGTATGACTCATTCAAGAGAAGCATAAAATGTTTCTCGTGTCGGGCGTACGGACATACTAGCAGGTCTTGTCCAATGAGAAATTCCTGGAAAGAAGCGAGTATCGCATATGTGTTGTCTAGTTGTAGTAGCGATTCAGATGATCTAGAGGACACACACGCAGCCATTATGGAATCATACAATAACAAAACAGGTAAAGAAGGTCATAATAGTGATGATGAACCTACATCAGCCAACAAGAGACATATTCACGAAGCGGATGCAGCATACACTTGTCAAGGTACTCTGACCATACACCAAGCGTCGGTTAATGGTTTACCAACAACCTGTTTTAGAGACACAGGGTCTGATATTACAGGTGTTAATCACAAACTCATAAAAGAAAGTGATTATACAGGTAAAAGTATTGAGTGCAGAACATTTGGGGGTACAATAGAAATGTACAAAACCGTATGGGTCAGCATAAAATGTCCATACTATAAAGGTAAAGTGTGCGCAGCAGTACTACCAAACCCATGTGCTGGGTTGATAATTGGTTACATCGCCGATGTCAAAGATTACGCTCAAACTATAGAACGCAAACCTGATGTGATACTCACAAGAACACAAACCCACGTATCACAAGAAGAAGGAATTACACATTCATTAAAAGTTCAACTGACTGGTAATAACAACAGTGTGGCACACAAAAATAGAACAAAAGTTAAACACAATAGTTACAAACAACAGATGAAATGGGATATTGTAACCATATTTATTACAAACATTGTGATTTGGCTTAAATTAACCTTATCTCAGGTTACATCCATAGTCACGAACACATCCTCACAAACAAAGGCATATATTGATGATATTGCGAATAAAAATACAGTCATTCAATCACTCATTTACGCACAAGCCATTAACAACAAACAAAATTACAATGAACAAAATGCATTAAGCAATACGTACTGTAATTACTTGGCTTATCTCTACTACAAATTGTTCAAATATACTTTATTGTCATTTTATATACGAGAGAAAATTATGACAGTGTTCAATTCAACAAAATTGAAAAGTACAAATATTAACATGCATACAGTACAGAAACACCATAAGTATGAAAGAAAGAAAGAGAGAAAGAAGGGGAATAAAACAAAGGCTGAAAGAAATAAATGAAGAAAAATAAAATGGGACGAAAGTAGTAGGTTCATATCAACACATAATACATTACAGACACATTAGGGTATTAAGTCTTATTACGTAGTATACCAGGTGTCAAGGATATAGTTCTATACTGTCCATAGGTATTCACACTATCTCATATCTCTACACTCAGTTATGTAAAAATATTTCAGTTCTTTATTCTTCGGATAATTGTTCGTAACTATATCTTTATTAGAGAACTTAATAAATTATTGGATTCAAATATTTATTCTTGTTGAATAAGAATATTATATTATATTTCAGATTAATTTTCTTAGAAGGCTTGAATCTTGGTCATAGGATTTCTAACGGATTTAGACAAACAGATCCAGTAGCAGTTACTAAAATTCTTAATATCAAACCTCCAACATCAAAGAAAGAATTAAGAAGTCTATTAGGTCTGATTAACTACTATCAGAAATTCATTCCTAACTTTGCTGATATGACAGCGACATTTTCAAAAATTTTGAAGAAAGGTCAACCGGCAAATATAGTATGGACAGAGATTATGATAAATTATTACAACAGATAAAAAAAAACTCTGTTCAGTACCTATCCTATTATATACTTCAGTAAAAAGCTATCAGAGACTCAAAGAAATTATGCGGCCTTAGCTTTGATTGAAAGTATTGAGAAGAACTCGAGAATTCACATATGGTCTTTACTATTACAAGATTATGACTTTGATATCTGTCACATTCCAGGAAAGGATAATAATCTTGCAGACATTCTCAGTCGATTATAATTAATAGAGGAACAGATCTATGTTATAAGTTCTTTAATTATTTTTTAATGTTCTGTTCTTTTATGAGTGTTAGAAAATTTAATAAATATAAATTCAAAACGCACCTTATTGAATAACAATGTTACATTAATTGACAAAAGATATAATGTAATATAATTACAAAGATGTGATTTAGTTAGATATGGATACACATGGTGGCAATTTTTCCATATTGACAGAGTGTATGAATGAATAACTACGCCACGGGAATTATCTACTCAATGTGTGATCGATCAGTTGTTCAAACAGTAACTATTCGGACATGGAGTCGAGCGCACAAATATTGTATTCGTAACTGTGACAGTGAACATTGAAAAGTGAACATATTTTAATTTAAATGTTACGATTCTGTGGTTAAATAACAAATGTTAGTTAATTAAGTATTAATTAATTGAAATACTATAGTATTGTTATATGGTTAATTAATCATTTTTCGGAAAAGTATTTGATTATAAAGTTAAGTCATTAGAATGAATCTCTAGTTGAATTAATTGTATTGCATGCCATTATCACATTAAGATCCATACAAATCAGTCATCGCTCTCAACATATCCACAAAAGTGAAAATATCTCTGAAGGTTCTCGTGGAGCACATATGTCGCCCTACCCACAGATGGAAAAATTGTAAGAAGGAAAATATATGGAGTATACAAGAATAACAGCAGCGATAATCAACAATGAGGATGATCTACTTGGAAACCCCATTATTACTCTCGTCCGAAACTCATGGTAGTACCTAGAGCTAGGACACACTTGTCTATTATGACAAGGTAGGGACTAATATGTTTATTAGTTGGTCTGATTGCCCATGATCAGCCACACGACGTCCAACGTGGGGTTTGGACAGGTGGGCGTGTCCATCGTATAACTTTATTTTTTTTTAGGGTGGGTAAAGGGGAAAACCAAGTATTAGTCTGTTGTTATTATAGTTGTAGTTAGTTGTGATTATAAAATATAGTTATACACATATATTTGAAAGAGGGAAACAAATGTTAAACATTTTTTTTATCTGGGAGGGGGCATTATGCCATACGGCGGCACGCACCACCACGAAAAGTATAAAGTGGAAAACTGGAATTTCCCACTCGGACACTAAAGTGGACGTCAACAAAGGAATCCAAGGGCAATGTGGACAACGTCATTGGACGGCAACGGGAGACGCTGTGATTGTGCTTTCGAACAAGGACGTGTTTTCTGAGGATCTGTGTGAGGTGACCTCTGGACGCGATGATATGAGCATGAGGCAGCTCTGAGTCAGGAGAGGGATTCGATGATGATGATCCAGCAGTGAAGTAACCGGGCGCTAAAACCTAGATCGGAATTACAGCCTGAATGGAGAATCAGTGGATCATGGCTTCAAGCAGAGCGCGGTAGACTGGGCGCTCATCGGTGGATTGGTAAAGTAGGTGCCGATCCCGTCTATGGAGATCAACCTACAGGTCTGCGAGAGTTTTATGTCCTTGTGTCTGCTACGGAATAAACTTCTGGTAGCGCTTTGATATCTTGAATTTTGCCGTTGATTGTCACTGTTATTCAAGGTAAGGACACAAGTTTAATTCCTCGTCCTTCGTTGCTGTTTTGCGTTTTTACGAGTTGATACCTCGACTGTTGCCGGTGTAGGCACATCGAGGCATGCCCGTCTGGGCGGAGAGCTACTAAGTGATAAAAGTGATGTGATGAACGCTCTGTGGAATTGGTTAGAGAGTGCAGCTGAACAAACAGAATATCCATATGTGCAAAGACTCAAAGACTAACTCACAGGGAAGTGTGAAAACCAGTGGTTCTGAATTTTTTTTTGGCCCATGCACCCCTTCACCATATGTTCAGAATGTCATGCCTCCCTTTTGTATTTCCTCTCTATAACCCCCCCCCCCCCCCCAACCCGCCAGCCCCTAGCCCCTACACAGTATAAATAAAAATGGAAGCTAAATTTAATAACACATGCTAGAACAAATCTAGACGTCTACATAAAACGTGATTTGCGGGTCTACTTACGTTATAAAACGAATTTCAGAAGGGCGGGAAGTACAGAGCCGTCAAGTATGGAGGAAACAAAAACAACAACATCAAGTAATCTATTGTTGTACTAACGCGATCTTGAAATAATCTTAATCTCTCCCCCCCCCCCCCCCCCCCCACCCACCCCGTTGAAACCCTAAGATTCCCCGTCGTAAGGGGGGGGGGGCGCTAGAATTCCCCCCCCCCCCCGGTTGAGAACCACTGGTGTAGACGGTCTGGTCTGGGCGATACTCAAAGTCTAGAGAAAAACGAGGCGGACTTTTAATGAAATGGCTATTGGGGTCTAAACATGGGGGATCTTCCGTGGCTGTTGAAGAGGGAGTCGGAGCACTTGTGGGAATATCCTGAGTGCAGTGATGTTGATTGGTGAATTGAGTATTCAGCACCAGACATATGCCCTGGACACGGGCATATCTCTTGTAACCGATTAATGTCTGGCTTAATTTGTTAGCATTAATATTTAACTTAAGTGTTCCGTCCTGTTTAATACAATTTAATACATTTATAACATGCTTAACAAACTATAAAAGACATAAAGGGCAAACAGATTTGTGAAAATATAAAAGGAACAACAAGAGTAGTAATGGTGGTGGTGGTGGTGGTGGTGGTGGTGGTGGTGATGGTGTTGGTGGTAATAGTAGTAGTAGTGTAGTTGTGGTAGTAATTGTTGTTGGTGTTATAGTATCACGAGGAGGAGAAGAGGGAGCAGGCATAGCAGTAATAAGAGGAGGAAAGTTAGTAGTAGCTAGAGGAGTAAGAGTAGCAGCAGTGTCATTAGTAGTCAGTCGTTGGAACTGATCAAAATATCTAGACAAACCTTCTGTCTGGCCTAGAGAAACAAAAGTGGATGATAAACTCTATGGACCACTGTGTGAACTTAAAAAGATGCAACATTAGGAAACTAAACACAGACACAGTGTACACACTTTACAACAAACTATACTTCTTCTTCTTCTTCTTCTTCTGCGTTCATCCGGAGTTTTTTTTTCGGACGTGATTGCGTTGTGCCTGTTTACAGCAGAGCTGCGTTCTTGCGCCGTTAGGCTGACTCATCCGACTTCTGCGGGCATTTGTTGACCGGGTTAACCTTCCCGGCAACAAACAATACTAAGTCAAACGTAAATTACAGGGAGAAATTACACACACACACACACACACACACACACACACACACACACACACACACACACACACACACACACACACACACACACACACACACACACACACACACACACACACACACACACACACACACACACACACACACACACACACACACACACACACACACACACACACACACACACACACACACACACACACACACACACACACACACACACACACACACACACACACACACACACACACACACACACACACACACACACACACACACACACACACACACACACACACACACACACACACACACACACACACACACACACACACACACACACACACACACACACACACACACACACACACACACACACACACACACACACACACACACACACACACACACACACACACACACACACACACACACACACACACACACACACACACACACACACACACACACACACACACACACACACACACACACACACACACACACACACACACACACACACACACACACACACACACACACACACACACACACACACACACACACACACACACACACACACACACACACACACACACACACACACACACACACACACACACACACACACACACACACACACACACACACACACACACACACACACACACACACACACACACACACACACACACACACACACACACACACACACACACACACACACACACACACACACACACACACACACACACACACACACACACACACACACACACACACACACACACACACACACACACACACACACACACACACACACACACACACACACACACACACACACACACACACACACACACACACACACACACACACACACACACACACACACACACACACACACACACACACACACACACACACACACACACACACACACACACACACACACACACACACACACACACACACACACACACACACACACACACACACACACACACACACACACACACACACACACACACACACACACACACACACACACACACACACACACACACACACACACACACACACACACACACACACACACACACACACACACACACACACACACACACACACACACACACACACACACACACACACACACACACACACACACACACACACACACACACACACACACACACACACACACACACACACACACACACACACACACACACACACACACACACACACACACACACACACACACACACACACACACACACACACACACACACACACACACACACACACACACACACACACACACACACACACACACACACACACACACACACACACACACACACACACACACACACACACACACACACACACACACACACACACACACACACACACACACACACACACACACACACACACACACACACACACACACACACACACACACACACACACACACACACACACACACACACACACACACACACACACACACACACACACACACACACACACACACACACACACACACACACACACACACACACACACACACACACACACACACACACACACACACACACACACACACACACACACACACACACACACACACACACACACACACACACACACACACACACACACACACACACACACACACACACACACACACACACACACACACACACACACACACACACACACACACACACACACACACACACACACACACACACACACACACACACACACACACACACACACACACACACACACACACACACACACACACACACACACACACACACACACACACACACACACACACACACACACACACACACACACACACACACACACACACACACACACACACACACACACACACACACACACACACACACACACACACACACACACACACACACACACACACACACACACACACACACACACACACACACACACACACACACACACACACACACACACACACACACACACACACACACACACACACACACACACACACACACACACACACACACACACACACACACACACACACACACACACACACACACACACACACACACACACACACACACACACACACACACACACACACACACACACACACACACACACACACACACACACACACACACACACACACACACACACACACACACACACACACACACACACACACACACACACACACACACACACACACACACACACACACACACACACACACACACACACACACACACACACACACACACACACACACACACACACACACACACACACACACACACACACACACACACACACACACACACACACACACACACACACACACACACACACACACACACACACACACACACACACACACACACACACACACACACACACACACACACACACACACACACACACACACACACACACACACACACACACACACACACACACACACACACACACACACACACACACACACACACACACACACACACACACACACACACACACACACACACACACACACACACACACACACACACACACACACACACACACACACACACACACACACACACACACACACACACACACACACACACACACACACACACACACACACACACACACACACACACACACACACACACACACACACACACACACACACACACACACACACACACACACACACACACACACACACACACACACACACACACACACACACACACACACACACACACACACACACACACACACACACACACACACACACACACACACACACACACACACACACACACACACACACACACACACACACACACACACACACACACAAAGGATCGACCTTTCGATTAAACTAATCTTTATCGGGAACAACACAAACATATCTAAAGAAAAACACGAAATTATAAAATGTAATAATATTACTGGCATCTTGCCGTCTTGACAGACAATAGTTTGTTGATTGTACTTCAAAAATAGCATAAAGCCTTGGCTGAATTGTAGAGACCATGTGTTGCCCATGCAGCATGATCCTTCTCTCGGCCTATCTAATTATTTACTCGAGATGAGATATAACACCAATACACCGGAACAACACAAGCTGCAAAGCAATGCTCTAACTGTCCGCCTGTCGGAGCTTCGATCCTAGACCAGTTGCCATTAAGGCTCCGGGCCTGGTCTGTTCTGCCATGATATTTAGTCTTTAGGCTGCATTTCCTCGCACCAGGATAAGGCTTGTACCCTCCCAATTGCGTTCCTTCGCCCGAATGCCGTTGGCACAATAATAACATTAGAACACAAGAAAGGGCTGATTGATATACATAATAAAAACGAACATCAAAGACGGACGACGAAATAAGAGTTAAACTCATACAAAAGATAACGTTGCAGTTATATAGACACATTTCAAGCGAACACAAGAAACTGGTAAATAAACAATTCGATGTGTTTTAGAGGGTTGTGAAAGCCATTTTGTTTATTTCGCACAAATACGTGTGTGTATATCAACTTGCCTTAGGTTCAAACAAACATTCACCAACAACACATCTACCCGACCTTCAGGGTTCGGGTATGGTATACAATGTAAATGCTTCGGCCTGGTTTTGAGGTTAGCGACTATAGTTATTATTCATAGCTTGGAACAGACAAGATGGCTCGCCACAACGCAGGTACACAATATTCGTCTGCACCGTTTAAATTTGTGTTATTACATGTGTGTTTTCATTGTTGATAGGGACTGTAAGTCTATGTGTTATGAATTATGTGCCGGCACATGGTATTCGTAGCTTATATTACATTCTGTAGTCAATTTGACACTTGTTACTGGCACCCTGCCGTCATGACAGACGATAGTTTGTTACATTGCACTTTAAAAATAGCACAACGCCTGGGCTGAATTGTAGAGACCATGTGTTGCCCATGCAGCATGACGCCTTTCTAAGCCTACCTAGTTTACTCCAGAGGAAAGGCAACACCAGTACACCAGGATCACAACAAGCTGCAGAAGCTGCCGGATCAGCACAGCAATGCTCTAACTGTCCACATATCAGAGCTTCAATCCTAGAACAGTTGCCAACCAAGGCTTAGGGCCTGGTCTGCCCTGCCACGATATTATTAAGTTTTTCGTTTGCATTTTCTCGCACCAAGATAAGGTTTGTACCCTCCCAATTGCGCTCATCCGCCCGAAGCCGTTTGACACTTGTACTTACTAGTGTTTATCACATTCTTTAGTCACATGATCATTTTTTTGCGCTAGCTCGCTTTGAACTCAAGCATAGTCCATACACACTATGCCTAGTAGTGCTGGACTGAATTTTGCGTGTGGATTATCTTTCCCTGTTACCAGTGTCCCTCGCCATCAGGCGAACCCACTTCGATGTAAGAGGTACTTGTCATTTACGTCCCCAAGTCAAGGACGATATGTCAACATTTTAATCCAACTGTCTGGTGTAGGGAATGAACCCTTTACCTCGGTATCAGCACACCTGATGTTTATTAGTTTCTAGTTGTTATCATTCTTTAATCAGATGGTAACTTTTATTTCCATAATGTTAAATTACATTTTTTAATTATATGGCTACTTTAATTAGATGACATACAATTCCTTAGCCATACTGACACTTTTAATATCTAATGTTTAATCACAATATTTAGTTATATTGGCATATAAAAATAAGAAACTGTTATTTTTTAATCACACTCTTTAGTCAGATGGCTACTTTTAATATCTAGTTTTTATCACGTTATTTAGCAACATTGACACTTTTATTTCCCAGCTGTTATGATTCCTCATTCAGATGGCCTCTGTTATTTTCTATCTGTGTTATCACGTTCTCTAGTAGCATTGAAACTTTTGTTTCCTAGTATTTACTACATACTGTAGACGCGTTTACAGTTTTGTTTCCTAGGTTTAACTGTTTTCGTTAGTCCACTGGACAATATTATTTCCTAGTTTTTATTGTACTCATAATACAATTTGACTACTGTATACTATTTAATACTTTTTTGAGCAATCGACGTTGCGGAATGGTTAAGAGCGCTCGCTCTTAAAATTCCCGTGCACTGATGGCGAGGTAGGGCGTCCTATCCCTACACAGGCATTAAGTTGGACTTCAATGTTCACTTCTCCTTCATAAATAAATGACAAACTAGTGAACGGAAAATGTCCTGGAATATCAACCTGGGGTTGATCGCAACGTCCTGAAAACATTTTAGAGTATTAGTTTAAGGTAAAGCAGTCCCATCGCAGATACTTCTGTATATATAGAGCATATTTTTAATGACTGTGGGGTGCTTGAAAATATTGCCGTTCCAAGTTTTGTATTTACCTTTTTGTGTTGCATGAGTTCACAGAGGGTGAATACAAAACTTGGAACGGCAATAATATTGTAAAAAAAAAAAAAAAAAAACCACAGTCATTAAACATACGCCCTGTGCCAAGAATGAGCAACACTGGATTTTGAATGAATCAACTCCAGTTTCCCTTTGCAATCTGGCTTCTCTTGGTAATCGTTTGGGTGTCACGTATTCTAAGCCACGACATATGACGTGAAGTGCCAAGTTCCCATCCTCGTCGCCTGTCCGTCTCAGACAATACCAGATAATTCTGACAGCTGTTTGGTACTGATTTTATGAGGCTGGCGTGACCCCGGGGTGGTTGAAAAGAAGTAATCCTGCGTCTGATAGGGAGTTAAACCGGATCCTTGTTATGGCAGGCATATGCACTAACCGCTATGTCACTGCGGCTTCTTTTACTGTATGTGCAACTTAGACAGAGTAGCACGCTTTGACAGTATGTGCAACTTAGACAGAGTAGCACGCTTTGACAGTATGTGCAACTTAGACAGAGTAGCACGCTTTGACAGTATGTGCAACTTAGACAGAGTAGCACGCTTTGACAGTATGTGCAACTTAGACAGAGTAGCACGCTTTGACAGTATGTGCAACTTAGACAGAGTAGCACGCTTTGACAGTATGTGTAACTTAGACAGAATAGCATGCGTTAACAGTATGTGCACCTTAGATAGAGTAGCACGCTTTGACAGTATGTGTAACTTAGATAGAGTAGCACGCTTTGACAGTATGTGTAACTTAGATAGAGTAGCACGCTTTGACAGTATGTGTAACTTAGATAGAGTAGCACGCTTTGACAGTATGTGTAACTTAGACAGAGTAGCACGCTTTGACAGTATGTGTAACTTAGACAGAATAGCATGCGTTAACAGTATGTGCACCTTAGATAGAGTAGCACGCTTTGACAGTATGTGTAACTTAGATAGAGTAGCACGCTTTGACAGTATGTGTAACTTAGACAGAGTAGCACGCTTTGACAGTATGTGCAACTTAGACAGAATAGCATGCGTTAACAGTATGTGCACCTTAGATAGAGTAGCACGCTTTGACAGTATGTGTAACTTAGATAGAGTAGCACGCTTTGACAGTATGTGTAACTTAGACAGAGTAGCACGCTTTGACAGTATGTGCAACTTAGACAGAGTAGCACGCTTTGACAGTATGTGCAACTTAGACAGAATAGCATGCGTTAACAGTATGTGCACCTTAGATAGAGTAGCACGCTTTGACAGTATGTGTAACTTAGACAGAGTAGCACGCTTTGACAGTATGTGCAACTTAGACAGAATAGCATGCGTTAACAGTATGTGCACCTTAGATAGAGTAGCACGCTTTGACAGTATGTGTAACTTAGATAGAGTAGCACGCTTTGACAGTATGTGTAACTTAGACAGAGTAGCACGCTTTGACAGTATGTGCAACTTAGACAGAGTAGCACGCTTTGACAGTATGTGCAACTTAGACAGAGTAGCACGCTTTGACAGTATGTGCAACTTAGACAGAGTAGCACGCTTTGACAGTATGTGCAACTTAGACAGAGTAGCACGCTTTGACAGTATGTGCAACTTAGACAGAGTAGCACGCTTTGACAGTATGTGCAACTTAGACAGAGTAGCACGCTTTGACAGTATGTGCAACTTAGACAGAGTAGCACGCTTTGACAGTATGTGCAACTTAGACAGAGTAGCACGCTTTGACAGTATGTGCAACTTAGACAGAGTAGCACGCTTTGACAGTATGTGCAACTTAGACAGAGTAGCACGCTTTGACAGTATGTGCAACTTAGACAGAGTAGCACGCTTTGACAGTATGTGCAACTTAGACAGAGTAGCACGCTTTGACAGTATGTGCAACTTAGACAGAGTAGCACGCTTTGACAGTATGTGCAACTTAGACAGAGTAGCACGCTTTGACAGTATGTGCAACTTAGACAGAGTAGCACGCTTTGACAGTATGTGCAACTTAGACAGAGTAGCACGCTTTGACAGTATGTGCAACTTAGACAGAGTAGCACGCTTTGACAGTATGTGCAACTTAGACAGAGTAGCACGCTTTGACGGTATGTGCAACTTAGGCAGAGTAGCACGCTTTGACAGTATGTGCAACTTAGACAGAGTAGCACGCTTTGACAGTATGTGCAACTTAGACAGAGTAGCACGCTTTGACAGTATGTGCAACTTAGACAGAGTAGCACGCTTTGACAGTATGTGCAACTTAGACAGAGTAGCACGCTTTGACAGTATGTGCAACTTTTACAGACTAGCACGCTTTGACAGTATGTGCAACTTTTACAGACTAGCACGCTTTGACGGTATGTGCAACTTTTACAGACTAGCACGCTTTGACAGTATGTTCAACTTTTACAGACTAGCACGCTTTGATGGTATGTGCAACTTTTACAGAGTAGCACGCTTTGACAGTATGTGCAACTTTTACAGACTAGCACGCTTTGACAGTATGTGCAACTTTTACAGACTAGCACGCTTTGACAGTATGTGCAACTTTTACAGACTAGCGCGCTTTGACAGTATGTGCAACTTTTACAGACTAGCACGCTTTGACGATATGTGCAGCCAAGACAGAGCACGCTTTAACAGTATGTGCCTCTTAGAGTAGCACGATTTAATAGTATGTGCAACTTAGACAGAGTAGCAGGCTTTGACAGTATGTGCAACTTAGAGTAGCGCGCTTCAATTAACCAATGAAAAATAGAGAGCATCTGTTGGACACCCCCCTCCCAGCCAAGACATGCTGGTGGAAACGAGCAGGCTGACAGATTGGCTGGATCTGCATCATTTGGTGGAGCATTGGTGCATGCTAAGACAAAGGTGGTCGGAGCCCTTTGGGAGCGTGTGTATAGCGCAGAAGAGCAGTTAGATCATCACGGCTTCGAGAGAATTGTGCTGCAGGGTGTAACCAGAGGATCTTGCCGACTCTCACGACTCTGAGGACAGGTCAGACGAACACATAATCTGACTACTACTGGTACCATTAGAGTTGGGACTTGCATGGGCCAAAAAAGGTTGAGAACCATTGCTCTAAACATTGAAAAGCTTCTTTCCCTCTCGCCAAGTATCTCCTTTGGAGTCTTCGTGGCGAAGTAGTTAAGCCGTTTGACTCGGGCTCCGAAGGTTTTGGGTTCGATTCCGGACAGCGTCCTTCGGTTGAATTTTTTTCGGAGATTCCTTGGGGTCGTTACTGGAGCTATGGAGTTCGTGTTTTATGCACCGCTTTCCGCACTGTGG
This sequence comes from Cepaea hortensis, assembly GCA_963921405.1. Taxonomy (NCBI): domain Eukaryota; kingdom Metazoa; phylum Mollusca; class Gastropoda; order Stylommatophora; family Helicidae; genus Cepaea; species Cepaea hortensis. Next base: position 75,478,984 of record OY992886.1, read on the forward strand.
AAAGAGACAAAGCCATATGGGATAAAAGCCAGGTGCAATGAAGTCGACCCTGTCGACACTTAAACGACTTTTTAAGTCGCCAAGTACCTCCAAATACGAGTATAATTCGCGCGATCTTTTAGCCGGCTGCCAGCAGACTTCCGTGCTCACGTCACACAGCCATGGCGATAAAGTAAAGAACCGTTTTACACGACAAAGTCTTACTGGGCAGATACAGATTTACCTTTATTATGTAGATCAAGCGGCACTAAGTAGATGATGCGGTCGGTATCTCGCCGGACGCCTTTACTTCTCAATGTATTTCCTGGTACCTATGTTAGAGTGGGTCGACTCGGGAGCACAGCACCATTTAAAAAAAATTAAAACCGCCTGATTTCGGATCGAACCAAAGACCACCGCTGCATTGGCAACATTGCTATTAAAGAAAAACTAAACCCGGACAGTCCGTCACGTTGGGTGGAATCTGTCCAGAGGACTGATTCAAACAGTTTGATAGAGGGCAAACCTTACAAAGATGTATGTGGAAGTCGGACTCCCTGAGCTCAGTGGTGTATGACCAGATGTGGCACACACATCTCGAAAGAGGATGGAGGAAGCGGATGAAGACGATCCTATGTGATCGACACGCGAGTATATAAGTCATGACAATACCACATTGGGGGAAGGAGAGAGACAAAATGGGAATTGCTTAAAGATCAGCATCTAACTCGAGAACACCAGGTATGCTGTAAATTTTTACAGAAAAGAAACCCAAAGCTGGTATCACTACCTAACTCAAGCCTGAGTCCGGAGAATCTCAGCTCAGTGCAGGAACTACCCAGAGACCAAGGAAAATTTTGTTACTAGAAGTCCTCGTGAAAAAATCCCGGCCCTCACCGGGGCTTGAACCCGGGACCTCCAGCACTCGAGGCTTGACACCATACCTCGAGACCACTCAGCTCTCCTTTTCCTCCCTATGATTCTAGGGGAGTAGTAAATCGGGGCACTGCAGGGAGAAGAACGAAAGGCTAGGATGACCCATGTACACACTGCATATGTTAACAATTCGCCGACAGTTGTTATCAAACAGAGAGTAAGATCAACACCATGTGTCACAAAATTGGAAGGCAGAAGATGAAATGGTTTGGCCATCTCGTTAGAATGCAACACTATCAGTTACTGACGCTACTCCCAAGAAGATCTGATGCGAGGACGAGAAGACCGCGAAGAAAATGGATTGACAGCAACAAAGACATTGCACAGGCATAGTCAACGACACTATCCAGTGCCATCCATCTGGCACTGGAACAACAATTATTCCTGCCCACGGCAAAAGTGGGAGATGACGATGATTGATACTCCCTTCTGGCAGTAGCTGTCTGCGTAAAGTGTACCGAAAATATCATTAATGACTCGGAAACTTCTGGTAGTAATTATGAAAAATGTCTTCTTTTATTTCATAGATACAGACAGTCTGCGTGAAGTCGGCGGTGCTGAAAGAGACATAGTTGTTGCTTGTTCCTCTCTTCTTGCTATCAGCATTGTGTTGGTTGTTGGTTGTGCTCTATGTGTAAAAAAGCGGCGCCCAACAGCGGACACACCATGTGAACTAAGATCAAAAGTATACGATGCTGTCGAAATGTTACCTTGCTCAGACCCCTTTACAGACGGTAAGTTTTATTTCGTTCCCTACCAAGAAACTCTGCATAATTGTATTGATTATCCATTCATGAAAGGATTGAGTCTCCGTGGTGAAGTAGTTCTAAGGTTGAGGGTTCGATTCTGGACTCCGTCATTCGGTTTAAGAATGCAGTTTTCTCGTAGACTCCTGTGGTCGTCGCTGGAGTTACAGAGTTAATGATTTGTGCGACGCTTTCGGCAGGCCGCGTTATGAAAAAAAAAAAAAAAAACCAAGCCATATTGATCACACCCGATTCAAGTAGATCCTTCGCCTTTAAACTCCTTTAAACCATTCGTGAAATGCTTTTCTGTTTAGTAATGCCCTTGGTCTTTTCCAGTTAACACATTTTATTCTATATGAACAGTATCACATCTTGGGAACTGAAATATGTTGGCCACATCAACCATCAGAATGGCATAGAATGAACAGCAATATCGTTCGTGGAGGACAGGCAGAAGTCGACCAGTACGACAGCAGACACGAGACATTAAGGATACCCTGAACATGAACATACATGTGGCAGGGCAACTGGTGAAGGATCTAGACCATTTCTTGTGGACTGTGGCTAGAGTAACCTTCTGCAAAGGCCTAGCTTCGTGATGTTAGTCCTATGTATTGTTTTAATTCAGTCGGTTATTATTATAACTCCTGCAGACCGACAAGAGAAGGGAACAACTAATACAATTCATACGTTGCAATTACTAATAGAGCGATCAATCGAAATAATTAAAGGGCTATATTTGTGCTTTGTAGATTACCACAGCACATTTTTATAAAATGAAACAATGAAATAATCAAAATGTTGGAGACAATGAAAACTGATGAGAAAGATATCAGAATAATTTTTTTAAAATACATATTTACTGGAAATCAGTAGCATCAGTTAAAATTGGAATCAAAGTAGGCACCTATCAACATATAATGTCAAGAGTAAGACAGGATGTGTTCAGCGTTGCAAGTAGTGGAATGTGCTCAATATTTAAATTATTACACTTTTTCATTTACTGTGCACTATGTTTGGAATACCAAATTAATGCACACAAAAATTAATGAAATCACTAACAAAAGAACACACTCATCAGCGGGTTGCCTAAAAACCAAAGATGGCAAAATCATAATAGAAAAAGATCAGATTTTACATGCGTTGTCAGATTATGTGAAAAACCTTTATGATGATACAAGCGAAGAACAATATGATCATCGGAATAATAATGAAGGACCATCAATTTTGAAGATTGAAGTTCAGAATGCTCTTAACCATATTAAAACTGGAAAGACCCCGGGTACAGACAACATCACAGTAGAAATGATCAATGCCTTAGAAGAATATGGAATAGACCAAGTCACCAGACTGATAAACGCAATATATGAATCTGGAGATTTACCCCCTGAATTAAGTAATTCTATATTTATTGCAATCCCGAAGAAATCAGGAGCCTTGGAATGTGATCATCATCGAACAGTTAGTATGATGAGCCACATCACGAAGATTTTGCTGAGAATTATCATGCAAAGGGTTAGTTAGTTAGTTATCAGTTGGGGTATCTTCGTTGCACTCCGGACATGTCCATAGGTGCTCAGATCCTCCCCCCAGCATATGCATCAGCGTCCGGTGGCTAATAGTGCCAGTTCTGTGTTGGTTGACGAGGCGCTTTGTTTTCCCGATGTACCTCTCGCGTCTGGCTGTGCCGATTCTTACTCCCAGGTCTTTCATCCTGGAAAGCGATGTGGAATCACTGGCGTCAAAATCCTCTGTTCTCGCCATATCTTTAAGGGCGTTAATAACATCGGCACGATCCATGGGCTGGCCATCTACAGGGGGTGCAGAGCCAGCCAATTTATCAGCTCGTTCATTTCCCTCGACTCCCGCATGTCCCGGGACGAAGATGAAGGTGACTTTGCGGACAACAGACTTCCGCAGCGACTCAGTCCACTGTCTACGTACAGATCCAGCTTCGACCTTCTGAATCATGCTCATTGAATCACTTAGTACACACACGTTGGTATAATGCTGTGATTCCAGCCATATGAAAGCCTGTGTAACTGCCATCACCTCCATCGTCATGCTGCTCGTGGTCATGGAGTGGGCACCACTGGATTCTTGAACGGTTCGGCCCGCTGAGCGGGCTGTAAATGCCCACGCACTTCTCTGTTGCTTTACAACAGATCCATCTGTATAGATGAGCACTTCGGGGCTATCTGAGTGATCATAGATGAGCGCGTTAACCTCTGCATTGACAGCGGCAGGGTTCTGCTCTCTGCACCGTCTGTCGAGTGTGATAATGCAGGAGAAGGTACACTTAAAAGCTGGAGGCACCGGCACCCATTCCTTGCCGGGGTTGATACTGGTAAGACTGCAGACCTGTCCGACGACATCTTCCGCCCGACCCATCCATGATTTACCCCTCTTTAGCCTGTCACCCTTTTCTCTGAATATAGCGTCATGCAGAGGGTGCTGCTCATCTGCACTTATTTTTAAGTATGCACGAGCTCTCCAGATCTTGATCCTGTGTTCCATTGTCGGGAAGTCAAGGAGGTATCTCATTGCTACACAGCTGGTGTCTCTCGTGCAGCCCAAAATGATGCGCATGGCTTCGTTTTGTACCTTTTCAAGTCTTCCAATCTGTGTAGGGCTGACAGTGAGGATGGCCAGGGCATACTCGATGCGTGAAAGCACAAGTCCTTGGAACAGAAGTAATAGCAGTCTTTGCTCGATATTGGCACTCGCCATGACTCTCATTGCTGCCAAACCTTTTCGAGCCTTCGTTATGACATAATCGACATGATCTCTGAAGGACAGGCTACGATCAAGCCTCACGCCAAGATATGTCATTGACTGGGTTCTACTCAGAATGCTCCCATCCATTCTTACTGCCGGCAGGTCTGTTTTCACAATATGGTTGTTTAGTGAGAACCATGTAACCGTTGCCTTTGCAGGGTTGACAAGGGCATCGGCATCAGCACACCATGAGGAAATTCGATCTAGTTCGCCCTGCATATAGTTGGCAACCGCCTGTCTATCTCGACCCTGTCGATACACGAGGATGTCGTCAACGAATGATAGAGTCCTACCCCTCCCATCCAACTGTTGTTCAGTGATCGGCACCGTATACACGTTGAAAAGTACTGGTGACAGTGGTGAACCCTGCGGCAATCCTGGACATATCGTTATCGGCTCAGAAGACCAACTCCCGCATCTTAGCACCACCTTCCTTTGGAGTAGAACTGCAGCTATCCATCGTACAAGGTGAGGGTGCACTTTCAGTCTGACGAGGGTTTGCATCAAGTGCTCGAAAGATACTCTGTTATATGCGTCCTCTAAGTCTATGGCGGCCGCACATGTCTCTTCTCTGACCTGAAATCCTTCGTAAACATCTTGAGCAAAGACCGCCGCATTCAGCCATGACTCTTTGTTGCGTCTGTATCCTCCAAGTGTGGGCAGGAAGCAGCCGAGCTGTTCCAAGTCCCAAGCAAGTCTGTGTGCTACAATTTTCTCCAGTAGCTTGCCAACAGTATTCTGCATCGTAATGATTCTGTAGCCGCTTATCTTGGAGTGGTCTTTGTTCGGTTTTGGCAGCGGCAGCAGGTAGCTGTGTAGCCATTCTTCTTTGACCTGACCCCTCTGGATACCGGTGTTGAATTCTCTGGCCAGTTCTTCCATGTCATCATCTGATATCACCATTAGGTCACCATATCGGATGCCGTCTGGGCCTGGGGCGGTGTTAGGTGATTTCTTGAGCATCGCATGCAAAGGGTTAGAAAATACAAACCGAAATAGGAGAAGAACAATGTGGGTTTGTAGGAGGCAAGGGTACAGTAAATGCTGTGAATATACTGAGAACAATAATTGAACGTTCTATAGAAGTAAACAAAGATATACATCTTTCCTTTATTTACTACACAAAGGCTTTCGATAAAGTGAGACATGTCGACATGATAAGGATGCTTGAAGATTTACAAATTGATGGAAAAGACCTTAGACTTGTAAAAAACATATATTGGAAACAACAAGCTGCCATTAGTATTGATAATGATGTAGGTCAATATCAGCCTATTAAAAGAGGTGTGAGACAGGGATGTGTAATGTCTCCATATCTTTTTTCCATGTACAGTGAAAATATTTTCAGAAATATAGAAAATATGGATGGGATCAACACTGGGGGACGATGCATAAATAACATTAGATATGTAGATGTTACAGTCTTGATTGCAGACAATAAACAGGACCTGCAAAATTTAGTAGATGCGGTTGTTGCACACAGTGAGTAAATAGGGTTAGAAATGAACAGTAAGAAGACACAGATTATGGTCGTCACAAGGATGAACGAAATAACACAATGTGATATATGAGTAAATGGGCATATTCTTAAGCAAGTGAATCGGTACAACTATCTCGGAACAGTCATAACATGTGATGGGAGATGCCTTGAAGAGATTAGAACAAGAATTACCATTGCGAAGGTAGCTTTTTGCAAGATGCAAAACATACTGACCAATAAAAAGATGTCAATTGAAACGAGAAAAAGCGTGTTAAAGTTCTACATAGAACCTGTGCTTTTGTATGGTTGTGAAGCGTGGACATGATCAGTCAAGCTGAAAAACATATGATGGCTGTGAAATGTGGTTTCTGAGGAAAATGCAAAGAATACCATGGACAGGCAGAAAAAAAAACAATGAACAAGTCCTTCAAGAAGCAAATGAAGATCGTAAACTGATTAGAGTCATTAGACGTAGACAGTCAACATTTTTTGGGCATGTTATGAGAAGAAATGATTTGGAGAACTTGGTGACAACTGGCAAGATCGAAGGGAAGAGACCAAGGGGAAGACCGAGAAGTAAATACCTGGATGGCTTGGCCACGTGGCATGGTCGAGACAGAAACACGGAGCTGATCCACGACTCTGGTGATCGAGTGAGATGGCAAAACAAACCGCCCACGCTTATCGGCATGGCACATGATGGATGGATGTTTAGTCCTAACCTATTCATTGTTTAGCACTGAATCAGCTAATCCTACTCTGGGGACGAGCTATGTACCTTATCAACAAGTGATCTCTCTCACGGCTCCCCACAAATAGTCTGACAGTTCTCTTCTGAATACAGCATCAGCCCTAATAGTCTGATAGTTCTATCAATACCGCATCAACACTAATAGTCTGCTAATTCGCCTAGCAATAAAGAATCAACACTAGAATACATGAGTTCTCACTGCACAACAGCAACACTAGTAGTACATTAGCTCTCATAGCAATGCAGCATCAACGCTGGTAGTCCAATACTTCTCTAAATAGAACATCAACAACAATAGTCCAATAGTTCTCCTCTAAGTATAGCATCATTACTAGTAACACAATAGGCCTCCTCTCGATACAGCATCAACACTAATTTATTCATTCACGATCCCTGATTTACTGCCATACAGCAAAACATGATCTATAAAACATCAGTTAAAAGAAGAAATAAAGAGAGCTATTAATGCAGATAATGCAAGAAGGAAGATAAGGATGTGTTTTGTCGCCGGATTTCTTCTCTCTCTATAGAGAAATACTAATGAGAGAGATCAAAGGGAGGCCAGCGGTACGAGCAGTATTGCCATTTTAGAGCTTTTCGCACTAAATTTAGTGCTTTTTCTAGTCATTTAGTGCGAAAATTTGGATTTAGCGCGGCCGCGCGAATTTGGTGCTTCACAAATTTTGTGTGTGCTTGTTGGTGCTTTTTTGGGGTAGGTAAAAATTACTTTAAAAATCATATTGGGAACACTAAAAAGTCGAATTTGAACTGAAGCCAGGGAGTAAAACAGTCTTAGTACGTTACCGCGCAATATTCAACTAATTTAACTCCCTTTAATACGATTTAGCTGAAAACAAACGCCATCTTGCAGACAAGTCCAAACGTCATTACATTTGCTTGTAATCGAGTTCATAATTTTGTGGTGTCTACATTATCCTTTCATTTAAGCTTATTTGTGTTTCACCATGAGCAAGAAATATTGTCAACATTTCAGAGAACAGTGGCTCAGTGACACGAGATTTCAAAAATGGTTGTTAAAAGTAGAAGGGGATAATACTAAGTGTTTTTGCAAATATTGCAAATGTTCAATTGCAGCCAGGTTAAATGATATTGAGAGGCACAAGAATACAACGAAACATCAGAAAGCCAAACAACCATTCAGTACACACAGGCAAACAACAATTGCATTTGACAAACTGAAAGATGATGTCAAAGAAACAGAAGGATGCATGGCTTTGTTCCAGTCAGATGGGAGTTATAAAATCAAAATTGCGGAACAAACAGAGCATCAAGAGTTTGACAGCTGTTTTGACTATTAGATATGGAATGAAAAGATATGGCAAATGTTGACATGATTTTAAACTACTGTCACAAAATAAAACCGTGAGTTTAACCCGTTGATTATTATAGAGGATTTCTGATTAAACGGACGATCTGCTAAGCGACAATTGTTTCAACTAATACAGAGAAAACATTCATAGTTGTGGCTGCACGTGTTTCCAAACAGGTCGGGCATAAATAACAGCGGTACTCGTACATCTGGTCAGCAAAAATAGGAACATTCGGAAGTGAGATGAATGCATACATCGCTTTGACAGTTTATCAACAGTCAGAGACAACCGCAATTGGCAGCTAGGGACAGGTAACAGTCTATCTGTCAATTTATAGTTTCCGGAACATCAAGAAGATTGGCAGCTTGTTGGGGAAAACTGTTGTTGGGACCATACAGTAACTCGTTAGTTTGTTGGGGGAGTCAAAACTAGTGATGACAACTTTGACAGTGACTAGGCAAGGGAAAATCGATTCTTGACAATGGATGATATGCCAAAATAACACCTGCAGGACATCAACCATGTCACGTGACCAATTTTAGGTTTTGCCATAAACCATGATTGGGAGAAAGAGAGTTGACCAAAACCGTGGATTATGATGGACGTGTTTGTGGGAGAGCTCTACAGTGTTAGATTAATTTAAGATTAACTAGCATGTGTCGTTATGGCAAAGTGTAGTAGCCATCCCGGGAATGAGGCGGTTTTGCATAAGGTAGTCAATATAGTCTATTAGTTCTAATTAATATAGACTGTAACCTTGTTAAAACTAAAGTGTGATGATTGGCACTGTTAGTGGAAAACTAACTAGAGTAGGGAAGTGATACTTGGCTCTGTTAGTTGAAAATAGATTAGTGAAGTGTTGATAAGCTTTACTAGTTGAGAATAGAGTAATGATGGATAATTGGGAGACGGGGAAATTGCCCGCTGGGGTTTTGCACTCTGTATGGGTCTTTCCTTGTCATAGCCTGATTCGGCCCTAGGTGGGTAGCTAATCTGCTCTATGACAGTGTTTAGTTAGCTAAAGATCACTGAGCAAGGCAATAGGCTTACACTCAGCCGGTAGGATCAGTGACTAGTACTATCACCAGATGTGTTGTTTCTATCCTAGGTTCCCTACCAGATCCGAGGAAACTCAACAAGGTTTTAGGAAAGGTTCAAATCCCATTCGGAAGAACACCAGTTGAACAGTCAATAAAGTTTCGTACAGAACGTAACTAAAGCTAGAAGGAAGATGATTCACCAAAGACGGGTGATGATTGTTGATGCACCACACAGCATCAGACAGTAGTAACTAACCGAGAACATTAATTATAATAGTTACATAGTGTGATATAAGCTCGTGTAATAGAACACAAGACATGATACTTGAGGCTAGATAGACACGAGTGAGGATCAAGTACATTAACAATTAACATTAATAACTGTGTACACACTACAAAGGACTTGTGCATTCTTTAGGAACGATAGGAACGGACATTGTGTAGGGTGCAACCGGTCCATGATTAACTGTTATTACCACCGGTGTCTATTTCGGATGATCATGAAATGGGATTACCAGAGGTCTACAGAGGCAAGTCAGTATCCGGCAAGATGGTTTCGGCACTGGGTGAGATGTACCTGTTCTGATGTAACGTGCTGTGGTCTAGCCTTGCTAGGATGAGCTGACTGGGTTGTTGTCTGAGAGTCCGATTCTACACACTTTATAGAACACGTCACACATGTTCTTTTAATAAATTAATCTTTATTAATTTTTAGAAGCAAGAGTTGTTGAGTATGTTGCGTTGGGGAAGAATGAGAGGGGGCATAGTACAACAGTGAGAGAGTGATAGGAAAAGGTGTCCATTGGCTGATGGAGTGTGTTGGACGGAAGCTGGTGGATTCTCCAGGATATTGATAAGGGAAAAAATATTATAATGTGGGTGTTGACTCTCTTCACTCCAGGGACGACACTTTAAAGGAGGACACGACATTATTGGGGGCTCGTAAACGGGATCTTTGGACAGCGGAATCCCTCGTAAACGGAATCCCTGGACAGCGGGATCTCTCGTAAACGGAATCCTTGGACAGCGAGATCTCCTGCAAGCAGGAACCTTTGACAGTGGGATCTTCTGACAACGGGGTCTTTTGACACGGGATCCTTAGTTATAAGAGGGAGATATCATATTGGAGAATCCAGCTAGAGTGAATGTGGATAGGGGTTAGGACTAATATCTTACCTGTTCACACTTCACACGTCTGCATAGGTCTGTGGTCCTGATTCTACTCTTGTCACTGAGTGAATGTGCTGTGTGTGGTAATATCTAGATTTATAGTACTTGTTCATATGTCTGTATAGTAATTTGCAGTTATATTGTACTCGACCTGCTAGCTTACCTCTCTGTAAAATGGCCACCCCTAAACTAAGCACGTTAGAATTAAGGGCAAAGGGGGAAGACATGGGATTGTCGGGGTCTGCTCTAACGGATTACATACAGGAAGTGGAGAGAGAGTATCGTCAAGCAGAAAGGGAAGATCGAAAGGCCGAGTTGGAATTGAGAAGGATGGAATTGGAAGCTGAGCAAGCAGCTAAGAAATTGGAAGCTGAGCAAGCAGCTAGGAAATTTGAAGCCGAGCAAGCAACTAGGAAACTGGAAGCTGAACAAGAAGCTCAGAAAAGGGAGCACGAGTACCGGATGAGGGAACTCGAGTTGAAGATTCAATCTAATGGAGAAACTGAGGGAGCAGTTGGAGGTTCCTCCATCCCAGGCTCAACACCAGTAGGTGGACATGGGTACCATGCTATGAAGTTCCCTTTAGCGGTCTACGAGGAGGACAAAGAGAAGATTGACCAGTACCTTCAACGCTTCGAGGCTATGTCGGTTGCTATGGGTCTGGAGCGTAACAAATGGAATCTTAAGCTATCCCAGGGTTTACGCGGGACCGGCTACGAGGTTTATTCTCGCCTGCCACCAGGACATGAGAACAATTATGACGAGTTAAAGACGGCTCTGCTGAAACGATTCGAGGTTACGTCACATACCTACCGGAAAAAATTTCGAGCAGCGAAACGAGAACCGGTGGAGTTGTTTGCCGCCTACAGTTTGCGTCTAAAATCTTATCTCCATAAGTGGATGGATTTGGCTGGGTTCGCACATGACTATGAGAGTCTGGAAGAGCTTATGGTGGTCGACCAGCTGAAGAAGCAAATGTCTAAACCTCTCAGGACGTTCCTGGGAGAACAAGGAGCGGAACGTATTGACCTCGTGACTAAATTAGCAGAACGGTTCGTCAAAGTACATGGGGAGGCAGGGGAAAACCTTTCCACCAACACCAAAAGTCAAGAGAAACATGATAAGAAGAAAGCCAAAAACTCAGGAACCAAAAAGTGGGAACCTTATGTGCAAAAATCAGAGGATAGTTCAGAGAAGAAGAAGGAGGGAAGCAAGAGCACTTCAAGCTCTACACCAAAACGACCGTGGTCGGAGAAGTGGTGTTCAATTTGTAAGTCACCCTCTCACAATACGAGGGACTGCAAATCGAAGGCTAAGAACCCTCACTTCGCAGCATGTCAAGTGACTTCCAAGGAGGTTGTCACGGAAAATGCCAAGGTCAACAAGGAAGCTCGCCACCAGGAGAGCTCACTCAAGTCTGGCAATAGAAAATCTAGGACAGTGAAAGGGTGCAACCAATGCAAGTCGAATACGCTCAATGCTATTGACTGCAGGGAAAAGTCAGGAGACACTCAATTCGTCGTGTGCCCCGGGAAACCTAAGGTGGAGCCCACCGAACAGGTCGAGGCCGAAGAAGAGACTCCAGACCAGGAAAAACCACCTGTAGTGGAATTAGTAGAGGTTAACGGTCGTCAAGTGGAGTGTTTATACGACACAGGACTGGACGGGGAGGCCGTGATTTCTGCGGATCTGGTACACCCAGAACAATTCACAGGTGAAACCATGGAGATACAGCCTGCACAGAAGAGTGCTGTAGTCATGAAGTTGCCCATTGCTAATGTGGAGATTCGGTCAAGGTACGTCACCGGCACCATCAAGGCCGCTGTATTGACCGATCCCATTTTTCCAGTAATCCTAGGTTGCCGGTATGTCTTTCTGGGAATGCCCAGGGAGCCAATCCATATGGGAGCAATGCAGACTCGCTCTCAGACGAAAACGGAAGAGGCAGACGCAATTGTGACTAACCCAATGCCGGGGGAGCTACGAACTGCCCAGAGTGAGGATGATACTTTACGTCCTTGCTACAGAAAGCTGCAGAAAAGTGCTGATCCACCAGGACGGGGGCAGTACTACATGAAGAATAGGATACTCTACAGGAGAGCAGGAAGGGGAGACAACCTATACGGTCAGTTGGTCGTCCCGAAAGCTCACCGGTCCCAGATTCTTCATATGGGGCATACCATCTCCTTTAGTGGACACATGGGTATTGCCGCCACCATGCAGCGGATTTCCTGCCATTACTATTGGCCGGGAATGACAGATGATGTGCGTCGGTATGTGAAGTCATGCCCTGAGTGCCAGAGGGTGGCACCGAAACACTGGACAGCACCGGTGGTGTTGGGTAAGATGCCCATCATGAACTCTCCTTTCGAGAGGGTAGCCATCGATATCGTGGGTCCACTTCCCAGGACTAGGAAGAGGAACATGTATATACTCACAATGGTGGATTGCTGTACAATGTGGGGTGAGGCTATACCGTTGACCACGATTGACTCGAAATGAGTGGCGGACGCACTGATGGAGGCCTTTACCAGATTAGGCTTTCCGGATCAAATTCTGACGGACAATGGATCTCAGTTTTGTGGAAAACTCATGGAGGAGGTATTTAGGGTGTTTCACTCTAACCACATACATACCAGCCCTTACCACCCTCAAGCCAATGGACAAGTAGAGCGTTTCAACGGCACGTTGATGACAATGCTCAGGAAACTAGCGCAGGAAAAACCTGATAGGTGGGATGAATATATCCCAGCAGCACTTTTTGCCTATCGGGAAGTTCCTCATGGCTCAACAGGACTACCACCCGCTACGTTGCTGTTTGGTCGTCCAATCAAAGGACCGTTGGAAGCCATGTTGAGGAGTTGGACTGAAGAGGGGACGTCAGAAGAAGTGATCTCATCCTATAAATACGTGGAGGAACTGAAAGAAAAACTCCACAAGGGATGGACTCTGGCAAATCAAAACTTGAAAAAGGCCAGGAAAAGACATGCGGCTTATTACAACCGTAGGTCTAAAGAAAGATCTCTAGAGGTGGGAGACAAAGTCTTGTTGCTACTCCCAACGGGAAACAACAAACTGGAGATAGGTTGGCAAGGACCATTTCCCGTGGAAAGGGTGATATCCAGAACCAACTATCAAATCCGGATCCGGGGAAAGTCGAAGATTTTCCATATCAATCTCTTGCGGAAATACGAAGAGAGACCCGGAGACAAGGCAGCTCACCTCATGGCAATGGCAGTTGCAGTGGAGACAGAAGTGGGAACCAGCGAGGGCAGGGAATATCCCCTGGTACACCAGGAAACATATAGGGATGTGCAAGTGAACCCTGATCTGACCTCCCAGGAGAGGGAAAAGATAACCCAGGTTCTCAAGTCTCATAAGGAGATACTGACTGATAAACCAGGACGAACGAGGTTGGTGGAGTTCGAGATGACTTTGACCACACAGGAGCCTGTTCGCCAAAGGGTTTACCCAGTGCCATTCTCTAAAGAAAAGGCCCTGGAGGAGGAAATACAGAAACTGCTGGAGGATGACGTGATTGCACCATCCACATCCCCATACAATGCAGGGGTAGTTTTGTTACGGAAACCAAGTGGAGAACACCGGTTGTGTATAGACTACCGACTTCTGAACAGTCATACACAATTTCAGGTGGAACCTTTGCCGAATCCAACTCAGTTATTCGCTAGGCTCCATAAAGCTTTTCAAAGGTGGATCTGAGTCGGGGGTACTATCAGATACCAGTCAAACCGGAGATTCGACCACTGTTAGCTTTCAGTACACCCAGTGGACACTACGAATTCAAGGTCATGCCCTTTGGACTCAGCAATGCACCTAGTGTGTTTACACGCATGATGAGGACTTTACTAGATCCGTTACAGGATCCGTCCATCATCTCATTCATGGATGATATTCTGATTTCCAGTGACAGGTTGGATGACCACTTACAATCCTTGGAGAGAGTGTTTAATAGGCTCAAGGAAGCAGGGCTTACTGCTCGTCCAACCAAGTGCATGATTGGTTACCAGACTCTGGAATTTCTAGGTCACACCATCACTCCAGGACACATTGTCCCGGAAGAAAAGAACCTGGAGAAAATCAGAAATGCCCCAAGGCCAAAAACGAAGAAGGATGTGCGATCTTTTCTCTCGTTGTATGGGTTCGACCACAAATTTATCCCACATTTCATTGAATTGGGAGCTCCGTTGACGGAAACCTTGAAAAAGGGATTCCCGGACCAAATCATTTGGACACCAGAATGTGAGAATGCCTATAGTCAGTTAAAGGAGGCCTTGGTCAGCAAACCTGTATTACAGCTCCCTGACCTTTCCAAACCATTTGTGTTGAGAACGGATGCGAGTGCGATTGGGATTGGGGCAGCTCTGTTACAGGAAGGAAAAGACGATGCTTCGGTTTTGAAACCTGTGGCATACGCAAGCAAGAAACTTCTACAGGCGGAGAGGAATTATTCAACCGTCGAGAGAGAGTGCTTGTCCCTCGTATGGGCAATGCAAAAATTCCAGCCATATTTGTATGGAGTTAAGTTTCGAGTCCAGTCGGATCATCAGCCCCTGATGTTCCTGGCTACTTCTCAGAAGCTCAACGCACGTTTGATGCGGTGGTCGTTGTTACTTCAACCTTATAATTTCACAGTGGAGTACATTCCTGGGAAGGAAAATGTTGGAGCGGACTTCTTGTCAAGACACCCAGCTCCGGAAGAAAAAGAATGAATCATCTGGATTAAGCTCACGGTGGAGAAGAGTGAGATGGACTACTCTCTTAAGAGGGGGCCTATGTCACAAAATAAAACCGTGAGTTTAACCCGTTGATTATTATAGAGGATTTCTGATTAAACGGACGATCTGCTAAGCGACAATTGTTTCAACTAATACAGAGAAAACATTCATAGTTGTGGCTGCACGTGTTCCCAAACAGGTCGGGCATAAATAACAGCGTTACTCGTACATCTGGTCAGCAAAAATAGGAACATTCGGAAGTGAGATGAATGCATACATCGCTTTGACAGTTTATCAACAGTCAGAGACAACCGCAATTGGCAGCTAGGGACAGGTAACAGTCTATCTGTCAATTTATAGTTTCCGGAACATCAAGAAGATTGGCAGCTTGTTGGGGAAAACTGTTGTTGGGATCATACAGTAACTCGTTAGTTTGTTGGGGAAGTCAAAACTAGTGATGACAACTTTGACAGTGACTAGGCAAGGGAAAATCGATTCTTGACAATGGATGATATGCCAAAATAACACCTGCAGGACATCAACCATGTCACGTGACCAATTTTAGGTTTTGCCATAAACCATGATTGGGAGAAAGAGAGTTGACCAAAACCGTGGATTATGATGGACGTGTTTGTGGGAGAGCTCTACAGTGTTAGATTAATTTAAGATTAACTAGCATGTGTCGTTATGGCAAAGTGTAGTAGCCATCCCGGGAATGAGGCGGTTTTGCATCAGGTAGTCAATATAGTCTATTAGTTCTAATTAATATAGACTGTAACCTTGTTAAAACTAAAGTGTGATGATTAGCACTGTTAGTGGAAAACTAACTAGAGTAGGGAAGTGATACTTGGCTCTGTTAGTTGAAAATAGATTAGTGAAGTGTTGATAAGCTTTACTAGTTGAGAATAGAGTAATGATTGATAATTGGGAGACGGGGAAATTGCCCGCTGGGGTTTTGCACTCTGTATGGGTCTTTCCTTGTCATAGCCTGATTCGGCCCTAGGTGGGTAGCTAATCTGCTCTATGACAGTGTTTAGTTAGCTAAAGATCACTGAGCAAGGCAATAGGCTTACACTCAGCCGGTAGGATCAGTGACTAGTACTATCACCAGATGTGTTGTTTCTATCCTAGGTTCCCTACTAGATCCGAGGAAACTCAACAAGGTTTTAGGAAAGGTTCAAATCCCATTCGGAAGAACACCAGTTGAACAGTCAATAAAGTTTCGTACAGAACGTAACTAAAGCTAGAAGGAAGATGATTCACCAAAGACGGGTGATGATTGTTGATGCACCACACAGCATCAGACAGTAGTAACTAACCGAGAACATTAATTATAATAGTTACATAGTGTGATATAAGCTCGTGTAATAGAACACAAGACATGATACTTGAGGCTAGATAGACACGAGTGAGGATCAAGTACATTAACAATTAACATTAATAACTGTGTACACACTACAAAGGACTTGTGCATTCTTTAGGAACGATAGGAACGGACATTGTGTAGGGTGCAACCGGTCCATGATTAACTGTTATTACCACCGGTGTCTATTTCGGATGATCATGAAATGGGATTACCAGAGGTCTACAGAGGCAAGTCAGTATCCGGCAAGATGGTTTCGGCACTGGGTGAGATGTACCTGTTCTGATGTAACGTGCTGTGGTCTAGCCTTGCTAGGATGAGCTGACTGGGTTGTTGTCTGAGAGTCCGATTCTACACACTTTATAGAACACGTCACACATGTTCTTCGCATACACGTCTCATATACGTTACACTTTTCTTTTAATAAATTAATCTTTATTAATTTTTAGAAGCAAGAGTTGTTGAGTATGTTGCGTTGGGGAAGAATGAGAGGGGGCATAGTACAACAGTGAGAGAGTGATAGGAAAAGGTGTCCATTGGCTGATGGAGTGTGTTGGACGGAAGCTGGTGGATTCTCCAGGATATTGATAAGGGAAAAAATATTATAATGTGGGTGTTGACTCTCTTCACTCCAGGGACGACACTTTAAAGGAGGACACGACAACTACCTAAGTATTCTGCGAAAAATTAGATCACAGGAGACATATACATGTTTCTTTCAATCCTCCTCCTCATCCTCATCATTGCAGGAGCAGACACAGCAGGAAATAGCTACAGAAACCGAAGAGGAGTTGTTTGACTGGGATTTGGCAGATCTGGAATGAACTTCTTTCTAATATTCAGTGATAATAATAAATTATAATGTGCTACTTTATAACATTTTGAATGAATACCACCAGTGCTGGTTTTAGTGATTTCCCAAAACAACAGTATTGCAATTTGGTGCTTTCTTTGGCTCGAAAGTAGTTCTGATTGGGATTTGGCGGATCTGGAATAAACTTTATTGTAATATGAAGTGATAATAATAAATTATACCGTGTTACCTTGTTACATTTGTAATAAAAACAGTTGGTGCTTTTTTTTTTTGGTGCTTCCTAAAACATTTTGGTGCTTTTTAGTGTTTTTTTTTGGTTGATTTTGGCGCTTTTTCGTCAAAGGGAGATGGCAACACTGGATACGAGTTGGGTGTTATAGAATAAACAGTCTACGCTATGCAGATGACACAATATTAAACTCGGGACATGCAACCCATCTACAACTTGTGGGTATTGTAGAAACAAAGAGTGCTAAAAAGAACTTTTCTTCAATATTACGAAAACAGAAACAGTTATATCAAAGAAACATTGGCACCTAATTGTGAGATAACTGTAGAAGGAAAAATGCTTCAACAAGTTGATAACTTTAAATACCTATGGGCAATTATAACATCATTTTGAAGATGCACGACAAAGAAATTATTCTTTTTCTTATTTTGTAAAATTGCAGTCATAACCATACTTTCTCCGTAATCCCGTATACTCTCGTAATGTGATGTGTGCGAGAATCGGTAATAATGGTTCTCTCCGCGTCGGTAACTTACGGGGTATGTGAGCCGGTCGCTCAGAAGGCAATGGCAAACTACTGAGCTTAATCTTGCCAAGAAATCAACAATCAGCTGAAAGATACTGATGTTGACAGCGATGTCCTGTAAAAGGATATGCGAACAAAACCAAAACCAAAAAAAAAAAAAAAATAGTCATAACCATAAAAGGAACCTTATCTACGAAAGCAGGAGGCGAACGCCACAACCTTTGAGTTACTGCTTTCCTTGTAAGTTTGCCACATCGCAATGCTTTGTCAGAGGAGTCCTCTGAATCTCAATTCTGGCAGTGCTTGTTGTCTTTATAATCCAGTCTAAGGTCAGCAAAAATAGTAGAGGTGACATAAAGCAGCACTGTCTTACTCCTGTTCTGATGTCGAATATCTTTGTTAGTTTCCCTCCATGGATGGCTCTGCACCTCATGTCTATATATTTTTCCTTTATTAAGTTAATACTTTTATGTGTGATTCCACGATGCCACATCAGTTTCCATAGCGATTCCCTCTCAATGCTATCAATAGTATTTTCATAATCCACACATCCAATATAAAATGGTCAGTTGACTTCGATGCTTTGCTCTATTAATACGCCCAGTGTTAATATATAGTCAGTGCAAAAATTGCTTTGTGAAAATCCTGCCTGTTCATCCATTAGTTATTTGTCAGTCTCTCCAGAATAATTCCTTTCAAAATTTCCCCAGGAACTAATAGTAAGTTTTCCACTATAATTTTCCCTCTTCTGCTGTTCGTCTTTCTGTGGCAACTTCACCAGTTATTTTTCTCTCCAGTCTGCTGGAATTTCTTCCGTCTCCTAGGCTCTACTAAATAATCTGTGCAATAATTCAATTGAAGTGTTTACGTTAGTTCTAACGGCATCTGCTGGGATGCTATCTGGACCAGCATCCAATCCTTCAAGAGCGTGTTAGCTTTACTAATCTCTTCTTTACATTTTCCTCGCAGTTTATATCCAGCTCCACGTCTGCAGGTCAGCTATCTTGAGGGTCTTATGGAAATGGTCTATTCAGGAGTTATTCAAAATATTCAGTCCTTCTGTTTAGTTGATCTGTAATGTTAGTAAAAGCTTTAATATTTCTATTTTAAATCAGTTCATTTGGTTATGTGTTACTGCTATCCCACGTGTGGTACTATAAAGGTCTCTGAGGTTTCATTTCGATGCTTCCTCTCCTTTCATATATAATGCCATTTGACCGCCTATAAAGGCTTCTTATCTTCTTTATTAGCTTCTGCGTTTTTTTTTTCATGGCTTTGGCTTTTGTATTACACAGAAATAAATATCAATATAATGCTGGTATGCCTGGGTCGTCATGTTTCGCCATCTCACACGATCATCTGAATCGTAGATCAGCTCAGTGTTCTCGTCCTGACCATGCCATGTTTTCAAGCAATCAAGGTATTTACATCTCTGCCTTCCTCTTGTTCTTTTCTTATTAATCTTGCCAGTTGTTACCACGTTCTATAGTTTATTTCTTCTCATCATGTGCCCAAACACGTGACTGTATACTCCTAATTTCTCTAATTCACCGGTTGACCAAACCCCATGTATGAGCAACCAGGAGAGGCCACCATACAACCGGCCCTCCCATCCCATCGGTATTGTTTTTGTCTGAGAACCTTGAGGAATATGGGTACCAGTCCCGTCCGCGTAGTACCTTGCCCCAAGGAACTCAATAACACAATTTAGTCTTCTTCTTCATCACCCGGACGTGGTGGCTTCACCACCAAGCCTAAACTTAAATACTAGATCAACCTAGTATGTGTGAGCTGACAGAGTTCCAACATGCAATGTCTGCCCCCTCAATTCCTCCCATCATGAAAGCAAATCCTACCTGCTGTCCCAGAAGGGAATCAATTCGATAGAACCAGAAAAGGAAGAAAGAGGAAGAGAACGGAGCATTACTCCGACTCAACGCTCGATCGATCTCCTTGACACCCGAACCACGCTGTTCACATCGACATTCCACACCCACTACGTCGAGTACTTCTACTCGTCTCTTCCGATGAGATTCGAACCTGCTGGCACAGGCACGGCCTTAACCACGCAAAACCTGCCACCCACAAACGATCGCTTCCTACATTCGTGGTGTGTATATATTCCTACTGATTACCAGTCACGGCTAGCACTATATTCTTTCCCCAAAGCGTTAAGGCCCCCCCTTTATCGGTAAGAATCTTGTCTGCTGTGTTTGTGGTGTTTATATGGAGTGACCGTTACTCCCGGCCCGTGGACATGCAGAAAGAGTCACAACCGAGAGACGTCTTTATAAACGGCCATTCAAGACGGTAACCAAGGACATTCACTATACCTTCAAAGATAAAACTGCCATCCTCACAGCCCTCAGATCCGTTCGAGCGTCTTTAACCACTTTGGGTACTTTTGCTTTCTTTCACCCCAAACAAAAGGGAATCCCAGAGTATGACGACACATCCAGGGGTTCCCTGTTTTGCGCCGAACATTCAGGGGGTTTCCGTGTGTTGCGCCGTAGCTCGGTGCGCAATTCTTTGCGGCGGCGATGGTGCGCTATTCTTTCACTTTCCGGTTAGGGTTAGGGTTAGGGTTAGGGGGTAGGGTTAGGATTAGGATTAGGGTTAGGGTTAGTGTGTGTACCCTACCCCTAACCCTAACCCTAACCCTACCCCCTAACCCTAACCCTAAACGGAAAGTGATTGCAGGACCGATGCAAATGAGGATCGAAGGGAGACAGAAACGGTTGCCACAGCCCAAAGAAACAACACTGTGGTGTGGGGCAATTGAAATGCACTGACACGCATTCCAGCCGAACACAGAGGAGATCACCGTCGGCGCTAAATATAGCTGGTGACTCTAAATATAGCTGGCAAAGTTTGTTTGGGGTGAAAGAAAGCAAAAGTACCCCACTTTGAATACGGTCTGGAGGAGTACCCCCACGGGTATATCTTCTTATTGAATGCCAAGCTTTAAACTATAGAAGTTTTTGTTTTTTTAAACAATAAGGCTGGCGCAATTCCTTTCTTGAGCTTTTCACTGCAGCTTACAAACCCCTGACGTCAACAGTATTCGTGTGTTCCTACACTGACGTTCTTGTGTATTCTCGGTTCGGGGATTTTCCCGCCTAGCGTTTGACACGAGATTACATGACGTTATATAGAGTAAATTCAGAAACCACATGAACAGGATATTCTGAACTTCACCCAATACATAAGAACCAAGTTTTCCCAACAGAAGCCACATTTTTATTAGGTTTTCTAACCTGATTCTCGGTCCGACAAAATGCCGAAAGGACAGATATACAGGGAATTTCGCGACACCCGAGCATGCCATGGTTTCAAGCAATCAATGTATTTACATCTCTGCCTTCCTCTTGTTCTTTTCTTCTTAATCTTGCCATTTGTTACCACGTTCTATAGTTTATTTCTTCTCATCATGTGCCCAAACACGTGACTGTCTACTCCTAATTTCTCTAATCAATTTACGGTTTTCATCTTCTTCTTGTGGGACTTGCTGATTGGTTTTTCAGGCTGTCCATAGTATTCTCTGAATTTCCCTTAAAAATCACATTTCCACCACCATTTGATGATTTTCAGCTGGTCTGCTCATCGTCCACATTCCACATGCATACAAAAGTACAAGTTCTCTGTAGCACTTTACCACTCTTTATCTCGTTGCAATTGATATCTTTTAATTAGTCAGTATGTTTTCCATTTATACACCTGAAGTTATTAAAGGTGGACATTTAATGTATGTTTTTCGACTTTATTGTATGCTACAGGGTACAGATCGATTTTATAAATTTCGATCTATTTCAGGTGACGGCTATACTTTACCCACTGACTGGTTTCCGGAAACACAGCAAGAATCTAAGATTCAACAAGAGAAGGTGAAAGTTCGCCGTTCTTCGCAAAACGACAAGGAGCTTGTGATTGTCACCAATCTTGGGACTATGACAAAGATTTCTATCAGCACCGAAAGACTAAACACTAACAATTCTTGGACAATTGACGCCAAAGGCGGGATACCGCAAAACGACACAGCCTTTGGCTCAATGTCTAACCTGAGCTATGTGGTCAAGCTTCCTGAAAAGAGTAAAGAGAAAACCAAAAAGAGAGCGCTAGTGAAGAACAAAAGTGATAAGTTAAACAACAAAGACAAGATTTTCAGCGCAAATGTAGATTTGTCGAGTGTTTCTGTGCAAATTGACAAGCTGGACAAACGGATTTAATAATAGATGGGCGGTTTGACAAATACAGCAGCCCGTACGAAAACGTAATTGTTTAAAATATCAATTAATTAATATCTCTGACTATAGATTATGGACTCTGCTTTGGACATCGAAGAAACTGCACTTCTGTCACACATTCGTCGTCATCATCATCATCATCATCATCATCATCATCATCATCATCATCATCATCATCATCATCACCATCATCATCGTCATCATATGCCATCTCACTCGATCACCAGAGTCGTGGAACAGCTCAGTGTTCTTGTCTCGACCATGCCACGCGGTTGAGGCATCCAGGTATTTAGTTCTCTGCCTTCCGCTTGCTCTTTCCCCCTCAATCTTGCCAGTTGTCAAAAAGTTCTCCAATTTATTTCTTCTCATAACGTGACCAAAAAATGATGTCTTACGTTTAATTTCTCTAATAAATTTACGATTTTCATTCGTTTCTTGAAGGACTGTTTACACAAGGCTATCTTCGCCATTGCGATTCTTGTTCTAATCTCTTCAAGACATTTCCCCTAGATGTTATGACTGTGCCGAGATAACTGTACAGATTACTTATGGACTTACCGAGCACTTATGGACTGAATGGTTCGATGTGCAATGAGGATGATCTGTCGACTAACTAACTAACTAACTAACTGTACAGATTCACTTGCTTAAGAACATTCCCGTTCACTTGTATATTACATTGTGGTATTTCGTTCTTCCTAGTGACGACCATAATCTGTGTCTTTTACAATTTAATTTTAACCCTACTTGTTCACTATGTGCAACAACCGCATCTACTAAATGTTGCAGATCCTGCTCATTGTCTGCAATCAATAATGTATTAGTATATCATCTGCATATCTAATGTTATTTATGTTTCTGCCTCCAATGATGATTACTTTTATATATTTTACATTTCTGAAAATAGTTTCACTGTACAGGGGAAAAAAGAATTAGATATAAGATATTACACATCCCTATTTCACACCTCTCTTAATAGGCTGATATTGGCCTACTTCATTATCAATTCTTATGGCAGCTTGTTGTTTCTAATATTTGTGTTTTACAGAGGTCTTTCCCATTAATGTAGATCTGCAAGCATCTTTATCATGTTGACATGTCTTACTTTATCGAAAGCCTTTGTGTAGTCAATAAAGCAAAGGTGTAGGTCTTTGTTTAATTCTACAGAACGTTCAATTAATGGTCTCAGCATCTATACAGCCTTTACCGTACCCCTGCCTTCTACAAACCCACATTGTTCTTCTCCTATTTCGGGTTATATTTTCTTCCTAACACTTTGCATGATAATTCTTAACAAAATCTTCGAGATGTGGCTCATTATACTAATTGTTCGATGATGATCACATTCCAATGTTCCTGATTTCTTGGGGATTGAAATAAATGTAGAATTACATAATTCAGGAAGTATATCTCAAGTATCATATATTGTGTTCAACAGTCTGGTGACCTGGTCTATTCCACATTCTTCTAAGGCTAAGGCATATATCATTTCTGTTGTTATGTTATCTGGGCCCGGAGTCTTGCCAGTTTTCGTATGGTTAAGAGCATCTTGAACTTCCATCTTCAAAATTGATGGTCGTTCAGTATTATCCAGAAGATCATACTGTTCTTCTCTTGTATCATCATAAAAGACTTTCACATAATCTGACTACGCTTGTAAAATCTGATCTTTTTCTATTATGATTTTGCCATCTTTCTTTTTTAGGTTAGGCAACCCGTTGATGTGTGTATTCTTTTGTTAGTGATGTCATTAATTCCTGTATGCATTAATTTAGTATTCTGGGGTGTTGTGTTGGTTTTCAATTTTCCTCAAGCCATGTTTCTTTTACCTCTTTGCATAGTTTCCTAATTTTCCTGTGAATCTCTTAATATTTTTCATGGTTATTGTTGTTATTTCTTCTAATTTCCATGAGTTTTAAGATGACTTCGTCATCCAGTTCTTGCGTCCCATTATCTTTGTGTTAGGGATGGTTCTTTCTGCAGCTTGGTTGACTGATTTCTTTAATATTTCCCACAATATTTGAAACAATATTTAAATATCGGACACTGCATCACATCTGTTCTTTACCTCTACCTCGAATTTATCTTTTATCTCCTCACTCTTCAGTGCCCGTAGATCAAATTTTGCGTTTCTTGGTGTATATTTAGTCGGCTTCGTGGCTTGAGGTTATGACTTTTCTCCGTAATCTCGTATACTCTCGTCGGTAACGTGATGACGGTGAGAATCAGCAGTGGTTCGAATCGCATCGGTAACTTACGGGGTATGTGAGCCGGCCACTCAGAAAGCAATGGCAAACTACTGAGCGTAATCTTGCCAAGAGATCAACATACGGCTGAAAGATGCTGGTGTTGACAGCGATGTCCTGTAAAGGATATGGAAAAAAAATGGTGTATATTTGACTTACTTTTATTTTATATGTATATTGCTTCTGATTAATCTACGGTCACCGTAGCAGTCTGCGCTTGGTATAGTTTTGCGACTTTTAAGGCATTTTAAATTTTCTGTTGATGAGAATGTAATCAATCTGATATCTGATTTTATGATCAGGACTCCTCCATGTCCATAATCTCCTTGGGTGCTGATGATACCAAGTATTTCCAATATTCACATCATGCTCTTTTCCCCACTGTACAAGTCTACAACCTCTTTCATTCTGCCCCCCCCCCCCCCCCTTTTCACCCCGCCCCTAGTCCATACTTGCCCACTATGCATCAGTCCTGTTGATTTCTAACTTTGGCATTCAAGTCACCCATTATTATATTTACTTCATAATTCTTGCATTTCTTGAAGATATTCTCTAAATCATTATAAAATTCATCGATGCTGTCATCACTGTTGTCTGCTGTTGATGCATAAACTTGTATGATGTTGACATCAAAAGGTCTTCCACTCAACTTCACTAGTAACATACAGTCCATTATCCTTTGATCTATTTTGATCTCTCTGTACCCATTATAATTGCTACTCCTCACTGTTTTGTCTCTCCACCAGAATGGATTATGCTATATTACTCAGATGTTATGATGCCCATTCCTGTCAATCTGGTCTCACAAATACCTAACATGTTAATATTTAGTCATAGTCTCCATTCATAGTTCTCACATTCCAAGTTCCCACTTTCAATATTGATACTCGTTTGCACTCAGTCGCCTGCTGACGGTCTGGAGTCACCTGGTGCATATGACTACCCCTACCGGGCGAGGCTGCTCCTATGGAGCACTCATTTACGCCGTTTCTCCGATTTTCTATGAGATTGCAATACATGATATTCTTGGCATCTGTAAAGAAGGTAATTTGCTATTGCTTTCCTTCTTAGCAATGACCATACTGGTCGATGAACGTAGCCATTGTCTCCCAAAAATGAGATCCTCTGCCTACCGTCGTGAAGTTGGAGATTATAACTTACAACTATCTGTTGGCTGCGCTTCAGCGTCATCCACCACCTGCACCCATGGCTTCACGTAACCCTGATCGGGGGGGGGGGGGGGGGGCAAACGGGTACTCCACCTTGCCCAAGGGTGTCCATTAGGCTAGCGGAGGGAAGGAGGCATCTTACCTCTCTTTAGATAGGGGACACCCTTACCCCGCCACCCAGTATACGTAATCAGGTGCAAGATAAACTAATAACACTTGATGAGTTAAAGTTGGTTACATATCATCTACAGGACGTAGCAGTCAACCCCAGCATTTTTTGTCTGTTTATGATTCCTGGGCAATTTTACGTTCAGTTGTTTGCCATTGTTTGTGGCTGTGGACGTCAAGGGGGAGACATCACATTAATATCCAGAGACAAGTGATTAGTGATTAGTGAAGATCATCATCATTGCACTTGGGACAGGTCCAGGGAAAAGCTTATGGGCAGCCAGAAAGCTAGATCTATGATGGAGTTCCAAACAAACAAAATATGTTCATTACAGTCTTCGAATTGAATAACCTGATCGACGTATCACACACACACACACACACACACACACACACACACACACACACACACACACACACACACACACACACATACACACGCGCGCGCGCATACACACATACACACAGAGAGAGAGAGAGAGAGAGAGAGAGAGAGAGAGAGAGAGAGAGAGAGAGAGAGAGAGAGACCCATACACACAAGCCCATACATTAGCATGAAGATTGGTCGGTTCATTATTTCCGTTCATCTTGGTTTGCGTTTTTCTCCAGATTGCAATGACTATCTGCCTCTGGTCGTCCTAGCACAGTGATTCTCAACCTTTTTTGGCCCGTGCCCCCTTCACCATATTTTCAGAACGTCATCCCCCCCCTTCCTATCAAAAATTTGGCCCGTGGCCCCCTCCCCCCTTCACCGTATTTTCAGAACGTCATCCCCCCCCCCTTTGATATTTTCTATCTAAAAATCCTCCCACCCCTATACAGTATACGTAAAAATGTAAGGTCAATTTAATAGCACATACTAAAACAAGTCTAGACATTCACATAAAATATGATTTGTGGGTCTACTGACTTTATGAAATGAATTTTAGAAGGATGAGACGTACTTAACTGTAAAGTATGAAGGGAAAAACAGTATCAAGTAATCGGTTCTTGTATTAACGCAATCTTGAAATTGTCTTCATCTCCCCCCCCCCCCCCCCCCTGGAAACCCAGAAAATTCCCCCGGGGAGGGGGGAATTCCCCACCGGTTGAGAACCACTGTCCTAGCATGACTAGATAAACATGTTTCAGTTCAGGTGCACTCTAGAGTTTGATTCTGCCTTGTTAGGCATTTTAAGTCAGGTCTTAGTCAGATATGATTGAGCTACCGTATGACAGTAGACAGCACTAACTGCTTTCTGTCAGCGCAGAATACTGGACGGTGCTCAGTAAACCTGACAACCTGCATTGTGCCAAGAGCTTCAGGTGGCCGAGTGCAATTGGGAGGATACCAGCCTTATTCTGGTGCGAGGAAATGCAACCTTAAGACGAAATGTCATGGCAAGGCAGACCAGGTCCTAAGCCTTGGTCGGCAACTGGTCTATGATGGAAGCTCCGGCAGGCGGTCAGTTAGAGCATTGCTTTGTTCTGCAGCTTGTCTCGTTCCGGAACTATTGGTGTCATCTGTCCTATGGAGTAAACTAGACAGACCGAGAAAGGGACCATACTGCATGAGCAACAAAGGGTCTATGCAATTCAGCTTTGAGCTATGGAGAGGTTATTATGCCTTTAAAAAAAAAAAATAACCCACAATGTAACAAACTATCATTCATTAAGACGTCATGGTGCCAGTGCTGCATTTGACGTTATCTTTATATTAATTCTGATGATATGTCCTGGGAAGGACCCTCACAAGTTTGTGTGTTTGTCATCTTTTTACCGTCTTTTTTTTTTTTTTTTTTGGTCGTCTTTTTTTGGGGCCTGTTTTCGGTAAATTATTTCAGGTTTTGGTTGGCTGTTTGTTGCGTTTTCCTGACAAGAGTCGACGCTAGCCTGGGCATGGCCTATTAGATCGTTATATTATCTTGATTTGTGTAGTCTACGTGACTCGTATCATCCATCTTTGAGGATGATTTCCTGTGTCTTCCCTACACAGTGTGGAATGGGTTGCTTCCCCTCTGCGGTTAGCCATCATTTGGGAGGATTCCTATTGTCTCTCATCCCCAGCGTTAGAGGGGGGGGGGGGGGGGCTGGGTTTTATTCCTCTGGTCCATCGTTGAAGAGCTTTAGTCCTGCCTCTCATCCATCGTTGTAGAGGATCCATTCTGTCTGGTCTTTTGCAGAATAGAGAGATTTTCAACCGCCTAGTCTTCTACTGTCTAGAGAGGGTTACTTCTAATCTCTCGTTTGAGTTTGCGCAAACGGCAAGGCGTGCGAGGTGGGTAAGACGTTTTAGACTTAAATGTGACCGTCTAGACCTCAGGAATACTCGTATTCTATACTGGAACTGTGCCAGCGTAAAACAAGGTGCTCCTATTCTGGAAAACCTGGTATACAGGAATGACATTGTAGCGCTCCAGGAGACGAGACTGGGTGATCAGCTACTCTAAATTGCAGGCTTCAAATGTTTCTACAACATGCGACATCTGGGAATGACGATTCTCATTCGCAACAGTATAGTGGCTTCAGAGCTATACATGTCCAGTTGGGACAATGACGACATACAAATACAGGAGGCTAGAGTTCAATCCGGTCTACCATTCGTGTTGGTTAATGTTTATGCCCGCAACGCGAGTGTGAATTTTCAAAAGTGGCAGTGCCTAAGTGACATATTGTGTCACTAGAGAAATGTTATTTTCTGTGGCGATTTCAACGCTAAAGGCAGATCATGGGGAAACATTTCCTCCAACACACAGGGGGAGGAGCTCGAGACTGCACTTAAAACCATTGACCTCGTTTGTATCAACAGTGACTGTGTCACCAAACAGCAAGCCGTCCAGGTGATGAGGCCAGTGCTATCGATCTGCCGCTGTTTCTCCTTCATTCACTACAGTTTGTAGATGGGGCGTCCTAGGGCATCACGGCAGTGACCGCCACCCTTGCAGCATATTGGTGGAGAAAGGCAGAACCAGGAAACATAAGTAAACGGTCAAGACTCTCCAGTATGACAGTACAGGGCAAGATGTGGTGAGTAAAATAAGGCGCGACAAACGCAGAAAGCTTCAGGGCAGGGGGAAAAAAAGCTGGGAACAACCACCTTGGTGGAATTTTAAGGTGGAGAAGGCCTTGGTGGATAAGCGCAGTGCTGTAAGGAAATCGCAAAACGCCAAGAAGAACAGAGCTGCCCATCCTAGTCCCTGGATGCACTTAGAAAGAGAAATGCACACAAAAGTAAGCTATTAAAAAAACAACAACAACAACAACAACTGGTCAAGGTGGTTAAAAGTGAAAAATGGGCAGATTTATGTCAAAGAGTAAGGACAGACTAGTCACTGAAATTGTTCTGGTGACTACATAAAAGTATGAGTGGGGTAGTCAAGAATAAGAGAATTTCTGAATTCCAAGGTGCTGACCTTATCTGGAAGAGGATTGCCGAGAACAAGGGCAAAGCCCTCTTCGAACGCTACCTAGAGCAGAGCAACCAGACAGACATGAGAGGTCGAAATCTTGCCAATGTGGCCACTTCAGACAGGTGCAAGGGCCAGAACATTTCGGATGAAGACACAGTGACAGTGAAAGAAATCAAGGCTGTGCTTCGACGTTCAAAAAACAGCTCTCCAGGGCCAAATGGCACAACATATGACGACATCAATAGGTGTACCGACAACGAGCTAGAGAAACTAGCAGACATGTACAACAACAGTATAGGGAGTGCTAGCATCAAGGAGGAGTGGTTACACAGATATCTGATTCCCTTGCCGAAGCCTGGCAAAGACCACACAAAAATTCAGGGATTTCAAGTAATAACCATGCAGAATACAATAGGCAAGCTGCTGGAGAAGTTAATTGCCAGGAGAATTTCAAGCCAGCGAGAGAGACAAGGTGTTTTCCCACCTACCCTTGGAGGGTACCGTCCAAAAAGAGAAACCTGGACAGATGCACCAGTTTTTGCCCATGACGTCTATGAAGGTTTCAACTCAGGCATTGAAACCTTTGCTGCAGCGATTGATCTGGAGGACGCGTACAACAGAGTACCATTGGATTTCATAATGCTTCAGCTGCTTTAACTCAAGATAAGTCATTTCCTCTTTAGTTGAATCGCCGCAGCCCTCTTTCAACGGAAAGTAGTTTTTAGATGTGGCAGTTGGACTTCGGAACCAACAACAATATATCCTGGCCTACCACAGGGATCACCATTATCTCCGGTGCTGTTCAACGCGTACACTGTGAGAATCACCAGCGATCAGATCACTGGACCGGGGAGGACATTGTCATATGCCGACGATGTATCGTCAGGGTAAGGATAGAGATCAGGTTGCTGTGGAACTACAAGCCG
The DNA here is from genome assembly GCA_963921405.1 of Cepaea hortensis. Classification (NCBI taxonomy): domain Eukaryota; kingdom Metazoa; phylum Mollusca; class Gastropoda; order Stylommatophora; family Helicidae; genus Cepaea; species Cepaea hortensis. The sequence continues at coordinate 75,509,005 of OY992886.1, forward strand.
AACTCAATCGCATAAGTGCTTGGTGGTTTGAAGCTGGGGCAATGGTCAACCCAACGAAGGCAACAATGACATCGTTCTCTTTGAATAATCATATTGTCAACACTCCAATACCAACTGTAAATCTGTGTTCAGATACTGTGGAAAGGGCGCAGGCAATGAATTACCCGGGGATACGTTTTGATCGAAGTCTTGCTTATAATTAGCACATAGACCAGGTGATAACAAAGGCCAAGCGGGGTCTGGCTGTGATGCGAGTGATGGCGGCAGCAAACTGTGAGCAGCGTCATCTATGTCTTCTGTACGAGGGGCTGGTCATGTCTGTTTTTGAGTATGCGATGGCAATCCTGACTCTCAGCCGTAAGCAGATAGGAAGGATGGAAAGGATACAGAACGAAGCTATGCGCATTATTCTTGGATGTACAAGAGATACAGCATGCAGGGCGATGCGCTACCTTCTTGATTTTCCAACCATTGAAGATAGAATACAAATTTGCAGAGCAAGTACCTAGCTCAGCGTTAACGCAAACACACAACATCCACTGCATAGTGAAATTATGAAAGTGAAGGGCAGCAGGTTAAAAAGAGGAAAGTCGTGGATGGGTCAAGCCGAAGACATTCTTCAATAGGTGTGTTCACTTGAGGACTTAGAACCTAACGAAGAGTGGGTAGAAGTGCCAACATATTTCTGTACGTCATTTTCTGTTTGCATACAACTAGACAGAAAATGCAGACAAGAAAATCCGGTTACTGTGGAGGCGGAAGTACAAGCGTTGATTTTCGAGAATTCGTTAGACGGTGATATTGTCATTTACACAGATGGGTCGGTCGTCAGACATGAGAAGCTCATGGGCTTTTACGGCCCAGGCCGGAGGGAGAATTGTGAAGGAGGACTCTAGTGCTTTTGTTGAGACCAAAAGTAGCCTGACTATGGATGTCATGGTAGTAAGTAAAGCAATAACATGGCTCGAGGCACATACATTCAATAAGGCTATTTTCCTTACCGACTCAATGAGCATGCTCAAGGGGATAAAGATGGGGTGGATCCGGATAGAGTGGTTGCTGTCTCTGGAGCGGTCTCGGCTGGCAAAGATTAGTTTCATCTTCGTGCCAGAGCATGCGGGAGTACAAGGAAATGAGCAGGTTGACAAGCTCGCAGGAAAGGCTACTGTGGAGGGCGGACGCGCCATGGACCAGGCCGACATTCTGAATGCGCTACGAGAAGTAAGACTTTTGCGAGAACCAAGTCATGACCGTGAATCTACAACCATGGTCAGACTGCGAGAACAGTAAATTAAAAGAGGTGTTACGAAACAAGAACACTACGCAGGAAGCCAAAGAAGATTGATAAACCAACAAAAAACTGGTGTCTTAGGCCGCTAAACACTGCGGGATTTGCTGAGGAGGGGATCCGAGCACTATGGACTGAATGGTTCGATGTGCAATGAGGATGATCTGTCGGTCGACTAACTAACTAACTGACTGACTGACTGACTGACTGATTGACTAATCTCTCGTAACTTCGCACTAGGTGGCTCCCAAAACTCCTAGTACACGCGGTCAGAAAGTGCCTTCTAAGAGCTGATTTTTATGAGTCAAATTCCGGCCATGATCGACAATGGCAATGTGAAGCGTGTTGCATCAGATCGACTTATAACTCAGATTTTCATACGTCAACACAAGAATACCACAAATCATCATCAACATGTGACTGCAATACGGCGACGATGTCGTTCATGATCTAGGTAAAAAGCTTACCGACAATTCTAGCCTACATAAACGTCTGCAGTTAAACGATGTCAGTCATGATCTAGGTAAAAAGCTTACCGACAATTCTAGCTTTCATAAACGTCTGCAGTTAAACGATGTCATTCATGATCTAGGTAAAAAGCTTACCCACAATTCTAGCCTACATAAACGTCTGCAGTTAGACGTCATTCATGATCTAGGTAAAAAGCTTACCCACAATTCTAGCCTACATAAACGTCTGCAGTTAGACGTCATTCATGATCTAGGTAAAAAGTTTACCCACAATTCTAGCCTACATAAATGTCTGTAATTAGACGTCAATCATGATCTAGGTAAAAAGTTTACCGACAATTCTAGCCTACATAAACGTCTGCAGTTAGACGCCAATCATGATCTAGGTAAAAAGTTTACCGACAATTCTAGCCTACATAAACGTCTGCAGTTAGACGTCATTCATGATCTAGGTGAAAAGTTTACCGACAATTCTAGCCTACATAAACGTCTGCAGTTACTGTCACTCCACAAACGCTTACTTGTTTAATAAGGCCAGACTAATTTACAAAATCCTATATTAAAATTCTCTAAGCTACATTTGGCCTTTGTTTAAATATAACACAAGACACAGCGAACGACTAAACAAATTATATGTGCCTATGCCTAGGATAGACCACTAATCCCTAAACATACAATCGTAACCTGTTTGAACACTACCCCAGAACAGACTACATGCGCCCTTAAAAAAGAAAATAACCCAACAAATGATTATTATTATCTCAAAGGACAGCTAGTATAATAAACATTCCCTTAACTGTGTACGTTACATCCACCTTTGCTACATATAATTGCCATGCCAACATTAGTGTTAGTGAAGCATGCATTGTTGATTATTGCACTTTTCCATGCGTTATAGTGCATATTGTTTCTATTGTTGTCGTTGTTGTCTAATATAAGATTCATAAATGATGTAAGAATGGAATAATGTATGAGAACACAGAGATAAGAAGGGTAGGATGTCAGACGGGTCTGCGTGCCCAATTTTTAAACCCTGTGAAAATAAAGTTCGTTCGTTCGTTCATTGGTATTCTGGATCAGTTCTATTGATAATATCCCTCATATCCTCCATCTTATGCCATATATAGCATCATCTCCCCACTAATCTTTCTAGTGGTCGCGAGGTTTTCAATACCTCGTTACATTATCAAAACATAAATATGAGATATTTCATATATTGTTTGTATATCAGTTCGACCCGCCTAAAGCGGGCACCAATATTCAATATATGTCTTGTAAAGCAATGGCAAACTACTGAGCGTAATCTTGCCAAGAGATCAACATACAGCTGAAAGATGCTGGTGTTGACAGCTAAGTCCTGTAAAGGATATGCTAAAAAAAAAAAAAAAAAAGTACAGGATCGGTGAGACACTGACCGCAGCACCCACCATGTGCTGATAGGTTTATAAAATACTAGCTGACCCGGCCCGGCTTCGCCCAGTCCTTGGTGGGGAGCATCTCATTTAATTCATATAAGTAGTCATATAAGCTCACGTTCCCGTTACCGACTGTCTGTCTGTCTGTCTGTCTGTCTGACCCGGCATCGCCCAGTCCTTGGTGGGGAGCATCTCATTTAATTCATATAAGTAGTCATATAAGTTCCCGTTCCCGTTACCGACTATCTGTCTGTCTGTCTGTCTGTCTGTCTGTCTGTCTGTCCGTCCGTCTCTCTCTGTCTGTCTGTCTGTCTGCCTAATCATTTATTGGTTGCAGTTAGAACAACCTTAGATAAACGAAGACCAACTTACAAAAAGCATTAGAAAGAGCACTTGAAAGATCTTTACATCTTCCCCCAACAATTAACTTGGGTAAATGGAGCGGCGGCAGCAGCATCAGCAGAAGAAGGAAAAGGAGGAGTAGACAACTGCAGCGAAAAGGTGGGTCTGTCTATCTATCTGAACTGGCGTGACTTCGCCCAGCTCCTGGCGGGTAGCGTCTCATTAAATTCATACAACAAAAAAAAAGTAACTTAAAAAAATGCCCTTCCACACACCATCCATTATTTTTAATGAAAACGCTTTCTAATCACCTGCATGACTACAGTAACTTCTTAAGCAAAAAAAGATGAGTTACAATGTTATGCATTGTGCATTATTTTTATGAAAACTTTGAAAATGCCTTACAGATTGTATCATTATTTATTATAACTCATATGCCGGTACATAACTATGGACAAAGAGTTTATAAATCTTTGAAAACGATGCCACAATATGACTATAAGTTATACAGAAAAGTTATGCCCCTTGAAATAACTTTTATAGAGTTAGGTCCCCTGAGATATATGAAATTACAATGAAAAATGAAAAATGAAATAATACTGGGTAAGCAGGCGATTTCACACTAAAAAAATATTACAGTTGGCAGCTCTGGAATGAAAGAAAGGCGTGTAGAAAATTTCATCTCAATCGGATGGGCCGTTCGCGAGCGCATAAAGGACATACGGACATACAGACAGACAGACAGACAGACAGACAGACGGAGATCGCAATTTATATATAAGACTAGCTGACCCGGCCCGGCTTCGCCCAGTCCTTGGTGGGGAGCATCTCATTTAATTCATATAATTAGTCATATAAGCTCCCGTTCCCGTTACCGACTATCTGTCTGTCTGTCTGTCTGTCTGTCTGTCTGTCTGTCTGTCTGTCTGTCTGTCTGTCTGACCCGGCATCGCCCAGTCCTTGGTGGGGAGCATCTCATTTAATTCATATAAGTAGTCATATAAGTTCCCGTTCCCGTTACCGACTATCTGTCTGTCTGTCTGTCTGTCTGTCTGTCTGTCTGTCTGTCTGTCTGTCCGTCCCTCCCTCTCTGTCTGTCTGTCTGCCTGTCTGTCTAATCATTTATTGGTTGCAGTTAGAACAACCTTAGATAAACGAAGACCAACTTACAAAAAGCATTTGAAAGAGCACTTGAAAGATCTTTACATCTTCCCCCAACAATTAACTTGGGTAAATGGAGCGGCGGCAGCAGCATCAGCAGAAGAAGGAAAAGGAGGAGTAGACAACTGCAGCGAAAAGGTGGGTCTGTCTATCTATCTGACCCGGCGTGACTTCGCCCAGCTCCTGGAGTGTAGCGTCTCATTAAATTCATACAACAAAAAAAGTAACTTAAAAAAATGCCCTTCTACACACCATCCATTATTTTTAATGAAAACGCTTTCTAATCACCTGCATGACTACAGTAACTTCTTAAGCAAAAATAGATGAGTTACAATGTTATGCATTGTGCATTATTTTTATGAAAACTTTGAAAATGCCTTACAGATTGTATCATTATTTATTATAACTCATATGCCGGTACATAACTATGGACAAAGAGTTTATAAATCTTTGAAAACGATGCCACAATATGACTATAAGTTATACAGAAAAGTTATGCCCCTTGAAATAACTTTTATAGAGTTAGGTCCCCTGAGATATATTAAATTATGATGAAAAGTGAAAAATGAAATAATACTGGGTAAGCATGCGATTTCACACTAAAAAAATATGACAGTGGGCTGCACTGGAATGAAAGAAAGGCGTGTAGAAAATTTCATCTCAATCGGATGGGCCGTTCGCGAGCGCACAAAGGACAGACGGACATACAGACATACAGACAGACAGACGGAGATCCTAATTTATATATAAGATAAGTCTGACATCATATGCCCAATGCGCTTAAGGCATGTAACAGTGATATTTATTTTTAATGTCTTCATATGGTGTGTCCTTTAAGATTTTCAACTACCGATGCATCTACAACGTATATAACAAGCACTGAAGATCTTATCTAGTAATAAAAGTATAGTATTATTTTCCTTTCACCCTTTATACACAATTAGGGCATGGCCTCTATGATCAGTTAGATTTTGCAACTAAAATTGTACTACGGAATGGGAAAGTCAACCCCACGCCCAACCTTCTTCCGTTGCCTTTTACGACCTGTAAGGTAGGTTACAATTTGACACTATTCTTTGCTTCCTGTAACGGTCGCGGTAACACAATGGCGGAATCTAAAAGTCTCGGTAACACACTGGTGGAGTCGTCCTTAGTCCTCTCTTACGATATGTGTTTTTTGGTTGCTGTACTATTCTTCGCTTCCTCTTAGGGACCCGTCAACACACATACAGAGCCTCCTTATTCGCCTCTTACGACATGCATGGTAGGTTACAGTGTTACTATTCTCTACCACCCTCTTAGGGTCCCATCAACACACATACGGAGCCTCCTTATTTGCTATGGTATCCTGCGACATGAACATATCCGGCATTAAGACTGACAACCACTTATAGTTATAGTAATAGACAGCTAGAGCGCATTGTCCCATAAGACCAGGAAGTTTTAAAAGAAATTGTTCAAACAAGTAAATAGTTTTATGTTCTGTATATGAATAGACATTTATGAATATTTATTTCTTCGTAGTGGGGGTAGTGTATTTATATACTTACGTTCTCACTGTATGTCTTTTGGCTTCTTTCTACGCTGTAGAATTTTTAGAACTCCGTTTGCCCCAGCTAGTTGTAATAATAACTCGCTTTATTCCATTTCATTTCTTGGGACATAAGCGGTAGGATATAGATACTGGGCTTCTGAGTTTAAACATTACAGGTGGAGTAGAGGCAGAGGAAGACAGAGATAGATGTATGCGGTAGGCTTACAAAGATGGACAATAATACTATCAGCAGGACCAGGTAGTCAAAATAGTAGATGGCAGAGAGGATGTGAGAGTAATAATCGCCGATTTCTGCTCGGTACTAGGCATTTGAAAAAAGAAGAAAAAGAGGAAGATGATGATGATGATGATGATAATGATGATGATTATAATGATAATGACAGTTATGGGTAAGACCAGGTGCATGAAAAAGAAGCAGAAAAAAAAAATAGAACAAGAAAACAAACAGAAACAAAAAGAGGCGGAAGAGGAAGAAGATCCAATTGTTACCTTAACTAATGCACACCCATATACTCATTACTTTAAAGTATCACTACTTCTGGTATTAACAGGCAAAGTAACATCTATCACATATATGGAGAGAGAGAGAGAGAGAGAGAGAGAGAGAGAGAGAGAGAGAGAGAGAGAGAGAGAGAGAGAGAGAGAGAGAGAGAGAGAGAGAGTTAATACACGGAATTCTTATCATCATCAGCATGTGCCATGGCCGGCCTAACAGGCGAACACCTTACTCCACAACCATCTATCATCTTTGTTTTTGCTAATGTCAATTGTTCATCGTCTGGTCAGAGTCTAGCCACTACGATACGGCAACTCCCTTGAACTAAGTCTTGGCTTTAAATCACCCCTGCTCCAGGCATTACTTGAACATGTTCTACCATGTTTGCTTCTTTAACATATTGCTTATTGAACTATTTCTGAACCAGACAACCGTTCCGTTGCAGCCAGAACAGCTTTGTAACGCACACACAAAAAAGTTAACATTTCGGGTCTTGCTATGTAACTTCCGCGATTTCAATTGAGAGCTGAAGCGTTCAGTTCAAACTGCTACAGTAAACACGTTGCTATAAGAGCTTTTCCATTCGTGAACAAATATAATATAAAGCATATACATTTATGGTGAACCCCTGGGGTCATTGAAATACGAGACATAATTCACAGATATTTATTAACGCTTTAAAAGTAGAGAACATGAATAGAAATGAGAGCACACACTAGACAACATTTGAAAGCAATAACGGTCACATCGGGATTCGAACCTGCAGCCTTCAAACGACAACAACGTCTCGCTAAAGGATCAAATGTACTTCAACGTACCCCAACCTTTGTCATGGAAATCTTGTTAGTTGTTCGCCGTAGTACACGGTTTCATTTAAGTGAGGTACTGTCGTCATGTTGAAATGGCATGTGTGAATTCCCGTGTTGGCATTCATCATCATCAAGTGTCTTGACATCTGGTTTGGGCGATGATGCTTCCCCACATCTTGCGATCACTAATTCATGAGCTGACTTCCTTCCGTGCCATAACAAATACTGTTAAGAATTATCTCTCGCTGTCTTCCTCTCTCTCTCTCTCTCTCTCCATAAATCTGTCCAGTTGTCACAAGTTCCAGTTTGTGTCTTCACATAATGTCCCCATTATAGCTTCCAACCCGCATACTGTCTAGTGTGGGACGCAGAGGTGTTTCCAAGGCATCAGGACCAGGTTTTATACTGGCCAAGACCTACTAACACGTCCCAGTCATGCGTCCTGGGCAACAGGTCCCCTCGGAGTCCTGGTAACGAAGCAGAATCTCTGATTCCTCCGATGTCGGAGAGTATCTGCCTGCACGGCGAGGAACCACCAGTCTGCATACTAATAAGCCAGACATGGGACAACGGATACTCACGCAAACTTCAGTCCTGTACGACATCACACTGATGTTGGACAACAGGATGTCTTCATCCGACATACAGGACTTCACGCTGGAGTTCACAGCCAGCGAACACAAGCAAGCACTATCTAGTGTGTACCCATGCTAGCGCTATGGCTTGCAGACAGTGAACGCGTTTCACAATTCGCCGACACATCGAGTTGAGGATTCGAAATCTGCTGCAGACGATTTGGAAACAAACCGCCTTGCTTTGATTTCAATGGTATGAGTGTCGGTCATTCAGAAAGCAATGGCAAACTGATGAACGCAAAAATCCCTAGTTTATCACAAACAGCCAATAAATTCTGAAGTTCATCATTATGTCATGTAACGGTTATGCAACACTTTTATTGTGTCCCTAATCTCCACTTCTACCATCTATTTTTATGTGTGCCGATCGATACAAAGCATGCACATAAAAACCTATCCCCCAACCCCTCCAAATGGATAGCCAAGAACTGGGTAGTCGTCCTTGGCTGAAACTGGTCTGCAATTGATGAAAACTTCTATTTATTCTTCGTTCAGCCTCATTTTTAGCAAGATGAAAATCATACTGACCAATAAAAAGATGTCAATTGAAACGAGAAAAAGAGTGTTGAGGGGATACATAGAGCCTGTTCTTTTGTATGGATGTGAAACTTGGACAATGAGCAGTCAAGCTGAAAAACATCTGATGGCTGATAAAATGTGGTTTCTGAGGAAAATGCAAAGAGTACCATGGACAGACAGAAAAACCAATGACCAAGTACTACAGGAGACAAATGAAAATCGTAAATTGATTAGAGAAATTAGACGTAGACAGTCAAAATTTTTTGGACATGTTATGAGAAGAAATGGATTGGAGAACAGTGACAACTGGCAAGATAGAAGGGAACAGACCAAGGGGAAGACCGAGAAGTAAATACCTGGATGGCTTGGCCACATGGCATGGTCGAGACAGGAACACTGAGCTGATCCACGACTCTGGTGATCGAGTGAAATGGCGAGCCATGACCGCCCAAACTTTCCGGCATGGCACATGATTGATTGATTTATTAGCTTTCCCCACTTCCAGTGTCCCACACAATTAAGCAAAATCACCCCGACTCCTGACGTACTTGTAATTTACGTCCCTAAGTTAAGAACAAGAAATAAACACATTATTGTCATTGTTATTTTTAATGTTGCTATTGTTATGGCTCATTGTTATGTTATGTTACTAGAACATTACATACAACAATAAGAAAGAGACAAACAGCATTCTTTGGTCATGTGATGAGAAGAGAGGCATTGAGAACATCTTGACAACTGGAATTATCAAGGTGAAGAGAAGAAGAGACCGACCAAGAGAAATGATGCTGGATGGATTGAGACGTTGGCATGGAGGAATATCATCAGCAGAGTTGATCCAGAACACCAAAGACAGATCTGTGGAAAGACATGAAAGCTAACTCCAGCTGGCACAGCACCTGATGATGATGACTGTTATGGATGATTACCCTAGCTGTAGATGAGCCAGAGTGGCTTAAATGTGCTACGTCCTTCTTTAACTCGAAAAGTACAAATTTCTATCCCAGTTGTGAACCATAGTTTCAAAATATTTCCTGGGCCACCTGATGACGACTTACTTCATTCTCTGATCATTGGGTCGTGGCTCGGATACTTTGCCTTCTTTGGACAAGGGTCAAGAAATAAGTGATCTCGAGTGTAAGCTGATCATGTTAAAACAATAGAACACATGTCCATGACAAAATATGCTACGTATATGTTGATGCTGGTGGTGGAGCAAGGGTATCCATATACAAAGATGAAGTAAGATGCCACCTTCCCTGCGCTCCCATGGGTAAGATGGAGTACCCGTTTAGCTTTCTGATCAGGATAACGTGAAACTAAGCGAGCAGGTGGTGGATGGAGCTGGGAAGGAACCAACAGATTATAGCCTCAATTGGTTATGGTCTCAAGTCTCACGACGGTAGGCAGATAATCTCTTTATGAGACAATGGCTACGGTCATCACGAAAGCAACGGCAAACTACTTTATTTTCAGATGCCTACCAAATCTTGTCTGAGCATAATTCATTTAACGCAAAGGAACGCTATGGACAGACATCGCCACATGGCATAGACTATAAGAAGAAGAAGAAGACGAAGAAGAAGAAGAAGACGAAGATGAAGAAGAAGAAGTTGAAGAAGAAGAAGAAGAAGAAGAAGAAGAAGAAGAAGAAGAAGAAGAAGAAGAAGAAGAAGAAGAAGAAGAAGAAGAAGAAGAAGAAGAAGAAGAAGAAGAAGAAGAAGAAGAAGAAGAAGAAGAAGAAGAAGAAGAAGAAGAAGAAGAAGAAGAAGAAGAAGTAGTAGTGTGAATTTTTGACAACCACTGAAAAGGAAATATGGCAAAGTTGAAACTAAGTTTTATTGTCAAATAATTGTACGATGTCCTACCATCAGACTGGCTAAATGAGGAAAGTCCCACGATGTATTGCAGTTGTCGAGATAAGAACTCTCTAGCACGTATTATCCGCATGTAAGGTAGCTAGCAGGATTGCGCCAAGAGAGAGTTCACTGAAATGGCAGCCATGGTGGTTGTAGTGAGACAAAGTGCTCACTGAAATGACAGCCATAGTTGTTGTAGTGAGACTACATGCGAACAAGACAACCATAGCATATAGGCAGGGGAGAGATAGGGAGCAAACAGCCCAGGAGCTACAGGCTGCTACAAGTGATTGACTGGTGCACTAAAATGAGTGATGTCATCCACCCGGAAAAGGCGGCTGTTTTGTGGTGCTCTCTAGACAACAGGATTGTGAGAGCTGATGTCTCAAGCCTCGCGATAAATGGTAGAAGCGTCAACAGAGAGAACAAGCTGAAGTATCTGGGAATCACATTTGACATGAGCCTGTCCTTCAAGGACCATGTGGAGATGGTTGTGACAAGGTCTCAAAAGGGACTCAATGCACTTAAAACTATGGCTGCAATGGACACAGAGCAGAGAATGCTTTTCACAATATACCAGCATGTGATCCTCTCAGTGATTGATTATGGACTAGGACTGCTCACTGTCTCAAAGAGTCAGCTGGTGAAATTAGAGCGCATACAGAACGAAGCTATGCAGGTCATTCTGAGATGCACCAGAGACACCCCAGTAGTGTGTATGCGTTACATCCTTGGTCTGCCGGCTGTTGCTGATAGGCTCAAGGTGATGCAGGCGAAGGCATACCTCAGAGTAGCTGCAGACACAGATCACCCGTTGCATGAGGCGCTGGACACAGTTAAGGGTCAGCGACTGATAAGAGGGAAATCATGGATGGCTCAGGCGGAGGGTACGATCAGACAGGTGTGCATCTTGGAGAACATTAGGCGAGGAGAGGAGTTGGTCAGAGTGCCAGAGGAGCAGTCAGACTTGTGCAGAGTTATAATCACATTAAGCCGGGAGTGCAGGGAGTGGCCAGCAGGGGCCACAGAAGTGGAAATCCAGCAACTAATTCAGGATAATGCTCGCTCGGGTGATGTGATTATCTACACAGATGGGTCGGTGTTGAGAGGTAGGAGAAATGCCTGGGGGTTCTTAGCAAAAGCTAATGGTCGACGTTTGGTGCAGGAGAGCCTGGCATATGATACCACAACATCTAGCTTAAGAATGGAGGTGGAGACGGTCACTGCAGCTTTCCACTGGATGAAGAATATGAGACACACACACACATCATGATTGTAACTGACTCAGAAAGCATGCTGAGGAAGTTGAGGACGGGCAAGCTTCGGACAGTGTGGCTTGCTTTGCTTCGGAGGTCACGGGGGCAAGCATCACCTGGATCTTTTCTCCGGGGCATGCCAGTGTACTGGGGAATGAACAGGCGGACAGATTGGCTGGCTCTGCAAAACTTGGTGGAGTATTGATGCATGACAAGGCAGACGTGGTTGCAACCTTGTGGGAGCACGTGCACACCTTGGAGGAGCAAATGGATCACAAGGGTCTGACAAGAATGCAACAGCGAGAAGTGACGAGGGGATCTGGCCGACACTTGGCGCTCAGAGGAAAGGCGAGACGGACATATAATCAGATTGTTACTGGTACTATTAGTGCTGGAACTCTTTGCTGGCTGCTGAGGATGGGGATGGAGCGCGTGAATGCCCCGAATGCTGTGGTGTCGGTTCCTAAATCAATCAATCAATCAATCAATCAATCAAGAAAACCAAAGCTAGAGCCGAATTGACGTACTTCCTCAAAGCTTGGCAGACGGTAATGTTAAATACACTGCAAACTTGCTGTCCATCACCGCGATAGTACAAAGGACTTGGAGTTGGTGGTAAACAAGAAATAATCCAGTGGTTGGAATTTGCTATGGGCATGTGGAGGGTTAGGGCCAGCACATGTTTTAGATCTGAGTGCATGGGGAAATAGGTGGCCAGTCTGTCCCTTAGCGAACGATAACGGATATCTATCAACTTTGACACGCCCGATTGGTTACAATCCGGTACAATGGCAACAAAATGAAGCGTTACTTTTCGGAGGGACGCTATTTAGTGTTTTTCATTGGATTTCGTGTGATTTCCTATGGATTCCCTGTGAATAGTGTTTCCCTGCGGATTATGTGATGTTATATTGTGTTCCTTTTATTGGAAGTTTTCAAAAGAAGCCACGGAAGGCAGGTGGTGGATGTAATTTTGAGGGCAGCCGACAGATATTTGTGGGTCATGGCCTCGAGTTACACGACGGCAGGCAGACGAACTCTTCTTGAGTCAATGGCTGCGGTCTCTGACCAGTAAGGTCACTGCCATAGAGGAAAGCAACGGCAAACTACCTCTTTAAAAGTGCCTAGTATATCATGATTCGCTTAAAGACTGATCATCGCAAGACAAGGACAGAGACGTTAAAATTAGCAACTTGGAACGTTAGGACGTTAAACAACGACGGAACATTAGAGAACATAAAACAAGAAATTGAAAGGGAAAATATTAATATTTTAGGTATGTGCGAAACGAGATGGACAGGAGCAGGCATCAAGATAGAGGAAGATTTCAAGATTATTTATTCTGGAGGTGAAGATCATCATAGGGGAGTGGCAATTATTCTGGACCGGAAAACATCAAAATCTATTCAAGGATATTGGGCCATGTCGGACAGAGTTCTACTAGTTAAATTAAGTGGCAGACCTTTTAGCATAAATATTATACAAGTATATGCCCCAACAGGAGAATCCAGTGAAGATAGTGTAGAAGAATTTTATAATGACATAGAGTCTGCCTTAAAGAAATGTAAAAATTCAGAAATAAACATCATAATAGGGGACTTCAATGCAAAAGTAGGAAATCAAGGGGTTAGATACACAGTAGGAAACTATGGTTTAGGAGAGAGAAATGAAAGAGGATACAGACTCGTAGAGTGGGCAAAAGAACAGGAAATGATTGTAGGAAACACCTGGTTCAAACAACACCCTAGAAGATTATGGACATGGAGGAGTCCTGATAGCAGGATTAGAAACCAGATTGACTACATTCTGATTAGCAGAAGATTTAGAAATGCATTAACAATAGCAAAAACAGTTCCCAGTGCTGATTGTTATAGTGACCACAGATTACTCACAGGAACATTGAGGATAAAGTTGAAGAAAGTCAAGTATATAACAGGAAACACTAAATATGATTTGTGTACATTGAGTAATGACAAGGAAATACAAAACAAATTCAACATAGAAGTACAGAACAGATTTGAAATTTTGTCTGATCTAGAGATCCTATTCCAGGATGTGGATGATCAATGGGAAACGTTGAAGAATTCAATCAATGTGGCTGCAGAAACAACTATTCCAAAATTAAAGAGGGTGGGTCGTAAGAAATGGATGACTGAAGAAATTTTACACCTCATGGAAACAAGAAGACTCAACAAAAATAATTCTGTCAAATATGAAGAAATTCACAGACAAGTCAGAACATTATGTAAGGAGGCAAAAGAAGCATGGCTTGAGGAAAAGTGCTTAGAAATTGAAAACCAACACAACAGTCAAAATACCAAATTAGTGCACAAAAGAATTCAGGAACTTACTAATAAAAGAACAAGTACATCTACAGGGTGTCTAAAAACTGAAGATGGCAAAATCATAATAGAAAAAGACCAGATTCTACAGGTATGGACAGATTATGTGAAACACCTTCATTATGATAACAGAGATAAACAGTATGATATTAGATTTAATAATGAAGGACCGCCAATTTTGGAGATGGAGGTTCAAAATGTTCTTAAGCATATGAAAGCTGGCAAGGCCCTCGTTGCAGATAACATCACAACAGAAATGATTAAAGCTTTAGAAGAATTTGGACTAGATCAAGTCACCAGACTTCTGAACACATTATATGATACTGGAGATATACCTCCTGAATGATGTAACTCTATATTTATTGCAATCCCAAAGAAATCAAGAACCTTGGAATGTGATCAACATAGAACAATTAGTATAATGAGTCACATCACAAAGATTTTGCTAAGAATTATCATGCAAAGAGTGAGGAAGAAGATACAACCTGAAATAGGGGAAGAACAATGTGGGTTTGTAGAAGGAAAGGGTACAGTAAATGCTGTGTATATGCTGCGAACAGTTATTGAACGTGCTATAGAAGTAAACAAGGATATACATCTTTGCTTTATTGACTATACAAAGGCTTTTGATAGAGTTAGACATGTCAACATGGTGAATATGCTTGCAGATCTACAAATTGATGGGAAAGACATTAGACTTATAAAAAACATATATTGGAAACAACAAGCTGCAATAAAGATTGATAATGAAGGGGGACAGTATCAGCCAATTAAGAGAGGTGTTAGGCAGGGATGTGTGATGTCTCCAGATCTTTTTTCACTATACAGTGAAAATATTTTCAGAAATGTAGAAGATATAAATGGAATCAGCATTGGAGGACGAAACATCAATAACATTAGATATGCAGATGATACAGTATTAATTGCAGACAATGCGCAGGACCTACAACAATTAGTAGATGCGGTTGTTGTACACAGTGAGCAACTGGGGTTAGAATTAAATTGTAAAAAGACTCAGGTTATGGTCGTCACTAGGAAGGAAGAAGTGCCACAATGTAATATACAAGTAAATGGAAATATTCTTCAACAAGTGAGTCGGTACAATTATCTTGGAACAGTCATAACATCTGATGGGAGATGCCTTGAAGAGATTAGAACAAGAATCGCCATGGCAAAAGTAGCCTTTAGCAAGATGAAAAACATTCTGACCAATAAAAAGATGTCAATTGAAACGAGAAAAAGAGTGTTGAGGGGATACATAGAGCCTGTTCTTTTGTATGGATGTGAAACTTGGACAATGAGCAGTCAAGCTGAAAAGCATCTGATGGCTGCAGAAATGTGGTTTCTGAGGAAAATGCAAAGAATACCATGGACAGACAGAAAAACCAATGACCAAGTACTACAGGAGACAAATGAACATCGTAAACTGATTAGAGAAATTAGACGTAGACAGTCAAAATTTTTTGGACATGTTATGAGAAGAAATGGATTGGAGAACTTAGTGACAACTGGCAAGATCGAGGGGAACAGACCAAGAGGAAGACCGAGAGGAAAATACCTGGATGGCTTAGCCACATGGCATGGACGAGACAGGAACACTGAGCTGATCCACGACACTGGTGATCTAGTGAAATGGCGAGTCATGACCACCCACGCTTTCCGGCATGGCACATGATTGATTGATTGATTGATTGGTTATGAAAAACTGTTTCATCTTGTTGAGTGTTGTGAATCAATCCCTTTTAACAACTTTTTATTAATGTGTATGTTTTCCATCTTGGCAAAAAGGCTACTTTTGCGATGGCAATGCTTGTATCTAATCACTACAAGACATCATTCATCCAGTGATATGACTCTTGAAGATGGTTGAAATGATTTATAGTTTTTAGTAGTGTTCATATTCACATTTACTTCAGCATTGCACTGTGGTATATTTTTCTTCTTGGGGATGTTACTAATTTCTGTTTTCTTAGAATTACATGTTACAGAAACAGAAAATATTATAATCTAACAGATTATACAAACTTGTTTTTGGTAATGGAAGGAATGAAGTCTATGGTAAGCTGCAGAATGTAGTTTATTACATGAAAAGTCTTAAGAACTAATCACATAAATGCTCATTGGAAATATTGCTGACAGAGTGAAAATAAAACAACAAACTAACAATAGATTTTTAAAAAAACAGGTCAAGATAAAAAGAGACTTATCTATAGATCTAAAAAGAGACTAAGATATAAGAGAGACTTATCACAGATCTAAAACTGATTATGGCATAAACAACTTATCGCCTTATTACAGTTCTTAAAAAAATAAACTCTAAAGATACTTATAATTTTCAAAGAGATTAAGACATAATAAATACTTTTCACACTACTAATAGAGATTAAGACACAACAGAGACTCATCACAGTTCTAATGAAGTCAACACCCATAGGAGCAGCTGGATACTTAAGCAAAGGTGACAGAAATACTAGTTAGTTTAGACTAACCGGAAGCAATTATGTCAGGTTCATTGCTCCCAGGCATACAAAATGTGAGAGGGCTATCACATCGCAGGCTCATAACAGGAAACTGCTCGGATAATTTATTAATTAATTTTTTTCATAAATAGCACTAGAAAATGAAAGCTGTATGATAGTTCATTATCTCCATTCGTAAGGTAAAATAAATGTAAACAAATTTAATAAACAACAAACAATTTAAAAGGTGTGAATATACAAGACAGACCCCAAGTTAAAGAAGAGGATACAAATTTCCAAAGTTATGAGTCATGACTTATGACACAAGCTGAAAAAAAAGTGTTACAGAGAGATACTGAAAATTCATTGGATGGACAGGAGAACAACAAGATCTATACAAAAAGAATTGAATACTGAAGAAGATTGGTTACAGAAGATAAACAAAATTGAGAAAAATGATATTTGGACATGTAAAGAGACATGCTTCCTACCAATTCTGTGCTAACAATGCCAAACCTGGACAATGACAGGAAAAGAGAAAAGAAAAATCATAACAACAAAATATACTCAATGTATCAAGAAGAGAGACAATCAGAAATGAAGAAATCAGGACTAAAGTTGGGGTTATAGCAGAGCTAGATTTTATCAGAAAACAGCAAATTAAATGGTTTGGCCATGTAACTAGACTACCAACTAACAGTATACCACAACAAGCAATGATGTACAGACCAAATGGAAGCAGAAGAAGAGGCTGGCCACATAAACGAAGGGCAGAGTAAATAGCAAAGTCCATGGGAATCTCAATACATGAAGCCCATAAATGGGCACTCTCCCTCTGTTTATGCTTCACCTCCACACCGCAAGGCACAAGAGAAACAGACATGAATATTAAAGAAAAGATAATTATGGAAGGAGGCGTACATGTGAAGTGAAGAAGAGGAGGATTACATTGTAGATGGATTCAAGATGTGATAGATAATTCACACATGACAGCAATGAAGGCAAGACATCTGGCAGATAGAGGAATTTCAAACGCTGTAACAAGAACAAAGTTCTGCACAACACAAACCACTCTGTGATGGTGATGATGACACAAAAGGAAAAGGAAATTCACAGGATTCAAATATTTATATGTTGAAAACAGAGGTTACAACAAACAAGAAATCACTTTTTGGCCTGTTTTTCCTCATTTAGTGCACTTGTGTTCTTTAGTGACTGATATAGTTTAGCGATTCCATTCTCCTTGACAAATCCTTCTGTTTCTTGCAGATCATTCTCAAAAGAAGAGGTTGTGGCTGCTGACAACTGTGCAAACAGGTCGTCAAGTTTGGTTAGATCTGGTCTGGAGCCTTCCAAGCGAAGCTGTTTGGGATAGAACCCCCGCTTATTTAACTCAGAGACCATCTTGCCTTCAGCATGCTGCCCACTCAGGAAGGACACAAACACCAGATTGGCAGGGTACACTTCATCATGATAGTTCTTGTACAAACGAGCAAAACTACAAATTGAAAAATAAAAGCATTCAGAAGCTGTCGTAGTTTTACTAATTAACATTCATGGTGGTATACACTTTAACACTTCTGCCGTCTGTTACCAAATGCTTACTTAAACAAGCATTCATTTACTCACTGAACAAGTTTATCTTTCATGGTTATTTCATGGTTGTATTTGCTATGGGACTAACCTGGCATTTGATGAAAATATAATGCAACAATTTAAACAGTTTGTGTTTTATAAAACAAACAAATTCTTAAATATTAAAGTATGAAAGACCAGTATTCAGCTCATATTTCAAAGAACTAGCGAGCCACACTGATAATGACATGATCACTGTGGATGTGGGTTAGATGCCAGGGCTCATTGCTTGCGAAAGTGAGGGAAAAAAATTGGCCAACCCATTTCCCCGTGCATTTAGACCTACAATATATAATGGCCCTATCAAATAACAGACCATTAGCAGGAAACTTTTTCTGGACAAACTATTATTATGATTATGATTATTATTATTATTGTCTGATAATTTTTTAATATCCACTTTAAAAAAAAATGTTTTGCGTATCCTTTACAGGACATCACTGTCAATATCAGAATCTCACGAGAGTATACGGGATTACGAGAAAGTCGCTAACCCCTAGGCCAGGGAGACTGGCATCCACTTGAAAACCAAATAATAATTATGGATATAACAAACCTTTAAATTTTAACACTATATAGCATAGAAACCTGATCAATCTGCGAGTTAGAGAAAATAACATCAAATCATTAACAATCACATCTATTAAGTTACATCACAACATCACGTCAGTGACAGTCATCAGATCTAGTCAGTGGCAATCATCACATTTAATCAGCGACTATCATCACATTTAGTCACTGACAATCACCACATCTAGTCAGTGACAATCATCACATCTAGTCAAGTAAAGAAAATAACCACTTTATAATCAAATAATAAATTTAGACATAAAAGCCTTTAAATTTGAACAGTATATGGTGCAGAAATCTGATCAATCTATCAATCAGAGAAAATCACATCTAATCAGTGACAATCTCTTCTATTCAGTAACAATCACCACATATAGTCATTGACAATCACCATATCCTCTTCTTCTGCCCTTCATCCACCATTGGGGTATAGACCCTCAGCCGTCCCATCTTTTGCTATCTCCTCCATGCCCTCTCAGTATGATTCATCTGTGACTGCAATTATCTTCTCCATTTGTGTTAGGTCTCTCACTATATTGTTTGCCTTGTGGGTTCCAGACAAGAAAATGCCTAGTTATTTCTTATTCTTCTTTCATTTGCTTTAAATTTGTCTATATCTGCAATTTTTGTCTCTTGTATGAACTTCATTGTTTTTTGTTAGTTCACTCATTGGTAACCAAAAAGTTTATCTTCTCTAGAATACCAAACAAGAAGGTTTGTCTAGACATATTTTGGGCGGCCTTGGAGTATGTCATCTGCTATTTGCGGCGCCAGTCCACATATGCACATGGTTGGTTCGCCAATCTTGAATTTAGTGTCTAGTTATATTGTCCTCAGGCTTTTTCAGTGTGTATCCTATCCAGTGCCAGCGTCCTTTCCTCATCTCTTGGTTCACTGGTATTTGTTTAGTTCTCTACATTGGTGATTCTGTCATAACATTTTATTCTCACTATTATACGCAGGCACAAATTAGTAAGTGTTTGTAGTTTATTAGTCATTCTTTTCGTTGTTCTGCATGTTTATGACTAATTCACTAGTACCAATTTAACATTGGAGTTAAACATCCTAAGTTTGGTGCGAAGTTTGATTTCCACAAATTTGCTAGTGCTATGAAAGTTCCTCATGCCTATTGTATTTTCAATTTAATATCTTTAGCTGTTCCCCCATGTTTGTCTACATTACTTCCCACATAGAAGTCACCACATCTTGGCAGTGGTAATCACATCTAATCATTGACAATTGCAACATCTAGTCAATCAGAGAAAATGATCACATCTAGTTAGTCAGAGAAAATGATCACATCTAGTCAATCAGAGCAAATCACCACAACTAGTTAGTCAGAGAAAATGATCACATCTAGTCAATCAGAGAAAATCACCACATCTAGTCAATCAGAGAAAATCATCACATCTAGTCAATCAGAGAAAATGACCACATCTAGTCAATCAGAGAAAATCACTACATCTAGTCAATCAGAGAAAATCATCACATCTAGCTAGTGACAATCACCACACCTAATAAATCAGAGAAAATCACCACATCTAGCTAGTGACAATCACCACATCTAGTCAATCAGAGAAAATCACCACATCTAGCTAATAACAATCACCACATCTAGCTAATAACAATCACCACATCTAGTCAATCAGAGAAAATCACCACATCTAGTCAATCAGAGAAAATCACCACATCAAGTCAATCAGAGAAAACCATCACATCTAGTCAATCAGAGAAAATCACCACATCTAGTCAATCAGAGAAAATCACCACATCAAGTCAATCAGAGAAAACCATCACATCTAGTCAATCAGAGAAAATCACCACATCTAGCTAGTGACAAATACCACATCTAGTCAATCAGTAACAATCATCAAGGCAACCTTGCACTCATCAAAGATAGCAAGTAACAGGCATCAACACCTATCTGTAGCCTTCCATTAGTTCATTATCATCACCTACATAATGCCTTCCATTAGTTCATTATCATCACCTAGCTAAAGCCTTCCATTAGTTCATGATCATCACCTATCTATTGCTTTCCATCAGTTCATTTTCATCACCTACCTATAGCCCTCCATTAGTTCATTATCATCACCTACTTAATGCCTTCCATTAGTTCATTATCATCACCTACTTAATGCCTTCCATTAGTTCATTATCATCACCTACCTATAGCCTTCCATTAGTTCATTATCATCACCTACATATAGCCCTCCATTAGTTCATTATCATCACCTACTTAATGCTTTCCATTAGTTCATTATCATCACCTATCTATTGCTTTCCATTAGTTCATTATCATCACCTACTATAGCCCTCCATTAGTTCATTATCATCACCTACCTATAGCCCTCCATTAGTTCATTATCATCACCTACCTATAGCCCTCCATTAGTTCATTATCATCACCTCTCTATTGCCTTCCATTAGTTCATTATCATCACCTACTATAGCCCTCCATTAGTTCATTATCATCACCTACTTAATGCCTTCCATTAGTTCATTATCATCACCTACCTATAGCCTTCCATTGGTTCATTCTCTTCCTCGTCAGTGACGATAATAAATGTCTTTACGACTTCTTTCTTTATGTAAAATGGATACAATGATGCTGCGGGTGCTGTCCCTCCCTTGGCTACCATGCATAGTGCTAATTTCAACATCTGGAAATAAAATTTTCTTATTTAAAACAATGCTAACTGTATCATGCAACAAATGTGATTATAATTTGAATAATGAAGACACAAACATTATATGACACAGTTTATTGCGTGGCATATTTCGTTGTATCTCATCAGGCGCATATTATAGGACAATACATCTCAACACATGAGGGGGCTGCAAATGAAAACCTTAAAAGTGTGATAGAAACTACAATAACCATGCCATTGTCTTGTAACATGTCAATATTGTTGTTAAGAATGTCAAGAGTGTTAAGCACATGACATCACAGTGAAGACAAACACGATGACGTCATAAGGACAGTGTAAAGATTGCCGCCCCACTTTTGACATGCACCAAAGAGGAGTAGCGTTCTGATATGCTTTTATTTATCTGTGAAGGGGTGAAACCTATAGAAATTCACTGGCAAATGAAAGTGCAGTACGTTAATACATGCCTGTCAGTCCAGCAAGTGTATGAGTGATGTAGGAAGTTTCAAAATGGCGTGACTTCTGTGACAGACTACTCATAAAATGAAAACAATAAATAGCAGAGGTTCTTGAAAGGATGGGAATGAATAGACTGGTGTTATTTTCAAGTTAGTCATGAACAGAACTAATGTCACTACATCATCATCATCAAGTGCCCTGCCAGCTGGCGTAGGTGTGCATGGCTCTCCACAGATTTCGGTCTTGGGTTTTCTGGATCAACTCTGCTGCTGATATTCCTCCATGCCACTGTCTCAATCCATCCAGCATCATTTCTCTTGGTCTGCCTCTGCCTCTCCTCTCCTCGATCTTTCCAGTTATCACGATGTTCTCCAATGCCTCTTTTCTCATCACATGACCGAAGAAAGATGTTTGTCTCTTTCTTATATAATGTTCTAGTTTCATTAGCTTGTTTCAGGCAGTCGTTGTTAGTTACTCTGGCAGTCCAAGGAATTTACAACATTCGTTACAATGTCACTACACTCCAGGCAAACCCATGATTACTTAATCTCTCCCAGGAAACAGTTAGATACGCTAAATGTAAGCTAAAACATGGAGGTCAGCGTAGCCGAATGGATAGGAATGTGTGTTCTTAAACATCCTGTGAGCTGATGCCGAGGTAAGGGGTTCAACCCTTACACTGGACAGTCGGACTATAATGCTGACCTCTCGTCCTTGACTTTGGGATGTAAATAGTGTTAATAGGGAAAGTTAATCCACACACAAAATTCAGTCCAGCACTACTAGAAGTAGTGTGTATGGACTAAACTTAAGTTCAAAGCGAGCGAGTGCAAAACAAAAAAATCCAAAACATGAAGGAGCCTTTCACAAGCCTTGAGTGTAGTAAGCATGCGGTGCTAGCCCCAGGTTGTTTTAGATCAATCAGCACTCAGTGGTGACGTGGTCAATATCAATCAATCAATCAGGTGCCGTTTCCACAATGAAGGTTAGCTGCAATGGATCTCCAACACTGTCTGTCTCTCGCCCTGACTGTACATTCTGTCAGATTGATGTTCATCCATTTCTTGATGTTATCTTCCCACGCGTATCGTTGTCTACCTCTTGCTCGCTTGCCCTCAACCTTGCCCTCCAGTATGATTTTTATAAGAGTGTTATGTCTTGTAACGTGGCCAAAATATTTCATTTGCCTCTGTTTTATTTCTTTCATCAACTCTCTTTTCATTCCCAGTTTTTCTAGAATCTCTGTATTTGATTTCTGTTTCCATGAAATACAACATATTCGTCTGTATATCTACATCTCCAGGGCTTCTATGCGACTTTCTAGTTGCTTGTTCAATGTCCAGGCTTCCGCGCCATACACTAGTCTACTATATATATAAAAGAGAATGTTTGTTTGTATGTGTGTCCTTTATGCATTCTCAAACGGTCCATCCGATTGAGATGAAATTTTTTACAGATGTTGTTCCCATTCCCGTGGATCTAACTGAAATAGTTAGTTATTTTAAAATTAACAATTTTTCCTCAAGCACAAAAGTAAAAGGCATTACGAGCTTCAGAAACAGATGAGCAACGGGAAGCAAGACTGGAAACCAATCGAGTACGCACTGCTCAAGCACGTTCATCTGGAAATCAATCGAGTACGCACTGCTCAAGCACGTTCATCTGAAACAAGCGAGCAACGGCAAGCAAGACTGGAAACCGTTCGAGTATGGGATGCTCAAGCACGTTCAACTGGTAACTAATAAAATATTAATAAATTAGCTGCGAGGGCCCAGGGGCCGAATGCGTACTCTGTGCACTTAGAGAAATGTATTTGAATGTATAATGACTACTTATATGAATTAAATGAGACGCTCCCCGCCAGGGGCTAGGTGACGCTGGGCCGGGTCGTCAGCTAGTATTGAATATACGTAACATTTGACAATTCTCATTTTTAATGCATTGTTAATCTCTCTAGAACCTGTGCTTTTGTATGAACGTGAAGCATGGACAAAGAGCAGACCAGCTTAAAAATATCTGATGGTTGTGGAAATGTGGTTTCATAGGAAAATGCAAAGAATACAATGGACAGCCAGAAAAACCAATGACCAAGTCCTACAAGAAACAAAGAAAATCATAAATTGAATAGAAAATTTTGACGTAGACAATTTTGGTCGCATTATGAGAAGAAATAAATTGGAGAACTTGGTGACAACTGGCAAGATCGAGGGGAAGAGAACAAGGGGAAGGCAGAGAAGTAAATACCTGGATGGCTTGGCCATGTTGTATGATTGAGACAAGAACACGGAGCTGATCCATGACTCTGGTGATCGGGTGAGATGGCAAAACATGACCGCCAACGTTTACCAGCATGGCACATGATGATGATGAATCTCTCTAGATGTTAATACTGATGTTATGCTGATATAACACCTGTTATATTGACTTCCCAGGATGTTGTACCCATGTTATATTGACTTCCCAGGATGTACCCATGTTATATTTACTTCCCAGGATGTACCCATGTTATATTTACTTCCCAGGATGTGCCCATGTTATATTTACTTCCCAGGATGTGCCCATGTTATATTTACTTCCCAGGATGTGCCCATGTTATATTTACTTTCCAGGATGTGCCCATGTTATATTTACTTCCCAGGATGTACCCATGTTATATTGACTTCCCAGGATGTTGTACCCATGTTATATTTACTTCCCAGAATGTCCCCATGTTATATTTACTTCCCAGGATGTGCCCATGTTATATTTACTTCCCAGGATGTTGTACCCATGTTATATTTACTTCCCAGGATGTTGTACCCATGTTATATTTACTTCCCAGGATGTACCCATGTTATATTTACTTCCCATGATGTACCCATGTTATATTTACTTCCCAGGATGTTGTACCCATGTTATATTTACTTCCCAGGATGTACCCATGTTATATTTACTTCCCAGGATGTACCCATGTTATATTTACTTCCCAGGATGTGCCCATGTTATATTTACTTCCCATGATGTGCACATGTTATATTTACTTCCCAGGATGTGCCCATGTTATATTTACTTCCCAGGATGTGCCCATGTTACATTTACTTCCCAGGATGTGCCCATGTTACATTTACTTCCCAGGATGTACCCATGTTATATTGACTTCCCAGGATGTACCCATGTTATATTTACTTCCCAGGATGTGCCCATGTTATATTTACTTTCCAGGATGTGCCCATGTTATATTTACTTCCCAGGATGTACCCATGTTATATTTACTTCCCAGGATGTCCCCATGTTATATTTACTTCCCAGGATGTACCCATGTTATATTTACTTTCCAGGATGTGCCCATGTTATATTTACTTCCCAGGATGTGCCCGTGTTATATTTACTTCCCAGGATGTACCCATGTTATATTTACTTCCCAGGATGTACCCATGTTATATTTACTTCCCAGGATGTACATATGTTATATTTACTTCCCAGGATGTACCCATGTTATATTTACTTCCCAGGATGTGCCCATGTTATATTTACTTCCCAGGATGTGCACATGTTATATTTACTTCCCAGGATGTGCCCATGTTATATTTACTTCCCAGGATGTACCCATGTTATATTTACTTCCCAGGATGTACCCATGTTATATTTACTTCCCAGGATGTACCCATGTTATATTTACTTTCCAGGATGTGCCCATGTTATATTTACTTCCCAGGATGTGCCCATGTTATATTTACTTCCCAGGATGTGCCCATGTTATATTTACTTCCCAGGATGTGCCCATGTTATATTTACTTCCCAGGATGTGCCCATGTTATATTTACTTCCCAGGATGTACCCATGTTATATTTACTTCCCAGGATGTACCCATGTTATATTTACTTTCCAGGATGTGCCCATGTTATATTTACTTCCCAGGATGTGCCCATGTTATATTTACTTCCCAGGATGTGCACATGTTATATTTACTTCCCAGGATGTGCCCATGTTATATTTACTTCCCAGGATGTGCCCATGTTATATTTACTTCCCAGGATGTGCCCATGTTATATTTACTTCCCAGGATGTGCCCATGTTATATTTACTTCCCAGGATGTGCCCATGTTATATTTACTTCCCAGGATGTTGTACCCATGTTATATTTTCTTCCCAGGATGTACCCATGTTATATTTACTTCCCAGGATGTACCCATGTTATATTTACTTCCCAGGATGTGCCCATGTTATATTTACTTCCCATGATGTGCACATGTTATATTTACTTCCCAGGATGTGCCCATGTTATATTTACTTCCCAGGATGTGCCCATGTTACATTTACTTCCCAGGATGTGCCCATGTTACATTTACTTCCCAGGATGTACCCATGTTATATTGACTTCCCAGGATGTACCCATGTTATATTTACTTCCCAGGATGTGCCCATGTTATATTTACTTTCCAGGATGTGCCCATGTTATATTTACTTCCCAGGATGTACCCATGTTATATTTACTTCCCAGGATGTCCCCATGTTATATTTACTTCCCAGGATGTACCCATGTTATATTTACTTTCCAGGATGTGCCCATGTTATATTTACTTCCCAGGATGTGCCCGTGTTATATTTACTTCCCAGGATGTACCCATGTTATATTTACTTCCCAGGATGTACCCATGTTATATTTACTTCCCAGGATGTACCCATGTTATATTTACTTCCCAGGATGTACCCATGTTATATTTACTTCCCAGGATGTGCCCATGTTATATTTACTTCCCAGGATGTGCACATGTTATATTTACTTCCCAGGATGTGCCCATGTTATATTTACTTCCCAGGATGTACCCATGTTATATTTACTTCCCAGGATGTGCCCATATTATATTTACTTCCCAGGATGTGCCCATGTTATATTTACTTCCCAGGATGTACCCATGTTATATTTACTTCCCAGGATGTGCCCATGTTATATTTACTTCCCAGGATGTACCCATGTTATATTTACTTCCCAGGATGTACCCATGTTATATTTACTTCCCAGGATGTACCCATGTTATATTTACTTTCCAGGATGTGCCCATGTTATATTTACTTCCCAGGATGTGCCCATGTTATATTTACTTCCCAGGATGTACCCATGTTATATTTACTTCCCAGGATGTGCCCATGTTATATTTACTTCCCAGGATGTGCCCATGTTATATTTACTTCCCAGGATGTACCCATGTTATATTTACTTCCCAGGATGTACCCATGTTATATTTACTTTCCAGGATGTGCCCATGTTATATTTACTTCCCAGGATGTGCCCATGTTATATTTACTTCCCAGGATGTGCACATGTTATATTTACTTCCCAGGATGTGCCCATGTTATATTTACTTCCCAGGATGTGCCCATGTTATATTTACTTCCCAGGATGTGCCCATGTTATATTTACTTCCCAGGATGTGCCCATGTTATATTTACTTCCCAGGATGTACCCATGTTATATTTACTTCCCAGGATGTGCCCATGTTATATTTACTTCCCAGGATGTGCCCATGTTATATTTACTTCCCAGGATGTGCCCATGTTATATTGACTTCCCAGGATGTACCCATGTTATATTTACTTCCCAGGATGTACCCATGTTATATTTACTTTCCAGGATGTGCCCATGTTATATTTACTTCCCAGGATGTACCCATGTTATATTTACTTCCCAGGATGTCCCCATGTTATATTTACTTCCCAGGATGTACCCATGTTATATTTACTTCCCAGGATGTGCCCATGTTATATTTACTTCCCAGGATGTACCCATGTTATATTTACTTCCCAGGATGTGCCCATGTTATATTTACTTCCCAGGATGTGCCCATGTTATATTTACTTCCCAGGATGTGCCCATGTTATATTTACTTTCCAGGATGTGCCCATGTTATATTTACTTCCCAGGATGTGCACATGTTATATTTACTTCCCAGGATGTGCCCATGTTATATTTACTTCCCAGAATGTGCCCATGTTATATTTACTTCCAAGGATGTGCCCATGTTATATTTACTTCCCAGGATGTACCCATGTTATATTTACTTCCCAGGATATACCCATGTTATATTTACTTCCCAGGATGTGCCCATGTTATATTTACTTCCCAGGATGTACCCATGTTATATTTACTTCCCAGGATGTGCCCATGTTATATTTACTTCCCAGGATGTACCCATGTTATATTTACTTCCCAGGATGTGCCCATGTTATATTTACTTCCCAGGATGTGCCCATGTTATATTTACTTCCCAGGATGTGCCCATGTTATATTTACTTCCCAGGATGTACCCATGTTATATTTACTTCCCAGGATGTACCCATGTTATATTTACTTCCCAGGATGTACCCATGTTATATTTACTTCCCAGGATGTACCCATGTTATATTTACTTCCCAGGATGTACCCATGTTATATTTACTTCCCAGGATGTACCCATGTTATATTTACTTCCCAGGATGTACCCATGTTATATTTACTTCCCAGGATGTACTCATGTTAGGCCGGGTCAACCCGGGAGCCCGGGTCAGTTTAGTTAAAATCCACCTCAATGGGGATTCTTACACAAGAGCTCCGGCCTGGCAAGCCAATGGGCTAGCCACACACTACCACAGCTGCCCATGCTAACTGTATAACGTGACAAATGTGATTCTTACCTCATTAACTGTCTTAGGCAAGAAAGGAGCATTTCTGTTGGCACTATGAAAGAAGACCAGCTTGGCTGAACAGATGGCAGTCAGAAGGCTGGCAATAATTGTACTGGTACGAATAGCAACTTCCATGGAACCTGAAGCATCACCAACGACAACAATTGGGGACTCCAAGTTCAGCCTGGCAATAGAATTGAATTAAACTTCATTTACTTATTAGTTTTTTTAAAAAGTCTTAAAAGTCAAGAGGATTGACTTCATTGCACCCGGTTTTATCCCATACGGTTCAGTCTCTTTCTACAGGGCGGAGAAACACAAACTCCGTAGCTCCATCGACGACCCCCAGGAGTCTCCGAGAAAAATGCACCCGTGAACAGAAAGACATAGCCCGGAATTGAACCCACAACCTTTGGAGCGCTAGGCAGACAGCTTGACCACTTCACCACGGAGACTCTCTAAATTATAAATGTCCATGCCTACTGACTGCACTAACGATCCCATTTATTAGTTAAGTAAAGTAAACCAAAGTCCTTTCTAGGTGCCTAAGGTACATTGGCCATTTTGTGCTAGACCTATATTTTTATAAACCAACGGGCACTCATGGATGATGTGGTCAGTATCACACCTGTCACCTTTCCTGCCCAAGAGATTTGCTGCCACCCATTTTAGGCGGGGTCAACATGGGAACCCAGATAAATTAAACCCATTTGAATCCGCCTCAGTGTGGATCAAACCCATGACCATTGGGCTGGTAAGCAAACATCTAGCCACTACATACTATGTCTCCCATGTCATTTAAATGACATCACAATTAACCCCAGCATTTATTGGCCGTTTGTGATTTTCTAGCAAATTTACGTTCAGTAGTTTTTCATTGTTTTCTGACCGGTCAATACTCATATCTTTGTGAAAATTAATGCAAGGTGATCTGCTTACAAATTGCATATTACTGATTGTAATTTGGGATGCTGTGATTGTAAAATTAACACAAAGGGATCTGCTCCCAAATTACATACAGCTGACTGTAACTCGGAATGTTGAGATTGTAAACCTGCATTCACTACATCTGTTCCACAGACGCTGACAGTTTCAATAGTAGCAGTGATATATATATATATATATCAACATAATTCTTGATTAAAAGCTCAAAGCCCATGAGTCAATCAGAAATGTACTTTCAAAAGTGTTTAACTATTAGAGAAAGAGAGAGCTTGGCCACTTTTTTTTCTTTGAGTTTGTCATCTCTGCGTAGGTTTAATGACAAGTTACTTATATTGATATTACGCATAACTGGAATTTTTTCAAAAATATACCCAAAATAAAGTGAAACAAATGTGTGATACAAGTTAGTGGCCTTCAATCATGAGCTTAAAAATAAAACAAAAAAGTAAAGCAGAGGCCCCTATCAAACGCTTTGTTGTACTGGATATATGATGCTAGTCCCATAATTTGGTGGTCCAGCCAACACTCAAGGGGTGTTGTGGTCCATATCATACCAGCCTGCTTTTACTTCCCAGGATATTTTCCAGTACCACTTTTAGACTGGATCGACCCTGCAGTTCAGATCAATTTTAAAGACATCCGCCTCTATGGGGATTCATCCACATTGCCAATGGGCTGGCAGGCAAGTGTGCTAGCCATTTTGCTACTGTAGCTACCGCTCTTAGAAAATTCTGGCCCAAACCCTTTGCCTTTAGTTCTGTAAGAGTTCATGAGAAAACTAAAAAACTATGAAAAGAAACATAATGAAAACAATGAAGTATTTTTTTGATAAAGGTTATGACTCCAAAATGATAACATAAAATGAATTAAAAATAATGTGTTAAAGAGATAGATCAAAGAGAACATACAATTGCGATACACTGCAAGTGTTCATGAGCAAAATATACTATTTTACACTCAGCTTTTATGTGACATTTCAGCAACTCTGTGTGCAAGTTTATTTATGTATTATCACTACCAGTAATCAGATTATAAAAATCAAATGCAGATAGTCACGATCTTCGTGGGCATATTATGAGGATAAATAAACTTGAAAACTTAGTGACAAATGACACACTTGATGGGAAAAGCAACGATATAAATACCTGAATGACCTGGCCACATGGCATAATCAGGAGAAGAACACAGACGTGATGCAAGTCTAGAGATTTGTGAGAAATGGAGAACCATGGACGCCCATGCTTAGTGGCATGGCACATGATGATGATGAATTAGTAAATGCATGAAGACATGCGCATGCACAGATGCAAAATCAATTCCTGTCTAAAGCTATAGTCACCTTATTGATTTCAAGCGTGGCTCCGCAACATCAATTAATCTGGTTAGGAAGTTGTCAGAAACTTCATGTCCGTCTTGGAGGAAAGTTGTTTCTCCAGGTCTGAAGGAAATTTTGCAAAGTAGTGAGATGGTCAGAAGTCGTTCCAGTAACTTACCATTTGGAAGGTTAACTGGTTCTCCAGCTGCTAGTCTGTCTGCAATAGCTTCTTCTGTGTCATGGCAAGCTAAGTCTTCATACCACCTGAGGAACAATCATTGCAACAGTTGCAGACATTTCTACTGCCTTCTATCTTCCTGAGGAACAATCATAGCAACAGTTATAGACATTTATACTGCCTTCTATCTTCCTGAGGAACAATCATTGCAACAGTTCTAGACATTTATACTGCCTTCTATCTTCCTGAGGAACAATCATTGCAACAGTTATAGGCTTTTCTACTGCCTTCTATCTTCCTGAGGAACAATCATTGCAACATTTATAGGCTTTTCTACTGCCTTCTATCTTCCTGAGGAACAATCATTGCAACATTTATAGGCTTTTCTACTGCCTTCTATCTTCCCGAGGAACAATCATTGCAACAGTTGTAGACATTTCTACTGCCTTCTATCTTCCTGAGGAACAATCATTGCAACAGTTGTAGACATTTATACTGCCTTCTATCTTCCTGAGGAACAATCATAGCAACAGTTCTAGACATTTCTACTGCCTTCTATCTTCCTGAGGAACAATCATTGCAACAATTCTAGACATTTCTACTACCTTTTATCTTCCTGAGGAACAATCATTGCAACATTTATAGGCTTTTCAACTGCCTTCTATCTTCCTGAGGAACAATCATAGCAACAGTTATAGACATTTATACTGCCTTCTATCTTCCTGAGGAACAATCATTGCAACAGTTCTAGACATTTATACTGCCTTCTATCTTCCTGAGGAACAATCATTGCAACAGTTGTAGACATTTATACTGCCTTCTATCTTCCTGAGGAACAATCATTGCAACAGTTGTAGACATTTCTACTGCCTTCTATCTTCCTGAGGAACAATCATTGCAAGAGTTGTAGACATTTCTACTGCCTTCTATCTTCCTGAGGAACAATCATTGCAACAGTTGTAGACATTTCTACTGCCTTCTATCTTCCTGAGGAACAATCATTGCAACAGTTCTAGACATTTATACTGCCTTCTATCTTCCTGAGGAACAATCATTGCAACATTTATAGGCTTTTCTACTGCCTTCTATCTTCCTGAGGAACAATCATTGCAACAGTTATAGACATTTCTACTGCCTTCTATCTTCCTGAGGAACAATCATTGCAACAGTTCTAGACATTTCTACTGCCTTCTATCTTCCTGAGGAACAATCATTGCAACATTTATAGGCTTTTCTACTGCCTTCTATCTTCCTGAGGAACAATCATTGCAACAGTTATAGACATTTCTACTGCCTTCTATCTTCCTGAGGAACAATCATTGCAACATTTATAGGCTTTTCTACTGCCTTCTATCTTCCTGGGGAACAATTCATTGCAACAGTTCTAGACATTTCTACTGCATTTTATCTTCCAGTGGAGCAAAGGCCTTCAACCAACTCATATTAAGCCCTTTGTAAACTTGTTTGGTTGTTTGGATTTTGCAGTTACAATTTTCTATGGGATGAGGTAAGCAGCCTCATGCCAACCCTCCGTAGTCACCTCTTAAGAGGTGTTAATTGAGTAGTAGTAGTTGTACGGTCCCAACTTCCCAGCAATGGATGACCCATAATTGCACAATTCCTGAGCCAGCGAAAACCACATGAAATGCCCATCATTTGTCCCATGTAAACTGGTGAAGGAAAGGTTACTTCGACAAAACCAAATCACCAGAGCACCAACAGACTGGCTGCAGAAAAATACTATCCCAAAACAGAAGATGATAAGCCACATGAACTGGATGATTGAAGACATCTTAAAACCAATGTAAAAATAAAATAAGAAGAAACACAAACAATGAAAAGTATTAAGAGTTTCAAAGAAAAATTATAAAATTATCTAAAGATGCATCACATAAGGAAAGCCGCAGGGAAACTGAAAAGAAAAATACAGCCCTCAAAATACCAAATTAATGCACACAAGAATAAATGAACTCACTAACACAAAAACAGCAAAGATTTGCCTGAAAAATAAAGTAGACAAAATCATAATGATCAAGGATAAGATGTTAGATACACGGTCAGAGTAAGTGCAAGACTTCTATAGTGATTCACGAGAGGAACAGTTTGATATTCCCAATAACAGTGAAGGATTATCAATTTTGAAGATGTAGTTCAGAATGCCCTTTACCATATGAAATCAAGTAAGACTCCGGTTCCAGAAAATGTCACAACGGAAATGATTAATGTCTTAGAATAGGGAATAAATCAAGACACCAGGCTACTGAATATAATATATGAAAATGGATATATATATACCCTGACTTATGTAAATATATGATTATCGCAATCCCAAAGAAATCAGGACTTAGAATGTGATCACCATCAAACAATTTGCAAAATGAGTCCCATAACAAAGATTTTGCTATAAATTATCATGCAAAGGGTTTGGGAGAACATATAATCTGAAATAGGGGAAGAACAATATGGGTTTTGCAGAAGGTAATAGTGCAACAAATGCTGTGTATTTACTGAGAACATTAATAAAGCGCTCAATGGAAATAAACACAGATCTAAAGCTTTGCTTCACTGATAACACCAAAGATTTCAACAGAGTAAGACAACATGATAAAAACATCTTCAGATTTCCAAATTAATGAGAAATCCTTAGATTTTTAAAGAACATGTATTGTAAAAAACATGCTGAACCATGGATAATAAGAAGACAAGCTGAAAAATGTCTAATGGTAGTGGAAATTTGCTTTCTGAGGAAAATGCAAAACGTACCATGAATGAACAGAAAAATTAATGAAGCAGTCTATTAAGAAGCAAATGACAATATAAAAATTGAATAGTGAAATTAGCTGTAGACTGTCAAGATTTATTTTGGGCACATTGTGAGAAGAAATTAGCTTGAAAATTTTGTGACAATAGGCAAAAGGAAGGCAAAGAGATAAATACCTGGATGGCTTGGCCATATAGCATAACTGGGACAATAGCACAGACCTGACCTGAGACTGGTGATAACGTGATATGGCATGCACATGATGATGATAATAATACTATTGACATAAATACTTGCTGGTAAATGAACTCTGAACCAAATATTACCATATGACAGTGTCCAGTTTAGTCTCATATCGTGCAATCCTTGCTTTAGACTGCACATTTAGTTTGCCTTTAAACTTCTTGAGCACACTGTATGGGATGTCATAATTCTTCACTAATTCATTCACATTTTCCTCGGTAATATTTTGGCAGTGAAGAACCAGAGAATCAACAGGAGGAGAACCAGTGCCAAAACAGAATGGCAAAAACCAAGGTGCTGTAGGAAAATCCTGTGAATGGACAATAGTACATTATATATAACATGACCTATGTTACTCTGACAATGGTAGAAGCACGGTGAGACGAGGGTTCGAATGCAGCTCTCAGTGTTCACTATGGCAGGGAAAGACTGACCACTATTCTTTCGTGCACTCAAGCCTACAAAATGTCATGGTCCCAACTCTTCACAGACCCACAGTAGGACTTTAAAATAAATTGTTTTATAACAATAATTTTCTTCCCCCCCCCCCTCTTTCTTCTGCCTTTAATCCCCCATGGGAGCATAGGCCTTCAACCAATTGACTCCAAGCCCTCCTATCCTTTGATGTCTCATGCAGTCCTCCCAGTATTATTCATCTCTATTTCTCATTCCCTTCTCCGTGTGTTTTTTAGTCTTCCTCTACTTCTTTTGTCCTGTGGTTTTCAGAAGAAGTAATTTCTTGTTATACTATTTACAAGTTTTCTCAATGTTTGTCCTAGGTACATATGAATGCAGAAAATAAATCAAGACAAAGATTTCATAAATAAAACATTACCACAATAAAGTAAATGACACAGAATTAATAACAAGCAGCAGGTCACTATAAAAAAAAAAAAACATTTAGCAAATGCAATTTTAATATTACAAACAACTTGAGTTTTAAAAAATCAAACTTGACAAAGATTTTATTAATAAAATACTACAGCAATAAAGTAAACAAAGAGAATTAAAAGTCAGTAGATTACAATGTGTCAAGGACTGCATCTTGTCTCAGAAACTGAAGTAGTGTGACCATATTAAACATCAAAAGAGGTTTGAAAAGAACAGTGATGAAAGGTATGGTGTCTAGAAGAAGAGGCGGGAGTCAACAAGCAGGAAGAAGGACACATGCCATGAGTACGAGCATACATGAAGCAGGAGAACTGGCAAAAGATTGAGACTTTCAGTGGGTCGTGATGAGAGCAATGTTCCGCAGAGGACCTGCTACATAATTATCAATAGAGTATATCAGAACAATGTTTTCTCATAGTGAATTTGAATACAGAAGACACAGACAATTGATTGCACGATTTATTGCCTGGCACATTTTGCTGCATCTCCTCAGGTACCTTACTTTATATTGTGTGATTTCTGCAGTATGTACCTGACAAGATGCAGTAAAATGAGCCTGTAAATAATACAGTATAGCTTTGAAAAAGATAAAAGGAAATCAGAAAGTTTACACAAGTGATCAACTTCCCATTATACATGACTGGAGACAGCTTCTTAATGGCAGAGCAAAGTGGTGCATGTGCAATGACTACATCCAGTATGAGGATGATAGTAGAAGCAGTCCTGCAGGGCTTACCTTTGACTCCATACTCAGGAGTTACCACTGATTCTCAAGCTATGCATTGGAAAGTACAAGGGGCACAGCTATGGTATCTTTACGAACGAACGAACGAAAATCTTTATTTTCAAAGGGTTAAGAACTGGGCACTCAGGCCCGTCTGACATTCTGCCCTTGGTATGAATAAGTAAGCTAGATAGACGTTTGATGGATCTTCTGCCTAGGTTATGCAGGAGTTCAAGATAATGTGTGAGCTAATTGTTAGTCTTTTGGGTTTCAATAGTGGAGGTACTAAATATAGACAAAGGATATATAGGATGCATCACAAGCAGGTTGTAATCACATATATGGAGGACGACAAAAGCAATTACCAATAAACTCAGATCATTCATTAAGTGGTGCTTGCACAGAATGAGTCTAAAATGATGACAGAATAGGTCAGCATGGCTGAATGGATAAGAATGCATGCTCTTAAACATTCGGTTTGCTGATGCCGATGTAATGGGTTCGACCCCTACACTGGACAGTTGGACTAAAATGTTGACCTATCATCCTTGACTTGGGGACATAAATTACAAGTACATCTGAAGTCAGAGTGGGTTCATCTGATGGCGAGGGGCACTGTTAATAGGGAAAGCTAATCCACACGCAAAATTCAGTCCAGCACTACCAGAAGTGGTATGTATGGACTACGCTTGAGTTCAAAGCAAGTGAGCGCAAAAAAAAAAAAAAAAAAAGAAACAGAATCACTACTGCAGAGCTTAGAGACAGAAGCAGACAGATGTAAACAAATCAAAAGGCCAGAAAAAGAAGCTAGCTCAGGATAAGACACACTTTGAGAAAACCTGATAACTAATAACTAGAAAATTATTTCTCTGGAAATAAATTCTCTGGGTAAATTAAATAGAGAAGTAAAACTAAATCCATCCATCATGTGCCATGCCGGAAAGCGTGGGCGGTCATGACTCGCCATTTCACTCGATCACCAGAGTCGTGGATCAACTCAGTGTTCCTGTCTTGACCATGCCATGTGGCCAAGCCATCCAGGTATTTTACTTCTCGGTCTTCTCCTTGGTCTGTTCCCTTCGATCTTGCCAGTTGTCACTAAGTTCTCCAATTCTGCTACATTAGAAATAGAGATTTTAAAAAAAGACAAAAGATAGAGATGAATAGTGGAGAAGACAAGGAAGAAGCTGCAGGACAACTTGGCATAAGTTGGTTGACGGATAAGCTTCAATGGGGATAAAAGAAGAAATGAAGGTGGTGGTAGTAGTGGCGTACAAAGGAGGAGGAAGAGGAGGAGGAAGAATAATAATAAGAAGAAGACAACAATGACATACAACATGCTGATACAGAAGTTAATGAATCAAATCAGACTCAGATTTGTGTCATCACTTGTGGCAGTAGCAGACATGATCACAAATGGGGACAACAGAGGCACATTCATAATCATTGCGCTATGGAAACAATAAGAATCCCTATGCTCTGACAACTGTTGAGAGAGGCAGAGCACATATACATGAGTCCCTAGTGCACTGACACTGATTCTAGTTAATCATTCAATCAATAGTTAGTTATTTTTTACAATTAGTACACTCACTGTTGCTGGATACCAAGATCATGGCAATAAAGAATTGTACAATAATATATGTTATTTAGCACATAATTCAAAGTCATATAAATACTAATTATCAAATTAAATAAAAAGATAACAAACCTTCTTTGGATTCAAGTGACAAATGTCAGCTAATTTTTGCCAGGGATCTTTAGGAAAATTAATGGAAAAAAATTCCAGTTCCTCTGCAGTGAAGCCACGTACCCATTTCGTGATATGTTTGCACACGGCACCGCTGGCTGAACCAATCTTAAAATACAATATTGTCAACAAATGAACAATCAGATCAGTGATATCTAAACAATAGAAAACTCAACTATCATTTTATTTCTCAAATATTTTTCATAAGCATATCATATAAAGATAAATACACCTCGGAGGAGCAAATGGATCACCTAGTCTGGTAAGAATGAGGCAGCGAGGTGTGACGAGGGGATCTGGCCGATGCTCGACGCTCAGAGGAAAGGCGAGACGGTCATATAATCAGATTGCTACTGGAACTATTAGTGTTGGAACGCTTCGCTGGCTGCTGAGGATGGGGATGGAGCGCTTATGGGAATGTCCCGAATGCTGTGATGTCGGTTCCTAAATCAATCAATCAATCAAGATAAATGAAGCATCTATGAAATGCAATTCGTAATCTTGCATACTAGAAACACAGCTGTGGGTGATTTGGAAGCAGACCACCTTGTGTTGGTTCTCATACAAAGGTTTAAGTTCTGGTAGGTCAGAAAGCAAAGGCAATCTACTGAACGTAAACTTGCCAAGAAATCACCACCAGCCAAAAAATACTGGTTGACTGCCATGCTTTGTAAAGGATCCATCCATCCATCATGTGCCATGCTGATAATCGTGGGCGGTCATGTACTGCTATGTCACTCGATCATCAGAGTCGTGGATCAGCTCTGTGTTCCTGTCTCAACCATGCCATGTGGCCAAGCCATCCAGATATTTACTTCTCGGTCTTCCCTTGGTCTCTTCCCTTCGATCTTGCCAGTCCTCATCAAGTTCTCAAATTCATTTCTTCTCATAACATGCCCAAAAAATTTTGACTGTCTACGTCTAATGTAAAGGATATGCAACTAAATTTGTTTGTTATGAAACAGTGTGCAATGCATGAAACAAGTCTTTTTGAGATGTCAGAGGTGGAGCAGACATCGGCGATCATGTAGGTACTTCAGTAATCTTTGTCATTCAATATTTTAATGGAGTCTGCTTACATTATTATTTGTTTCCAAGCTGTTTAAGCTCTTCACACACATCTTTCTGTTTTTCATTGTTTCTCTTGTCTAGTATTTCCCACATAAGGCTAACTTCTCTATTCTGCCTCTTTACTTTTTATGCTAAATACATTTCATTTGTCTATTCTTTATCATTTTGATCAGTGAAATTCATATAATAACAACAGAAAAAAGAAACGTTTCAGATGTGATCACAGATGTAGCAACAGCAGATATCTGAACGAGATGAACAAGGCAATAGTTATATGTCAGCAGAAAGATCAAGAAACTTGCTTCCATGACATCACAGCCTATTTGGGATATAGAGATAGATTCATATTTTCTTGACCAAACAGCACTCATGGCTGTTAGGACATAGTACTAGCTTCATATTTTATTGATCAAATAGTACAAATGACAACTTGGGGACTTAGTGCTAGGTTTGTGGTATATTGGGGTTATAGTTCAAGGTTCATGGCATTTTGGGATATAGTAGTAGGTTTATATTTTATAGATCAAATAGTACTAATGACAGCTTGGGGATTTAGTGTTAGGTTCATATTTTATTGATCAAATGGGAATAGTGACAGATTGGTGATATAGTGCTAGGTTCATGGCATATTGGGGCATAGTACTAGCTTCATATTTTCTTCACCAAATGACACTCATGACAATTATAGGATTTTATTATGAAAGTATTTTGTGTAGAGGCATTGTTTATGAAAGTTTTGTGTGTATACCGATTAATTAAAAAATAGTTTTATGTATAAGAATTCATTACAAAACTGTTGTGGATACAGGAATTGTTTGCAAAAGATTCTTGTGTACAGGAACAGATTGCAAAAGTGTTTTCATCAAATAAGATGCAAGTGATAAACACATGATGAGTTACTTGGTATAGAAAAAGTTAAATAAGAAACTCTACAATAGAACAGTAACTATTGTACCATGTATATGGACACTTACTGGTGGTTTCAGCTTGTACAGATTGTCAATGTCTGACTTCAATTTTCCAATCTTCTTTGGATTGACCTTTGACTCTGACAATTGTAGAAATGCCAGACGTTTTTCTAAAACTCTAGTTTTCCTACCAGAGTCAATCATAGTTAATGCTTTCAGAACTTCAACTAAGCCAAACTGTGATGGGAGATTTAGAAAAGCAGAAGCCAGTTCATCATCTCCTCTTGCCCAGGCCATGGCTAGAGCACGAATGCATGCATCTATCGAAATAGTGAACATGTGTTAAAATGAATAATATAGAAGACAACAAAAATGATCAATTAATTTGTTGTGTCATCGCAATAATGAACAGAACTAGATAGTTGAAAAACTATGGTTAGATTTTATGGGATCATAGTAAGTTTTTCTATCTAGTAGTACAGCAAAAATATTATTGGAGCTGAATGGAGGCTCCATCATTTATATATGTATACAGTTGGCTGTCTGTTGTTATATACAAAAAGCAAACTATTCCCATTACTAAATGACTGACTGTTGTTATAAGCTAATTGCATATCCTTTACAGGATATCACAGTCTACTCCAGCATTTTTGGCAGTTTGTGTTTCTTGGCAAGTTTACGTTCAGTAGTTTGCCACTGCTTTCTGAACGACCGGCACTCATACCTTTGTATGAGAAACCAACGCAAGGTGGTCAGCATTCTGCAGCTGTGTTTCGAACGCATTATGCGGGATTACAAATTGCATTTGAAAACCCTTTGCCACAGAGCTGGTCTTGTTATAAACAAACACACACAAAACTATTCCTTACTACTAAATTTTTGACTGTCTATTGTTATTTATAAAAAGAAACTATTGCCATTACTAAATGATTGATTATTTGTTGTTATAAACACATACATACACAAAACTACTGTATATTACTAAATGTTTGACTGTCTGTTGTTATATATAAAAAGTAAAAAGTTAGTTGCATATCCTTTACAGAATGTAGCTGTCAACACCAGTATTTCTTTGGCTGTTTGTGATTCTTAGGCAAGTTTATGTTCATTAGTTTTTCATGCTTTCTGAACAACCGGCGCTCATACCATTGTATGGAAACCAGCGTAAGGCAGTATGCTTCCAAATCACCCGCAGCTGTGTTCCCACGGTATGTGTGATTACGAAATGTGTTCATAACCCCTTTCCCACAGAGCCGACATAAAAAAAGAAACTTGCCATTACTGATTGATTGACTATCTGTTGTTATAAACATGTTAGTTCATTGCATACCTTTACAGGACGTCACAGTCAACCCCAGCATTTCTTGGCTGTTCGTGATATCTTGGCAAGTTTTCGTTCAGTAGTTTGCTATTGCTTTCTGAGCGGCTAGCACTCATACCATTTTATAAAAACCAATGCAAGTCCGTTTGCTGCCAAATCGCCTGCAGATGTGTTTCGAACATGGTATATGGGCTTACAAATTGTGCCCGTAACCCCTTCACCACATAGCCGGCTATATAAACATTTACACTATTTACACTATTGTATATTACTAAACCTTTGACTGTCAGATGTTATATATACAATGAAACTATTGCTAATACTAAATGAATGGCTGTCTGTTGTTTTATATATATATATATATATATATATATATATATATATATATATATATATATATATATATATATATATATATATATATATATATATATATATATAGGTCGTTCAGTTGAAACCCGTTCCAATGGCTTTATTACAAAAGCATGAAAGAAACATTAACAGGTGTGGTAGAATTAAACAAAGCATTCATTTTGAATTAATTATGCACCATGAAGAAGTCACCATAGGCATTCAGGCAAGCATCCCATTGCTTAGGTAGGAGGTGAATGGTGTCCGCAAAAAAGGATTGTGGTTGCTCACTGAACCAAATGTTTACCGTGTTCATTACATCTGCATGTGTGTGTGAAGAAATATGAAAAGGGGGGAATGGCATTCTGAACATATGGTGAAGGGGTGTATGGACCAAAAAAGGTTGAGAACTACTGCTATAGCAGAACACCAGAAAACAAATCAAAGTAAATTTATTTTAAGAAAAGCCATTTTGTCTGTGGTAACACATGGATGTGATTCATGGACCATTTCATAATGACTAAAGAAATAAATTGTGGCTTTTGAACTTAACTGTTATAAAAAGTTCTTAGAAAATCATGAACAAAGAAGAACAAAAATACTGACAAGATCTCTGAACATAGAACAAAACTGAGTGATAAACAGTATCATGTCTCAGAAACAGAAATACTTTGGCTATATTGAGAGAGATATACTATCTTGGAATGAACAGTAAAGGAAGTCATAGTTCCTGGATGAGGAGGCTGGAGCTGACAAGCACAAAGATGGACGCAGGATCTTGCAGACACCTTGGGCATGCGGTTGCATGAGGCGGGAGAAATGGCCAGGGATTGAGTAACTTTAAGGCGGGTTGTGTTGACTGCAATGTTCTGCATAGGATCTATTACATTATGATGAGTCTAATACATGCTGTGTGTGACTTCAATCTTGCTCATAAAAAATAATACTAAATGGTGAATACTGATGCCTGATACATACTTTGTGACTTCAATATTTTTTTTATAAAATTAACCTGTTGAGTAATACTAATATAAAAACTAATGCCTAATGGACAATGTGATAGTCTAATACATACTTTATTTCTTCAATCTTGTTTATAAAACTAACCAGTAGTGTAATACTAATAGTGAATACTGATGTTTAATGTATACTTTAAGATTTTAATCTTCTTTTTAAAATTAATCAGTTCAGTAATGCTAATGGTGAATACTGATGCCTACTAGGCAATGTAATAGTCTTACACATACTATGTGTGACTTAAATCGTGTTCATAAAACAGTAGGAATAGTGAATACTGATGTCTAAAACATACTGTGTGTGACTGTGACTTAAATCTTGTTCATAAAAAAAAGTAATATAGGAATAGTGAATATTGATGTCTAATACATACTGTGTTGTCATGTGAATTTAATCTTGCTCAAAAAACAAGTAGTAATAGGAATACTGAATAATTAATAAATACATACTGTGTGTGGCAGTGAATTTAATCTTGTTCATAAAGCACATTATAGGAATAGTGAATATTGATGTCAAATACATACTGTGTTTGTGACTGACTTTAATCTTGTTCATAAAGCAAGTAATACAAATAATGAATACTTAATAAATGCATACTGTGTAGGACTGTGACTTTAATCATGTTAATAAGACAAGTGATAGGAATGGTGAATATTGATGTCTAATACATACTGTATGTGACTGTGAAATTAATCGTGTTCATAAAAAAAGTAATAGGTATAGTGAATATTGGTGTCTAATACTTACTAAGTTACTGTGTGTGACTTTGACTTTAATTAATCTTGCTCATAAAGCAAGTAATATGTAAATGTATGTGTATATATATATGAGTAATAATACTAATATGTATATGTGGCTGTGACTTCAATCTTGTCCATAAAACAAGTAATACTAATGGTGAATACTTAATAAATTTATACATACTTTGTGTGACTTCAATCTTGTTCTTCACTAGCACAGCCAGTGTTGCTGCATAGCGTACCCTATTTACATTCTGTGCCAGAAGGTGTTGCTCTGTCGAGGATGTGCCTGTAAAATAGGCCTTTGGATCGTCTTCAATACTGAGCTCCTTTTGATCCAAAACTGTCTGTGATATATCTTCATCTTTCTTATTTCTTTGGCTAGTTCTTGCATATGATTGACCTCCTCTCCCTCTGCCACGTCCTGTGAATCTACCACTTCGGCCTCGCCGTGACATAATTAGTAATGAATGCAAATATATTAAAATATTTCAGTATTTAAAAATGCAAGCAAGGTGTCTTTACAAGTTTACAATGGTGGGAAGCAGTTTGTCACTGCGTTTTAGTATTTACTGTATTTTTGGTTGCTTAGTAAACAGCTTACTAATCATAATAAAAATTAGATTAGCTGATGTGCAAGATCGGCCAACTTCTTGCTGTTGCAATACTGGTGAAATCGTGTACACCTCAGTCATAGTCTAGCCACTACTGCTGTAACTCATACTGATAGTGATACTCATTAATTTCAGAATAGTTAGTGAGGAATAAGAGCCTTTGCTTTTGTGTCTTTTACTTTTAGTAAACACTTTTTTAGTGTTCATGTTTTTATTATACTTAAATACTTAGCATTTGAAATACACATTCCACTATTAACGTGTCTGATATATATATAGAAATCGTAAAGTTGCGTGATTATTTCTATATATTGAATAGTTGTGTTGGGGGTCGAGTTCTGAGGTTTCTTTATGTAGAAGGGGGCGGGTCTTTCTCTTGCTGGCGCAAGTCGCAAGTGAGGAGGTA
Source organism: Cepaea hortensis (assembly GCA_963921405.1). NCBI lineage: Eukaryota > Metazoa > Mollusca > Gastropoda > Stylommatophora > Helicidae > Cepaea > Cepaea hortensis. The sequence continues at coordinate 75,552,803 of OY992886.1, forward strand.
CGATACAGGTTGACCTTTTGCTACACCAGTTTCCGTTTACGACAGTCGATAGTTCTTCGTCGTTCATAAGCAAGCCATAAGCTCTTAAAGACTTACATAAATAAATACACATAGTATTGTTTGGCGCTCACAGAAGGAGAGGAAAGAAGTAAAGGAAAGAAGTCTTAAACTTAAAGACTTAAACACCCTGTGCGCTGATGCCGAGTTAGCGGGTTCAACCCCGACATCGGTACGCTGGACTGAAATGTTGACTTCTCGCCCTTGCGGACGTAAATTACATGTACCACGGAAGTCGGTGTGGGTTCGCCTTATGGCGAGGGGGCATGGGTAACAGGGAAAAATAATGACTAATCCACATGCAAAATCAGTCCAGTAATAATTATAATCTCCATTTGTGGCAACTACCAGAAGTGTAGTTGTACGTGTGTGGACTACACTTGTGTTCAAATCGAACGAATGCAAAATAATAATAATAATAATAATAATAATAATAATAATAATAATAATAATAATAATAATATTAAGCGAAAAACAATTAATTGGATTTGAATAAAGAAGGCGCAAACAAAATGTTGCACAATGTATTGTCTGGCATATTTCGTCATACAACATATTCTGGAACATATTTAGCACAACATTTAGCAAACCTCTTAATGGACATGAGTAAATAATTACACTAAAGAGGTGAAAGAAGGAGATGTTTTATTAATAGTGATAAGTAGGCTAATGGTAATTCTAATGGTAACATTAGTTTATTAGCAGTTTTAGTAGCGAGAATAACTTCACAGTCTTCTTCTTCTTCTTCTTCTTCTTCTTCTTCTTCTTCTTCTTCTTCTTCTTCTTCTTCTTCTTCTTCTTCTTCTTCTTCTTCTTTGGTTCGCTACTTCACAGTAGAGACAGACAGACAGACAGAGACAGAGACAGAGAGAGTGTTATTTAAATTAGGAATTTCAGTCTTAATGCTCCATGAGTTGCTTTAATATTCAGTCTATTATCTGTTTGTGGTATTAAGTTAGACAAATGGTGCACTATATATACATTTTTATCTTTACCAAGAAGCGACCCTAGGAATTGTATGAGGTGGAGACTAGAAGGAAGGGGGCGTATGCTGCATTAACACATGAGCTAGGTATGGTTTACACTAATTAGACTGCAAAATCTGTGAGCACTGTTGATTACGACTGTGTGTGAGAGAGATTTAGACGGTGGAAAAGATACTTCTCAAAACTTCGTTAACATTTATTTTAAGTCATCATGACTAATAGATTAACATTCTTCTTATTGTTCTTCTTCTCCTCCTTCTTCGTTTTTATTCATATTGTTTTTCTTGTTCTCTGTCTGTCTGTCTGTATATATATATATATTGACTGGAACCTTCCGTCTTGACAGACGATAGTTTGTAAAATGGGGTTATCTCCCCATAACACAAAGCCTGGGCTGAATTTAGAGACCATGTGTTGCCCATGCAGAATGATCCCTCTCTCGGCTTGTCTAGTTTACTCCAGAGGAAAGGTGACACCAATACGTCTGGAACAAGACAAGCTGCAGAAGCTGCCGGATCAGCAAAGCAATGCTCTAACTGTCCGCCTATCGGAGCTTCGATCCTAGACCAGTTACCAACAAAAGCTTAGGGCCTGGTCTGCCCTGCCATGATATTTAGTCTTTTTCTTTACGTTGCATTTCCTCACACCAGGATAAGACTTGTGGACTTGTACCCTACCAATTGCGCTCTTCCGCTCTTATATATATATATATATATATATATATATATATATATATATATATATATATATATATATATATATATATATATATATAAGATATAATATCGTAAAGGTGTCCTTTACTTTATTTTTTTACTACAAACATTAATTAATCCTTGTCTGATCAGAATAGTGGAATTAAAATGGTATGACGCATTCACCAATGGTTAGCTTATGGAAAGAATTGATTGATTGTTTGATTGATTTAGGAACCGACATCACAGCATTCGGGACATTCCCATAAGCGCTCCGTCCCCATCCTCAGCAGCCAGCTAAGAGTTCCAACACTAATAATACCAGTAGCAATCTTCTTCTTCTGCTGCGTTCATCCGGAGTTTTTTTTCCGGACGTGATTGCGTTGTGCCTGTTTACAGCAGAGCTGCGTTCTTGCGCCGTTAGGCCGACACACCCGACTTCTGCGGGCATTTGTTGACCGGGTTAACCTTCCCGGCAGTAGCAATCTGATTATATGTCCGTCTCGCCTTTCCTCTGAGCGTCGATCGTCGGTCAGATCCCCTCGTCACTCCTCACTGTCGCATTCTTGCCAGACCATGGTGATCCATTTGCTCCCCCGAGGTGTACACGTGCTCCCACAAGGCCGTAACCACGTCTGCCTTATCATGCATCAATACTCCACTAAGTTTTACAGAGCCCGCCAATCTGTCCGCCTGTTCATTCCCCAGCACACCAGCATGTCCCGGAGAAAAGATCCAGACGATGCTTGTCACCCGTGACTTGCGAAGCGAAGCAAGCCACTCTGCGTGAAGCTTGCCTGTCCTCACCCTACTCAGCATGCTTTCTGAGTCAGTTACAATCACGAAAGAATTAAAAAGTTACAGTGGAAAGAAGCTGAGAATAGAACTACTAGACCAGTGGTTCTCAACCGGTGGGGAATTCCCCCCCCCCCCCGGGGTAATTTTAGGGTTTATGGGGGGGGGGGGGGGGGGGAGAAAGTAAGATTATTTCAAGATCGCGTTAATGCAAGAACCGATTACTTTATATCGTTTGTCCCTCCTTACTTTACGGTTCTGTACTTCTCGCTCTTCTGAAATTCGTTTTATAACGTAAGTAGACCTGCAAATCACGTTTTATATAGACGTCTAGACTTGGTTTAGTATGTGTTATTAAATTTAGCTTCAATTTTTACATATACTTTGTAGGGGCGGGGTGGGGGGGGGGTGATTTTATAGGGAGGAAATACGAAAAAGGGGGGAGGAGGGTGATATTCTGAACATATGGTGAAGGGGTGTATAGGCCAAAAAGGTTTGGCACCACTGTACTAGACACTACCTTGATGGAGTCCGCTTCCCTTAATACTTTCTGGAGGAAGCAAAGGCAGCAGATATGACACAAACGTAGGCCAACGTCGGAAACCTTGACCTTTGAGGTCAATAACTAAGTGTGACACACTCCTCTCGAAAAGGGAATAAAGAAGAGGAAGGATCTGTCCTTATTATCTTTTCTTCTGCTGATTCTACAAAGTTATTTCGCTTTACTTTCCTCTTCCAAGAAATTTACGCTTCTTATACACCCGTGATCTGTCAACCGTCTATATAATTCTGCCTGTTTCTGCACTCTGCTATGTCTTATGTCATCAATTCGTTGTAGTAATGTGCTCTTTTCCTGTTCATTAATGGGTACTGTCTTTATGCCAACAGTAATTCTCACTCCTTATTTCTGGACTCGATTAATTTTGTCAGTTTGATTTAGCCATTATTGATTTATATTGGTTGTTTCGGGATTTGAGATTTAAATATTGAGCACAACCCACTACTGGCAACGCTGATCGTATTCTGGTATGAACCTAAGGTCTAACCACGTCAATGTGGAAGCACTAGACTCGAGTTTCGCTCTCGTTTGAGCTCGTCAGTAGTGCATATCCTTGACCGCACCCGGAAACAAACCCCGGATCACTGGCGTGTGAAGCGGGTGTGTAACCAAGCGGCACACGCTGGACACAGCCAAATTATCATAACAGAATATTACAACGTCACCCCTCGTAGGCTGTAGCTCAAGATTTGCCCGATCGCCGCGACTGTCACGGCGAACGGGCAAATCTTGAGCTACAGCCTACGATGGGTGACGTTGTAATATTCTGTTATGATAATTTGGCTGTGCCCAGCGTTAGCCATTGTTGTCCGAGCTGCGATACCGGTCTCACTCGTCTAGCACACAGCTTCTTGATAACTTTCTCATATGTAGTACCATAAATACTTTCACGGTTTACATTTTTTGCCTTGCTCCTGTTTATATTTGTCTTAACCTATGTCTTCCATATCAGAAGGCGAGCAAAGGTAATGCAAAGATAGTTCTAATTTTCATTACGGATACACTATTTTTCTGCTAAACGCTAGCTTAGAACTCTTTCTTTATTGTTGTTTTGTTCTTCTTCATTGACTATGGCCATTACCTATATTTTACTTATGCTAATTTTCCTGTTATGTTCCTTACACACTTCGTTTAGGCTATTTATGCAGACTTGTAGTTCTGCTTCTGATTTTGTAATAAGTGCTTGATCGACCGCAAACAGAAATTCTTCAATGTTGTAATTTGCCGTTGGTTCTTCTTATGTTTTCTGTTCTTCATGAAGTGTTTTGCGGGCATTATTTGGCTGGTTTCTTTGTACATAATGTCTATATAAGTTATAAATAAGAAGAGGGGGAGGGTGGTAGTGGGGTGGGGGAAGACAGGACACAGTCTTGTCGTACTTCAGATCGTATGGTGAAGGGTTCCAAGTGTCCTCCGTTTGTTCTTACAGCAATCGTCTTTTGTTACATAAGCTCTTGAGTTATATTTAAGTGACTAAAGAAGAAGCTGATTCCTACGTGTAGCCTGTTGCTTATCAAGAATTAATAACATATCCTTAAAGGATATGACGTGGACAACCAGGATGCTTGTCGGGCATGCAGGATGCAACGCTCCCTCACCTCTTAAAATAATGAGTAAATAATCTGTTATAAGTTACTTAAGAAAAATACACGCTTTAAACACGGGTGACTAGTACAGAAGCACCTGTAGATAAGTTTGCACCATATTACCAAAAAAATACAAACAATGATGGATTACGAACCACATAAAACAATCGGTTTAACAGATTCAGTGCCAAAACAAAAAATAGGTTTAACCTACGAAAAAGGATGGCGGGAAATAGGAAGTAAGAGTGTGTCATTGCTGTGACTTAAAAGTTCTTAATGTGATAGCATACATGTTATATTGTAACGCTATGACAACGTTTCGGCGATATACAGGATGTATTTTAATTACTGTGGCGTTTTTAAAAATATTGCCGTTCCAAGTGTTGTATTTATCTTTAATGTTGCATGAACTCCACAGAGGGTGATACAAAACTTGGAACGGCAATATTTTCAAAAACCCCACGGTCATTAAAAAAAAACACAGTATAAGCTTATGGCAGATACGGGAAATCAATTAAGACGATTAATCAGCCCATAGCACTTAATCAGTGTAATTTTGTCATGTCACTGATCACGGTTCGCCGATCCTTGACCAGCTCCCCTACCTCATGCATCCTTAAGCCTTAAGACCAATGTGTCTGCAATGTCCTGTGTCCATGGTCGACCCCCTGCTTCTTCTTCCAGGAACCATGCCCTCCACTATTGTACTTGCCAAGTCACTGTGATGTTTGATGTGGCCAAAGTTTATCCGCATCACACCACTCTTTCTCTTTATAATCGAATGGATGAGAAATAAATTACCACCACAAATGTCCGAAACTTGGGTTGGATGTGACGTTGATGCTGGAGCAAGAATGTAATAAATACTTACTTTATTAGAGCTCATAGAAATGTATACCAAGATGCAACAGATCCTATATCTATACGTTATAGCCATATTATATGATAAAGTGAAATATTATACCTTTTCGACATTTTGTTGAAACTCAACATGTTAAAAATAAATATATACTTAAAGCAAAAATTCTGCAAGATGGGACATCATCATCATCATCAGCATTATCATGTGCTCTGTCAGCTGGAGTAGGCCTTCTTGTATTTCCATAGATCTCGGTCTTTGGTTTTCTGGATCAACTCTATCGATGATATTCCTCCATGTCATCGTTTCAGTCCATCCAGCATCATTGCTCTTGATCTGCCTCCACCTATTTTCTCATTGATCTTTCACAGTTGTCACGATGTTCTCTAGTGCCTCTCTTCTCTTCACATGACCAAAAAAAAAAAAAAAAAGCTGCTTGTCTCTTTCTTATTGTTGTATAAATGTTCTACTTTCTTGAGCCTTCTTCAGGCAATCGTCGTTAGTTACAACAGACACAGATATTCAATAAAACAATTTTTAAAAAAAAAGGGGGGGGGGGGCGTTCATGGCACTAGTAAATGTATGGAAGTCAACCGAAATTAACTGATTCAGTGCCAAGGGATAATATATCGCCAAATGCGAGGCCCCCTCCCCCCCCCCCCCACCCGCCATCCCATTTTAGCAGAAGGACGCTATTTCGGCATACTAGGGTCATTGTGTTATTTGTTTTGTTTCGTTGTATCTTCCGCAATTTCAATGCTCAGTGAACGGAAATTAACATTATAATACTTGTTCATTTGATTGTGTAAACAATATAAAATGACACAAATTAGTGCAGCTTTACATAACAGATTTACGACACATACAGGACGTTGCGGCGATTAGCCTTCATCAGCAAACAAACACATTCACAAACACAACATATAGTCAGGGAGATCTCCTGTGACTACATCAAAAGGTGACGACAGGACGAGAAGAACAAAAGGATGAACAAATGAAAGCAATGAAGAGAAAATGAGAATTGAAAAAAAAAATGTTCATACTTACCTCACAGCTCCGATCCGTGAGTAACTCAGAATATCCCCGACATATTCTTTTTATACCCAACCGACGGAGCGAGATGGAGAATGATGACAGGATGATAGGTGTTACGGTTCAGTGAGCACATAGAAAGAAGACGGACGGAGGCAGGAGGGCAGGACGGCAACCTGTCCGGCAGGGGCATCCGAGCAATCTCAGTGGATGCACTGACGAAGCATGAGTGGGCGCAGGAATGATGGTGGTACCGACCAAAACCACATTATGCACTCATGTATGTTGTTATGAGGCGAGTCCCAAAGTCTGGGTGGACTGATATGCGTGAGCGCACATACATACATATACACCGCTCAACAGACATTCATACACTAGTGTACATGGGCATGTGCAAGGTATATATAAGAAGAGATAGATAGATAGATAGATAGAGAGAGAGAGAGAGATAGAGAGAGAGAGAGAGAGAGAGAGAGAGAGAGAGAGAGAGAGAGAGAGAGAGAACGAACGAACGAACGAACGAACGAACGAACGAACGAACGAACGAAAATCTTTATTTTCAAAGGGTTAAGAATTGGGCACGCAGGCCCGTCTGACATTCTGCCCTTCTTCTCTATTTCCTCTCATACATTCTTTCATTCAACATCTCTTATGAAGCAATTCTTTGACAACAAAAGAACAATAAGCATTAAAACACATGAAAAATAATCAATAATAGTTTAATACATGACTCATTGAGGCAATGTTTAACATGGGCATCATAAATACCCAAGACGGGTGTAACGTCCCACACATATAGGAATGTTTTTTTGTTTTTTTTTGGCTAGTTGTCGTTCGAGATAATTTACCATTAATATTGTCTTTGTTGCTGTTTTTTTTTTTTAAAGCGGTAATGTAGTCTGTTTTGAGGTAGTGTTCAAACAGGTTGCGACTGTATGTATAATGATTGGTGTTGTCTTTGATTTCTTGTGGAAGATTATTCCACAACTGAGTGGCAGAGTATGCTAAGCTTGTTTTATATTTAAAAATTAATATTTTATATTTTTATAGGTTATTGTACAGATCCGACGATCTACCACATAGACAGATTCAACGAACCATCGCACAGACAGATTCGACAAACCATCACATAGACAGATTTGACTAAGCACCCCATAGACAAATTCTACAAACCAGTCTTCACCTTATGATACAGATCGGCAATGGAGAACCTGTTTTCGGCCAAGAGTCATTTGAATAGTTATAACATCAGTCACGGGTCATACACAACTATCAACTTAAACATTAACTTGCTGTATTTAGTCAAACATTTATTAACGCATCTCTAATGTGGTGGCTGGAGCTGCTTCTCTTTGGCGAGGCATGTGCTGTTAGCTGGTATTGATGATGTTGCTACTCGCAACTACTTTTCCAGATTTGTGTCGGTCATTCTAGAGCGCAGTCAACTCTTTGCTATGGCTTTGATTGATTGATTTAAGAACCGACATCACAGCATTCGGGGCATTCCCATAAGCGCTCAGTCCCTATCTTCAACAGCCAGCGAAGAGTTCCAACACCAATAGTGCCAGTAGCAATCTGATTATATGTCCGTCTCACCTTTCCTCTAAGCGTCAAGCGTCGGCCAGAACCCTCGTCACTCCTCGCTGCCTCAATCTTGCCAGACCATGGTGATCCATTTGCTCCTCCGAGGTGTGCACGTGCTCCCACAAGGCCGCAACCACGTCTGCCTTGTCATGTATCAATATTCCACCAAGATTTGACAGCCAGTCTGTCCTCTTTGCTATGGTAAGTTCAGAAAAGAACTGCTAGCAGCTGTAAGCTGTTCCAAACACAGAAGCTTATTTCAGTGCATGCCTCCTCTAAATGGAGAAATTCATCATAGCGTGTGTAACGTTTATAGAACGCAAGCGGTGGGAGGTTATTGTACCCAGCTTTCAGCTCATCATCGCTTTGCGGCTGTATGATTTCGTATTGCAGGTTATCAGACACATAAGCTGGTTCCATACTGAACGGTGTAGCGAAAAGTTCAGTTCCATTCGTTTACTTCTCACGTCCTTCAACGTTATATTAAACCTGTGAATTACGAGGGTAAGTTAATAAGTAAGTCACAAATGGCTGAAGAATAATAACTAAATATGATAAAAATTTGAAACCAATTTATTTTTATACATACATTGTCCCTTTATTTCTCAACATAATTTCCAGCAACATTTATGCACTTATCCCATCGTTTTGTCAGAAAAGAGATCCTCAGACATCGACAACTTGGCCTTTTACCGTCGTTATGTGGACGATATACTAATTATCACCACAGACGAGCTACAAGCAACATCGTTCCAGGCCACAATGAACAAGACGCATAAAAACATATCTCTATCTATTTAACACGAACACAACGAAGCGTTACCGTTCCTAGATATTCTAATGAGACGTAGAGCAGACGGCACAATTCAAAGATCGGTGTATCGCAAAGGAACATGGACTGGCCAATACCTAAATTTTCAGAGCTTCACACCTGTCAAGTACAAACGGGGCTTAGTACGGATCCTGTTTGACCGTGCTAGAAAGATATGCACCCAGGACACACTGACAGAGGAATTTGAAACTCTGAAGAATGTCTTAAACCTGAATGGGTACTCCACATGATTTATAAAGCGCCACTGCCAACAGCCCAAACCAAAACCAGACTTAACTACAGTCCCTAAACTCAAGGTATTCATCCAGCTAACCTTTCGAGGGGATTACATAATGCAACGTCTACAAGATCGGCTTACTACAGCAGTAGGCCGAACATTCTGTGCTGCAACTCCAGTCATTAGATATAAAACCGTACTGATTCCTACACCAGCAGTCAAAGAGCCTGTTCCTCTGTACGCCACAAACAATTGTTGTCAAAGACTGAAACAGGAGGCAGGAAGCCTGCCTCATGATAGAACACCACCGGGACGTGGGGTCAACCTCAGATAGATTAGAGGGAACATAGTGCCCGGGATCAGGGCAGGATAGATGATAGAAAAAGGGGACTATTAACTAGTCCTCACACGGAGGCGTTGACCAGATAGTTAGCACTACTGGTCACGACAGAAGCACGCCTGCGTGATCGCTACGATTGCCACTCAAACCAAAGACAGCTAATAGAAGCGTGCTAACTGACCTAGCACGCAAAGAGCCGAAGGACGCATGAAGGTCCTTCCGCGTGGCGTGTAGCGACGCGAGTGAAGGAAGTCAGACTGGGGACTGACTCTGTAGTGTTCACATCGTTAGTTAGTCGACAGATCATCCTCGCTGCACATCGAACCATTCAGTCCATAAGTGCTCGGATCCCCTCCTCAGCAAATCCCGCAGCGTGTAGCGGCTAACGACGCCAGTTCTGTGTTGGTTTATCAATCTTCTTTGGCTTCCTGCGTAGTGTTCTTGTTTGGCCACACCTCTTTTAATTTGATGCTCTAGCAGTCTGGCCATTGTTGTAGATTCACAGTCATCACTTGGTTCTCGCAAAAGTCTCACATCACGTAGAGCATTCAGAATGTCAGCCTGGTCCATGGCGCGTCCGCCCTCCACAGTAGCCTCACCTGCGAGCTTGTCAGCCCGCTCATTTCCTTGTACTCCCGCATGCCCTGGCACGAAGATGAAACTAATCTTTGCCAGCCGAGACCGCTTCAGAGGCAGCAACCATTCTCTTCGGATCGACCCCTCCTCTATCCTCTTGATCATGTTCATTGAGTCGCTAAGGAAACAAGCCCTGGTGAATGTCTGTGTCTCGAGCCATGTTATTGCTTTACTTACTGCCATGACTTCCATGGTCAGGCTACTTGTGGTTTCAGTGAAAGCACCAGAGTCCTCCTTCACAATTCTCCCTCCGGCCCGAGCTGTAAAGGCCCATGAGCTTCTCACATGTCGGACGACCGACCCATCTGTGTAGATGACCGCGTCACCGTCTAGCGAATTCTCGAAAATCAACGCTTGTACTTCAGCCTCAACAGCAGCCGGATTTTCTTGTCTGCATTTTCTATCTAATTGGATGCAAACTGAAAAGGATGTGCAGAAGTCTGTTGGCACTTGCACCCACTCCTCGCCAGGTTCTAAGTCCTCAAGTGAACACACCTGTTGAAGAATGTCTTCGGCTTGACCCATCCACGACCGTCCTCTTTTTAACCTGCTGCCCTTCACCTTCCTAATTTCACTATGCAGTGGATGTTGTGTGTTTGCGTTAATTCTGAGGTAGGCGCGTGCCCTGCAAACTTGTATTCTCTCTTCAATGGTTGGAAAATCAAGAAGGTAGCGCATCGCCCTGCATGCTGTATCTCTTGTACATCCAAGAATAATGCGCATAGCTTCATTCTGTATCCTTTCCATCCTTTCTATCTGCTTATGGCTGAGAGTCAAGATTGCCATTGCATACTCCAAAACAGACACGACCAGCCCCTCGTACAGAAGACATAGATGGCGCTGCTCACAGTTTGCTGCCGCCATCACCCGCATCGCTGCCAAACCCCGCTTGGCCTTTGTTATCACCTGGTCTATGTGCACATTATAAGCAAGGCTTCGATCAAACCGTATCCCCAGGTAATTCATTGCCTGCGTTCTTTCCACCGTCTCTGAACACAGCATTACAGTTGGTGTTGGATTGTTGACAATATGATTATTCAACGAGCACCAAGTCACTGTTGCCTTTGTTGGGTTAACCATTGCCCCAGCTTCATCACACCAAGTACTTATGCGATTGAGTTCGGTTTGTAGTTCCCCAGCAACCTCCTCTCTATCCTTACCCTGACGATACACTAAAACATCATCGGCATATGACAATGTCCTGCCAGGTCCAGTGATCTGCTCACTGGTGATTCTCACTGTGTAGGCGTTGAACAGTACCGGAGATAATGGTGATCCCTGTGGTAGGCCAGGATATATTGTTGTTGGTTCCGAAGTCCAACTGCCACATCTAAAAACTACTTTCCGTTGGAAGAGGGCTGCAGCGATCCAACTAAGGAGGAATGGACTTACGTTTAGTTCAAGAAGCTGAAACATTAAAAAATCCAGTGGTACTCTGTTGTATGCGTCCTCAAGATCAATCGCTGCAGCAACGGTTTCAGTGCCTGAGTGGAAACCTTCATAGACATCCTGGGCAAAGACTGCTGCATTGGTCCAGGTTTCTCTTTTTGGACGGTACCCACCCAGGGTAGGTGGGAAAACACCTTGCCTCTCTAGTTGGCTTGATATTTTCCTGGCAATTACCTTCTCCAGCAGCTTGCCTATTGTATTCTGCATGGTTATAATTCGATATCCCTGAATTTTTTTGTGGTCTTTGTCAGGCTTCGGCAAGGGAATCAGATAGCTGTGTAACCATTCCTCCTTGATGCTAGCACTCCCTATACTGTTGTTGTACATGTCTGCTAGTTTCTCTAGCTCATTGTCGGTACACCTATTTATGTCGTCGTATCTTATGCCATCAGGACCTGGAGCACTGTTTTTTGATCGTCGAAGCACAGCCTTGATTTCTTTCACTGTCACTGTGTCTTCATCCGGAGTGTTCTGGGCCTTGCATCTGTCTGAGGTGACCTCCTTGGCCAGATTTCGACCTCCCATGTCTGTCTGGTTGCCCTGCTCAAGGTAGCGTTCAAAGAGGGCTTTGCCCTTGTCTTCGTCAGTCCTCTGCCAGATGAGGTCCAGTGTTCACATCGTGTAGAATAGAAGATAGTTTTCGTATAGCCTAGTAGATAGAGATTAGCTATAGGGTTTAGGAAAACTAGTGACAGAGAATATTGTGACTTTATGTGTGATTAGATAGCGACTGTTTTGCAATTGTAAAGAGCCAACGGCAATAAAATGTACCATTTCATTCCTCGCACACGACTTGCAAGTTTCTTGTATGGTGTGGGAGAAGTAATCCGATGATGCCTGAAACATGAGTTGTTGACAGGCAATAGGATTAAATGTGGTGTCAGAAGTGCGGCTTGAACCTGAGTTCAAGCTATAACACTTACCCACGGCTCTAGACTAGGTTTACGGATAGGATATTACAAAGATTAAATGTTTAATTTGTGTCAGTGACGATGACGTATGCAGACTAGATCGAGTTGCCAGCAGAATTGTGCCTATCGTGATGAAATAATGTTTATTTGTGCTTATTAGAATGTTATATATTTAAATAATGTGTTTTTCAAAGTTGTAAGTATTCATATTATGTTCTTCTTTCATTTATTTATGTAATTATTTATTTGTTTTTGAATAATTGTCAAAAATGATTCATGGCGGAGCAATACAAAGGTCAGCGACAGTATTGATTTTTGCAAGCTAAAAATAGCGCTGCGCCTGTGACGTGGCACGATTGACAAACAGTTGGGCCTCGCCACTTGGAATCAGCATTTCAGTGTTTACGAACTGCGAAGCTGCTGCCTGCCTGAATCTTTACGATATATTAACTATTATTTGTTTATTTAAGTTAGAGAATGAATATATTTATTTATTTACACATTATTATTATATTTATATTTATTTAAAAGCAGTTATTGATTTTTTTTCCGTACTTTTCTATTTGTTTACCGTCACGAGGGCACTACTTTCGGCTATGCAAATTAGATTTTGTCTGCACCATACTTCCATAGATTAAACTAGGTTAGTAACGAAAGACATATTACTGTAGAACGAAGACAGGACATTGACATTAATTAGTAATTAATCGATGATCTGTTTGTTCGTGGGCATGTCAGGGTCATTGTACCAATTTGTCAAAAATCTATTTTTCGTTTACGAGTTGTTAATTGTTGCTGCTCTGTAACCAGGGTGCACTACAGCTGATAGATAACGTGAGTGTGTGCCGATGTGCCAAACAAGGTGACCTGAGTAGAAAACTCGTGTGTATTCCGGGGTGCCAAACAACGGGACCGGTGTTGCTGACGTGTTGTTCCTTGTTCTCGGGAACATTAAGATGAGTAAAACCTACGTTTTTGGCATGCATTGTGATTAATAGTGCATCTCTTTTTCAGCGTGTATTGTATGAACAGACTTTGTGCTCTAATTTTGTGGAGAATACAATTTTCCAGATTGTAAACAAAGAGTTCAATTTGTAGTGCTCAGATATTAAATAACATAGCATATTAAAGAAAAATAACGGAGTGAAGCAGTCAGTTCAGATCAACGCGAGCCAATTACCCAGCAACATGGCTACTCTAGCTGACTTCATTAAAGCAGGTAAAGAATTGCAATACACAGGTAAAGAGCTAGAACAATATGCAGATCAAAAATTTAAAGAAGCAAAGGATGCAGAGAGAGATGAACGCGCACAGGAAAGACAACACCAGATACAACTAGCTGAGATAACAAAACAAAAAGAAGTGCTAATTAAGCAATAACAATTAGAACATGATAAGAATGTTAAGCAACAACAATTAGAACATGATAAGAATGTTAAGCAACAACAATTAGAAGAAGATAAAGAATTAAAACAAAGAGAATTAGATCTAAAGCAAAAGGAGATAGATGAAATGGCAAGAGTTAAGGAAAAACAAATACAAGTAGAATCAGAGACACAGTTAAAGATGAAAGAGATGGACGTAGACTCACACGCAGAGATCTCTGCCACTAAACTTAAAAGTCAACAAGAAGAAAATAAGTTCAACAAATACAAAAATATTATCAAACCATATTGTAAAGACGATTCAATATCTGCGTGGACAGAAAATGTCGAGTATCAGTTTAAATATCACCAAGTTCCTTTAGAGATGTGGGCTATGATTTATATGAAGAACCTGAGTGGTGAGCCCCTTAAAGTGATAGAATCTATACCAATCGATCTTAGATCTGACTACCAATACATCCGTGATAGGATTATGCAACACTTTTTACTTGATGCCCCTGGGTATCAGGTTCAGTTCTCAAATTTAAAACCTAAACCTACTGAGACTTTCATTGACTACGTCTCAAATGTTCAAAGTGTACTAAATAGGTGGCTTAAAGCAGCTAACATAGGAAAAGACTTTGATAGATTGAAAAACTTAATAACTATGGATAAAGTAATATCCACGATACCATCCTCTTTTGCTAAATTTTTGCAGCAGTCAGACATTGAAACCATAGAACAGTTTGAAAAGAAAGGGTCGGCATATTTTTCTTCAAACAGAAATATTTTTAAAACTTCAAATGACTCTGAAATAGTTTCCTTTGTAAAAGATCAATCTAAAAACTATCAGAGCAATAGAAAACCATTTAATAAATTTGATAAGAAAGATAGAAATATTTCAAAATGTATCCACTGTCACCTTTTACATGACACTTATTCAATGTGTGACAAATCGCCGAGTTATCCGGCACATCTTGAAAATGTTATTAAGAAGCAACAGAACAAAAGATCTGCATACCGGCGTGCCGTTAAATGTTTTTTTGTTCCAGCTACGGCCATTATTCAAATAAGTGCCTAGGCCGCCAACGTATGAAAGCCAACAATGCTATTTTACTTGATACATCTTCTGATAGTGGTAGTGAGACTGAGTGTGATGTTGAAAATGAATTACCTGTTAACCAAACAGAAGAGGTGTGTTGTGTAAACGATATGTTGAGTTTTGACAGTTGTGAGCGATGTCACCAATTTCATGATGACGGAAAATTAGAATGTGGACATACAGTTCCATTCTCATCTGAGAGTGTGAATGCAGCCTTAGCCTCCAGAGGCAATTTAGAGTTCCACAATGCAATGGTCAATGATAGACCATGCCAATGTTTGCTGGACAGCGGTAGTACCCTTATTGGTCTCAGAAAGGAACTGGTGAGTCAAGAGGATTATACAGGTGACTCTGTCAAATGCCGAACCTTTTCGGGTAACATTGAAATTTACCCTTTGGCCAAAGCCCGTATTAACACTCCTTTCCTTTCGGGTACATTTACTTGTGCTGTACTTGACAACCCTTGTACTGATTTAATTATGGGTTGCTTACCCCAACTAAAACAATGTACTAGCGATGAAATAACTGCATGGAACCAACTGAATGCAGTTAATGCAACAACCAGAGCAGACACTATAAAACATCAAGACACACTATAAAACATCAAGACACGCTACAAGATGAGAGACTACTGGTGCTTTCTCCATCTAGCACTGATGATACCAACAGACAAAAATTCATAGAACAGCAGAAAGCTGATCCTAGTTTGTCTCCTTATTTAAAAGTATTGAAAGAACGAGCAAAAGTGACAAAGAACGCATCATGGTTCTTCAGATTAAATAATGGCATTCTTACTAGATATTATACTACTGGTAACCATGAGATTCAGCAAACGGTGTTACCTGTACAACATCGCATAACTGTGCTAAAGATTGCACATGAGTCACCGTTTGCTGGCCATCTTGCATATGACAAAACCAGGGCCAGAATTCAGGCTCATTTTTATTGGCCAGGTTTTTGCAATGATATTAAATTATTTTGTCGTTCGTGTAATGTCTGTCAACAGTTAGTACGAAAGGGTAAACATCCTACAGCTGTAGTACAACCTTCTACACTGGCTTCTAGGCCATTTGAGAGTGTGGCGGTAGATATTGTTGGACCCCTGAATCAGGTGTCCAGCAAAGGAAATCGTTTCATATTAACGATGGTCGACCTATGTACAAGGTGGGTTGAGGCAGTAGCTTTGAAGTACATCACCTCCAAAGATGTTGCCAATGTATTTCTACACCTGTTCTCACGATTCGGATTTCCACGGACCATTTTATCCGATCGTGGAACTCAATTCATATCGGCTGCAACGCAAGCCCTTACAAAAATGTTAGGGATTAAACAACATTTCACGACAGCGTACCATCCAGCCAGCAATGGGATAGTAGAAAAAATTAATGGAGATCTTAAGCATATGCTGGCTAAGGTAACAGCAGAAAACCCAGCTGATTGGGATACACTGTTACCAACAGTGCTGTTCGCCTATCGGGAGATTCCCCATTCGAGCACGGGTTTCTCACCGTTTGAATTAGTGTACGGGGCTAACCCACGTGGACCCCTAACAATTTATCATCAGGCAATAACGAATTCTATTCAAATTCCCGAACCAAAAACACCTTATGAAATGGTGACTGAAACACGAGATAAAATCATGAAATCGTGTATTATAGCTAAGGCAACTTTGGAGAGGAAGGGTCAAATCTACCGCCAATATGCCAACAAAGGGGCGAGAACAATTGAACTTGAACCAGATCAAGACATAATTCTCTTGCTTCCTGACAAACAAAATTTATTATTGACTTCATGGCAAGGGCCATTCAAGGTGGTACGTAAAATTTCAGATGTTGACTATGAAATATCAATAAACGGAAACTTAAAGATATTCCATGTCAACATGTTGAAACCTTACTATTCACGACAAGAGACAGAAATAGAGACAGACGAACACAGTACACCCACACCAAGTGATCAGACGACAGACATACACAACGCAACTACACTAGTTAGCGAGACTGGCATATCCGACAAGCATACACTTAGCGAGAATACAGAATACACACTTAGCACCACCACCGTACTGAATCAGGTGGACGACGACGGAATGGAACTACCAGTTCCTATTGTAGACAAGACTGCTACATTAGATAGCATACATATAGAACAGGGACTAACAGACAGTCAACGACGACAATTAGTAGAATTAGTGACGGAATACAAAGACATATTCTCTGACATTCCAGGTAGGACGGACAGAATCGAACACTCCATTCTTCTTTCGGACTCTAAGCCTATTAAATGCAGGCCGTACTCAATCCCACTAAGCTACAGGGAAAATCTAAATAAGGAAATTCTGAATTTAGAGGCTAGTGGGATCATCCAGAAATCCATCTCTGAGTACTCTTTTCAAATTGTTCTAGTTAAGAAGAAAGATTCTACAATTCGTCTGTGCGTGGACTATCGAAAGCTCAACAACGTCACCAAGATCGACGCAGAGCCAATTCCTTCCTGCGAAGATCTTATTCTTGACATGTCCACCTCCAAAATCTTTTCTAAATTAGATCTCACTAAGGGATATTGGCAGGTCCCTATGAAGTCTCAATCCATCCATCTTACTGCTTTTTCAACACCTTTAGGACTTTACGAGTGGCGTTTTCTTCCTTTCGGACTTCGAAACGCTCCTGCCACTTTCGTACGCTTAACTAGAGATCTACTTCATGGAGTGACGAATACAGTGACCTATATAGATGATATATGTGTCTATACTGATGACTGGACAACACACCTACTGAAACTGAGACATGTCTTTAATAGGTTGCGACTCTTCGGGCTCACTGTCAAACCGTGCAAAGTCGAATTGGGCCTAAAAGAAATAGATTTTTTGGGTCATGTCATTTCTCAAGGTCAACTATAGACTGACCAGAAAATTATTACCAAAATTATGAATCTGACCATGCCTACCACCAAGAAACAGGTCAGAAGCCTTTTGGGGTTAGTGAATTACTATAGTAAATTTATTCCAAATTTAGCGGAGATTACAAGTGTATTTTCCAATGTTTTAAAAGCTTCTGTAAAATTGGATGTCAAAGATGCATTATTAATTTCTGCATTGTCAAAATTGAAAATTTTGTTTAGTAATGTTCCAATCCTCCGCTTGCCTAATCCGAGGCTCGTTTATTATCTTAGGACAGATGCCAGCAGGATCTCCATCGCTGCAGTACTAGGCCAATTTTATGAGGGCATCTTCCATCCGATTTGCTACGTGAGCCGTAAGATCACACCCACCGAGTCCAGATATTCCATATCCGAGTTGGAAGCCTTAAGCGTCATCTATGCGGTGAGAAAGCTGCATCGATTTCTGTCGGGTGTGCACTTCATTGTCCAGACTGACAACTCCCCAATAACGGTCATACAGAGTGGTGTACATCGAAATGACCGAATATACAGGTGGTCGCTAATACTACAAAATTACACATTTAGAATAGAACATATTAAGGGGAAAGATAACATCTTGGCTGATACCCTTAGTCGACCATCTGATGTAGCAATACCAGAAATTTCCACATAAGAGTGTAGAGTAATAGATGTTAATTTAGTGCAGTCAAATATTCTATGTGAAATATGTTAGAAATACATGAATATTATGTCCTGAACTAAGTACCAAAAACATTGACCTGCTATGTGTCCGTAGACATCAAAAGTAAGAACTTTACTCTGGGAACAAATATATCACCTTGTGAACTAGGACAGCTTATTACTTGCTAAGCTCCATATATGTTCCTGTGAATTAGTTGTGTCAAACAGAGAAAAACAGTGTCAAGATGATTATATACATACAGACACGAAACCAGTGGTCTACTTTACAAACGAACTCTACAGGTGCAATACCCATAGAACAAATATGACTGTGTAATGGATTTCAAATACCCAGAACAATTGTATAGATATTATGCCAATGAAAGCATGTTTCTGAACATTAATGGCAACGACTAACCTGAGGTATTTAAAGACCATGTATATATAAACTTAATGTGATATGTATCATAATGTTTTAATATAGTGATAAAATATAGATAGATTATGTCATTTTAATTTATATTTAGAGTTAGACAATATAATATTTTTCATTTTTTTTTTGGTAGATAGAATATTAATTTACATATTTATTTAGCTTTAAAATTAGATTAGGATAGTAATTTAAACATGACAACTAATTATAAGAAGTTTAGATATGAATAGTATCATTCAGTGTATTATATTTCACTTTGTTTCATTTCATTTGATTTCATTCCATCTTAACCAATCCATTTAACAAACGTTATCATTTAGTAGCATGATTAGGTTACACCATAATAGAATAGAAAGATTATACACTTAAAGATACATCATTTACACCATATAGAATAAGATCAATCATATATTTTGTTTCATTTAAAAACATTAGTTAGAATATCACCCATTTTAGAAAGGGACGTAACTTATTACAGTTCACATCACCCATTTCACAAAGGGACATAACTCATCTCACATCAATTTCATTTCACATAGGTAAATTATATCCCTTAAATTAGATAAATATTAGGAGTAATGTAAGCTTATTTTAGGATTAATATGACAGATAGATTAACACAGTAAATGTATATTTATAGAACTAGTATTAGTATGTCAGCATTTAGAGTAATATTTCTGTAGAATACAGTGGTAAAGAATACCAGGGTACAAACCATTAACCCTTTTTTCTTACATGTAAATATGTTGTAAATACTTGACGTGTGCAACGGTTGATGCACAGTCATTAGGCTCAACTCTGTCAAACTGAGCCAAACTTGTACAGTGTCACTCCAAGGTTTTTAAATAACTATGAGGGTAAAAGATGCGTGACAAAAATGAGAGTGAAAGTTATGTGACAGAAATGAAGGTAAAAGATGTGTGACAAAGGTGAGTGTGAAAGATGTGTGACAAAAGTGAGGGTAAAAGAGGTGTGACAGAAATGAGAGTAACAGATGTGTGCCAATAGTGAGGATAAAAGAAGTGTGACAGAAATGAGGATGAAAGATGTGTGACAGAAATGAGGGTAAAAGATGTGTGCCAATAGTGAGGGTAAAAGAAGTGTGACATAAGGGAAGGTTAAAGATGTGTGACAGAAGTGTGAAAGTGAGAGCGAATGTAAAATATACAAGAGAGAGTGAGAACAGTCGGCGGATTTTTTCTGCCGCTCAACAAGACTTTTTATTTTTGTTGCCGTCAAAGGTTGGTTTCAATGTTGGAAATGTGTTGTAATGAATGTATTTTGTGTAGTTTAGTTTAGGACCTTAGTGAAAGTATTTTGAGTCTCATAAGACAGAAACGTAGTCACAGATTTGTATTATACACATGTTTGTGACCACAGTTAAATGAATGATGGCACTTGAAAAACTAACTTACATACACATGATAGTTAGATACACATGTTAGAGGGTAGATTATACGTTTAATTACATCCAAACACACAAACAACCAGAAAAACAAACATATAAATTGCATACACTTTTATTAGATCAAAGGGAGATAACTCCGGGTCAGGGGACATAATAGACAACGAAACACTAACTTAACAGTGAAATATGACTTTACACGCGGAAGCGAGATAGGTAAAGCCTGTCGCTCACAGCTTGTGTAATGGTTGTTTAATATTATATGGGGGACATGAAGCAATTCATGTGTTGACCTTCAGAAAGTCAACTTTGTATGGGTAGTGAGTTAATTTACTATTTGAGGGCAGGTCTTATAAGACAACGGTCCGGTTCAGACATACCTCTAATTAATATAATATTGCGATTGAGAAGAGGGCTCACGCCAACCAGACAAGTTTGTGGCGATTGCCAGTAGCCAAGTAAAGTGATGCTACATTGTGACATTAGTCAGTAGGTCTATTGAGTAGCCCAAAGCCAGGTTATCTACAGTCTTTGACAAAAATTAGACACACTAATTTTTTAGAAACCTCTTGCGTCACAACCAATGAGTCAAAGTTAATGACGCAACACAGGAGGGGAGGGTGTGTGTCAAAGACTGAAACAGGAGGCAGGAAGCCTGCCTCATGATAGAACACCACCGGGACGTGGGGTCAACCTCAGATAGATTAGAGGGAACATAGTGCCCGGGATCAGGGCAGGATAGATGATAGAAAAGGGGGACTATTAATTAGTCCTCACACGGAGGCGTTGACCAGATAGTTAGCACTACTGGTCACGACAGAAGCACGCCTGCGTGATCGCTACGATTGCCACTCAAACCAAAGACAGCTAATAGAAGCGTGCTAACTGACCTAGCACGCAAAGAGCCGAAGGACGCATGAAGGTCCTTCCGCGTGGCGTGTAGCGACGCGAGTGAAGGAAGTCAGACTGGGGACTGACTCTGTAGTGTTCACATCGTGTAGAATAGAAGATAGTTTTCGTATAGCCTAGTAGATAGAGATTAGCTATAGGGTTTAGGAAAACTAGTGATAGAGAATATTGTGACTTTATGTGTGATTAGATAGCGACTGTTTTGCAATTGTAAAGAGCCAACGGCAATAAAATGTACCATTTCATTCCTCGCACACGACTTGCAAGTTTCTTGTATGGTGTGGGAGAAGTAATCCGATGATGCCTGAAACATGAGTTGTTGACAATTGTATTTACCAATTCACATGTAGATGCCAGGCCTTCTACATTGGTAGAACAGAGAGACAGCTTAACAAACGAGCGTCAGAACACATACCTCGATGGGTCAACAAGATACAACACACAGGAGATGCTAGCCTCGTGGGGCCTACACACCGGAAGCTCCCGGCGTCTTCAATTGGTAGGCACATTGTCGAGAGCGGCCATGTGGTTGACAGAGACACTGCCTTTCGCGTGTTGTTTAACACAAAAATTACTCGCTTGTGAAAATTTGCAGAAGCAATTATGATCAATCAACAGAAAGACATGTTAGTCAGCTTAAAATTACCGTGGTAGATAATTGACATTACTGTGCGAATATGTGTATATTTCAACTTGAAGGATTTATCTAGTATATTCACGTAAGTTGTGTGATTTCTGCAGTATGTACCTGACGAGATGCAGCAAAATATGCCAGGCAATAAATCGTGCAATCTATTGTTTGTGTCTTCGTTATTCAAATTCATTACGGGAAAACATTGTTTTGAGCTTGTCTCTTTCTTATTGTTGTATAAATGTTCTAGTTTCTTTAGCCTTCTTCAGGCAATCGTCGTTAGTTATAACAGACACAGATATTCAATAAAACAATTTAAAAAAAAAGAAGCGTTCATGGCACTAGTAAATGTATTGAAGTAACCGACATTAACTGATTAAGTACCAAGGGATAATATATCGCCAAATGTGACCCCCCCCCCCCCCCCCGCCACCGCATTTGAACAGAAGGACGCTATTTCGTCATACTAGGGTCAATGTGTTATTTGTTTTGTTTCGTTGTATCTTCCGCAATTTCAATGCTCAGTGAACGGAAATTACATTATAATACTTGTTCATTTGATTGTGTAAACAATATAAAATGACACAAAGTAGTGCAGCTTTACATAACAGATTTACGACACATACAGGACGTTGCGGCGATTAGACTTCATCAGCAAACAAACACATTCACAAACACAACATATAGTCAGGGAGATCTCCTGTGACTACATCAAAAGGTGACGACAGGACGAGAAGAACAAAAGGATGAACAAATGAAAGCAATGAAGAGAAAATGAGAATTGAAAAAAAAAAAATTTCATACTTACCTCACAGCTCCGATCCGTGAGTAACTCAGAATATCCTCGACGTATTCTTTTTATACCCAACCGACGGAGCGAGATGGAGGATGATGACAAGATGATAGGTGTTACGGTTCAGTGAGCACATAGAAAGAAGGCTGGACGGAGGCAGGAAGGCAGGACGGCAACCTGTCCGGCAGGGGCATCCGAGCAATCTCAGTGGATGCACTGACGAAGCATGAGTGGGCGCAGGAATGATGGTGGTACCGACCAAAACCACATTATGCACTCATGTATGTTGTTATGAGGCGAGTCCCAAAGTCTGGGTGGACTGATATGCGTGAGCGCACATACATACATATACACCGCTCAACAGACATTCATACACTAGTGTACATGGGCATGTGCAAGGTATATATAAGAAGAGATAGATAGATAGAGAGAGAGAGAGAGAGAGAGAGAGAGAGAGAGAGAGAGAGAGAGAGAGAGAGAGAGAGAGAGAGAGAGAGAGTGAACGAACGAAAATCTTTATTTTCAAAGGGTTAAGAATTGGGCACGCAGGCCCGTCTGATATTCTGCTCTTCTTCTCTATTTCCTCTCATACATTCTTTCATTCAACATCTCTTATGAAGCAATTCTTTGACAACAAAAGAACAATAAGCATTAAAACACATGAAAAATAATCAATAATACAAGACTCATTGAGGCAATGTTTAACATGGGCATCATAAATACCCAAGACGGGTGTAACGTGCCACACATATGGGAATGTTTTTTTTTTTGGCTAGTTGTCGTTCGAGATAATTTACCATTATTATTGTCTTTGTTGCTTTTTTTTTTTTTTAAAAGGGGTAATGTAGTCTGTTTTGAGGTAGTGTTCAAACAGGTTGCGACTGTATGTATAATGATTGGTGGTGTCTTTGATTTCTTGTGGAAGATTATTCCACAACTGAGTGGCAGAGTATGCTAAGCTTGTTTTATATAAGTCTATCCTAGGTTTAGGGACATGAAGTATATTTAGTCGTTCACTATGACTTGCGTTATATTTAAACAATGGCCAAAGGTAGCTTGGGGCATTTTGAAATAGAGAGAGAGAGAGAGAGAGAGAGAGAGAGAGAGAGAGAGAGAGAGAGAGAGAGAGAGGAGGTGGAGGTAGGGAGGGAATGAGAGAGAGAGAGGTAGGTATCGTTCCTATGATGTGCCTCATGGGGTATGCTGAGTAGGTCGGTCTACAAATACGAGGCTTCACTCATACTGTTCCCTATGAAATAGGGTAAGTAAGGTTGATTGTTATACCACGTATTATAAGATCATATCACCCAATTCTTGTGTTATTGGGGTTGTATAAGATCCGACAACTGGTAATACACATGATATGGATAGGCACAGAGAAGCAAGATTATTTGGATCAAACCCCGGATCCTCCCCCGATGTGTCTCCACCTTGACGTGGTGGGGGTGCTTGCGTGTCCCATCGACCTCATGAGCTTGCCGATAGATGAAAAACTACATATTGGACAGCTTATGGGATAGGGACCAGACTAAGAGAGACACAACCTGCTGCTCTGCAGGTAGACTGAGGATAGCAGTCAAAAATTTAAATCCGGTGCACGAAGGCAGACGTTCTTGGTCCGGACAAAACTCTTAAAAGGCTCCCTGTCGAGGGCTGTGGCTGAACGCCGCTAAGCCACAAACCCTCGGATCTGAGAGCTGGGTCGATACCAGCCTACCGAAAAATAGAGGCGTGATACTGAGCAAGCTACATGCTCAGGTCTGATACATGTTCGAAGGCTCTCACCTGGGGGATATGAGGGATTCCCGGATGAGAGGGCCTGGCCGTTTCTCGTTCACTGCTGAACGAAGGTAAGGTGCTGAGCCGGCAGCACATGTAGCCTACCTCGTGAGCGAGTACAAAAAGTCAGAAAAGTGCCCCAGTCGAAGGAAATGATTACGAAAACTGTCTGTATCTAACTACATAGAGAGTGTAGACAAAAGTGGAAGAACGTCTCAATGACGCGAAATGGAACGCACGGCGAGCGAACCTATTGCGTGGTCTGAAGTCAAAAGCAAAAGCTTACCGAGTGGATGGCGCTCGCAGTCTGACCGCTCCTGGTGTGTGCTTGAGCGATCAGTGGCAAGCGAGATGCCCAACACATGGAAGTGAGGAACTAAAGCAGCCATGAGCAGGACGTGGCAACTCCTCGGGTGAGCCCAGTCTCAGAGCAATATGTGCCGGCTCTGCAATTATGGAAGCCGCCTTGGATAGCGAGGGAATGCCCATGGACTGCTCCTGCCTTCCCTTGAGGGACGACCGCGATGTCGTTGATCGTTCTATCTTGACCAGCTGAGATGTTGGCGACATCACAACAATCTAACGTGCCTCGAAACCAGAGGAAGGCTAACCTCATTAAAAAATGCCCGCAGGAAGTCGGAAGTGTCGTCCTACGGGTGGCAAACTAAAAATTGACACTACGCAGTTACGTCCGAGTGAAATGTCTAGTCCGAATGTCTCTCGTGCTAGGAACAGCTTTGACTACCTAGTTTATGAATGCCGCTCTTGTTCGGAACAGCTCTTACTAGGTAGTTTTCCGAATGTCTGTCGTGCCTGGAACAGCTCTGACGGGCGCAACGACAAGCACATGTCCGAAAACTCGCTGAGTGGATACCGTCTGCAGACCCCTCTGGTTTGTACGGGAACGGCACGGGGCGAACGAAATACCCAATATATTGAAGTGAGGATTTAAAGCAGCCATGAGCAGGACGTTACGATTCCCTCGGTAAGCCCAGAACCAGGGCGCTATGTGTCGGCCCTGCAACTATGGAAGCAACCTTGGATGGCGGAAAATGCTATGGACTGTCCCTGCCTTCCTTTGAGGGATGACCGTTGTCTTCGACCGTTCAACCTTGGCCAGCTGGGTTGTAGATGGCACTACAAAAGTGAGTCTCCCAGGAATGCTACCTGGTCAAAAAAGCACGCTATAGTCGGATGTGTTCGCCTACGGGTTTCGGCCCAAGGGCGCATAGCCTATCAGACACACCGCAATCACATCTTAAAAAAACAAAACACTCCGGATGAACGAAAAGAAGAAAAAGAAACCCCGGATCACTGGCGTGTAAGGCGGGTGGTAACCACTTGACGTAACACAATTATCACACTAGAACGTCACCCACCATAGGCTATAGCTCAGAATTTGCCCGATCGCCGCGACTGACATCCGTCAATCGATGTGGCCCCAAATGATCAGGTCTTCTCGACTGGCAAGGCACAACATGCCGCCTAAAGTTCAGCGAGCAATAATCAAATTGATTTTTTGGAAATTTAAACATTAAGCACAACTCAATACTGGCAACGCTGATCGTACTCGGGTACGAACCTAAGAATTCTCCACGTCAATTTGGAAGCACTAGACTCGAGCTCCGCTCTCGTTTGAGCTCATCAGTAGTGCATATCATCATTGACTGGACCCGAGATCGAACCCGCTAAGCATTTGTTGCAAGTGTCTAATATTTCCGGTTAGCGGGGTAGGGGTATCCCCTATCAAAGGAGATGTAAGACGCCTCCTTTCCTCCGTTAGTCTACGGGACACCCTTGGGCAAGGTGGAGTACCCGTTTAGCCCCCCCGATCAGGGTTACGTGAAGCCATGGAAGCAGGTGGTGGATGGAGTGTGAGAGCAGCCGACAGATTGTTGTTGGTTATGGTCTTGCACTCTGCGGCGATAGGCAGATGATCTCATCAGTAGAGACAATGGCTATGGCCACCGACTAGTACAGTCACTGCCCAGAAGGAAAGCAACGGCAAACTACCTTCTGCAAAACTTGCCAAGAAACCATAACAACCATGAAAGAAAACATAATAAGAAAGAGATCTGGTGGCGAGACCCCCAGGCCAGGCAGATCAGATAACACTGGGGAAGAGTGTGACGCAGGGACCAGTACTAGTAATCGTGATGACGGAGTTAATCCTGACTGTGTTACCAAGGAAATTCCCTGTGTCAGACTAAGAAACAGAGTGAGAATGGCAACGTGGAATGTGAGAAGTCTGTATGAGGGAAAGCTTAAAGTAGTGTGTGATGAGATTGAGAGGTTAAACATTCACATTTTAGGAATTAGTGAACATCGCTGGAGCGGCAAGGGACATTTCACAACTGAAAATGGAAGTATTTTCATTTATTCTGGTAGAGATGTCGGAGGCCAGAGTGGAGTGGCATTTTGTTTAGATAAGACAACTGCAAAAGCTTTAATGGGATATAATCCAGTTAGTGATAGAATCCTCACTATTAGACTTAAAGGCCGTCCAAAAAACACAACTCTCATACAGATATATGCACCTACTTCAACAGCAGAGGAGGACGAAATTTAAGATTTTTACAACACACTACAAGACACATTAAATAAGATTGGTCATAATGATATAGCAATAATAATGGGAGATTTTAATGCTAAAGTAGGTGCAGGAAGAGCTGAAAATGAGAGACACATTTTAGGAAAATTTGGATTAGGAAATAGAAATGATGCAGGTGACAAATTAATTGAATTTTGCACAGAAAATGAGTTAACGATAGCCAACACACTTTTTAAACAACATCCAAGAAGACTCTTCACATGGAAGTCTCCAGACAGTTTTACCAAAAATCAGATAGATTATATTTTAATACAAAGAAGATGGAGATCAAGCATAACATCTGCAAAAACCCTACGAAGTGCAGACTGTGATACAGATCATCAGTTATTAGAAGCAGATCTGAAATTAAAACTCAAAAAGCTTACCCGAGGACCAAGGCCACTTCGTTTTGATCTCACACAAATACCGGACGCATACAACATAGAAGTTAGGAATCGCTTTGGGGTCTTGATGTCTGTACAAGAAGAAATGACACCTGATGAACTGGCAGTACAAGCTAGAGATATCTTGATAACTGCAGCCAAAGATTTCATTCCGACCAAGAAAACGCAACGTAAGCCATGGATTACATCAGACACGTTAGAATTAATAAAACAACGAAGGGAGCTGAAACAGAAAGGAGATGAATCCGATAGCAGGATGAAGTATAAATCTTTAACTCGAGAAATAAGAAAGAACACAAGAAAGGACAAAAATCAATATATACAAGATAGCTGTACCAGAATAGAGCAATATCATAAGGCTGGAAGAGATTATGAAATGTTCAAGGAAATGAAGTTATTGACAAGAAATGTTCAACCTCAATTGAATGTTATCTGTGACAAGATGGGAAATACCTTAACAGAATCTAGACAAATTCTAGAAAGATGGCAGGAGTACTGCAGTGGAATGTATGATATGAGTGACAGTGAGGATATGAATGAGATACATGAGCCAATGACAGCAGAGACAGAACCTGAACCCTCATTAGATGAAATTGCTTGGGCTATAAGGAACCTGAAGAATGGTAAATCACCTGGATGTGATGAGATACCAGCTGAACTAATTAAAGCAGGAGGAGAAGAAAGCATACACATATATCATGCATTATGTACAAAGATTTGGAAATATGGTATATGGCCAAAAGATTGGAAGAGAACTATCTTCATTCCAATACCAAAAAAGGGCAACCTGAAATTATGCACCAACTATAGAACTGTTGCCCTGATAAGTCATGCAAGTAAAATTCTACTAAAAGTCATAATGCGACGACTTAGTAAGAAAATGGAAGAAGAGATTAACGTAGTTCAAGCTGGATTTAGACAAGGAAGAGGAACAAGAGATCACATATTCAACATGCGTTTAATAATAGAGAAGTGCAGAGAATTTAATGTAAACCTATTCTCATGTTTTGTGGATTATTCAAAGGCATTTGACTGTGTACAGCATCAGAAACTTTGGGAAATCATGAGGAATATGGGCTTTCCTTCACATGTAGTACATCTCATAAAAATGCTATATCTAGACCAACAAGCAGCAGTTAGAATAGATGGCGAGACATCAGATTGGTTTGACATCAAGCAAGGAGTCCGTCAGGGCTGCGTGCTGTCACCCTATTTGTTTAACCTGTATGCCGAAAATATAATGAGAAATGTAAGAGATGATATAAACAGGGAGCCATATGATGCCCTAAATATTGGCGGTCATGACATACCAGAGATTCGATATGCTGATGATACAGTATTACTATCCACAACACAGAATGGCATAGAAAACCTAATAGCCTCAACACAATTGAATAGTGAAAATCACAACTTATATCTTAACATAGCAAAAACTAAGATAATGCATACAGATAAAACTACTATGGAGAAAGAAATATACATTAATGGGAGAAAATTGGAGGTGGTGGAAAATTTTGAATATCTTGGGTCATTGATTACGAATAATGGTGACACAATGAAAGAAATAAAACGGCGACTATCCATTGCTCTTCAAAGACTAAAACAGATGAATAAATTATGGTGTGGGACAGACAGAACTACAAAAATTAGATTTTTAAGAGCATGCATCTTTCCCATTGCAACATACGCCTGTGAGACATGGACACTTACTAAACAAGCTGAACAGCGCATACATGCCTTTGAATATAAATGTTATAGACGAGTTCTAAGAATATCTTGGGTAAAGAAAAGAACAAATGCATCCATACTTCAAGAGTTGAATATTGAGGAGGGATGGCTATTAAAGACGATAAAACAAAGAAAATTGAAGTATTTTGGTCACTTGAAACGTCACGACAGTTTGGAGAGAACAATAATGGAAGGGTATATGCCTGGGAAGAGAGGAAGAGGAAGGCCAAAGAGAAGATGGGTGCAGGATGTGGCGGATGATCTCCAGATGGGTGTATCAGACGCGGGACATCTTGCTTGTGATCGAGAAGTTTTCCGGAGGGTTGTTATGGGAGCGAGGTTCTGTAAAGGACATGCTACTGAATGAATGAATGTCTAATATTTAATAATCATATGATATATGTAGAACAGAAAAAATATATTTTGGTCTACACTCGGTCCATTTGACGACAAACTCTGTGGAGTTGTCAACAAGCTTAAGCTGACGGCTACTTTCTTTGAGTGTTTTTTCATATTGACTTTTGAAGATAAAAGGAAGAGGAAGAAGAAATATAGGCTAAAGATATGAAGTTATCAACCAGGATCCTTGTCATACATGCCAGTTTTGACACTCGTCACCAGTTACAAATGACCAGTTACAAATAAAAGCAACAATAATAATATTGCATTGCATAAAAATAGAATTAAAATATAAGATTAGTTTAGATTGTAATATAAATATATAAAACGCTTGTAATTTTATTCGATATAAAAGGTTTATTTAAGATTTAATAAATTCACGGAATATGACTTGCAAAATTGGGTAAAGTATAAATAGCAAAATGACATAATGCAAGCTGGCTATACGACCTGGGGCGTGTACAAGACTAGGCACTAGGCACTAGGAAGTTGATTGTCGTGTTTATTTAACAAGCCTTAGACAAGGTCAGATATACATTTGAAAGCTTTCCCGCATCTAGATTGTTGAAATGGCACCACCTATGGTATCTTTGGGCAAGAAGGAGCCATTGAAGCTGGTGTTTGACGATGTAAGTGAATATGTTGTGGTTAAAATTGTGTTCACACTAAATAAACAAACATTTGCACCCGTCACTCACTGTCTCACTCAGTCACTGTGTCTCAGTGTCTGCAGCTTTTGCGTAAGATGATAAGAAGAATGTGATGATAAGATTCTTTCTTATCTATAACATTTTGAGTACGGAAACTGGCGTATCTATAAATTAATTTATAATTTCAATAAATAAACAAACATTTGCAGCTGTCTGCAGCAGCATGTGAGATGACAAGATAAGAATTTTATTTTTATCATCAGTTTCAGTTTAGTAGTGTAGTATCCAGAACTACTTAGGTAACTATAATAAATTATAAATTAATTGATAATTTCAGTTTATTATAAGTTAATATAAAGTAATAAAGTATAAGTAAGTCCTTTGGTGGGCACGTTAGCAAAGTTGATAGGGGACTGCACTGATAATATCATCATGAGCACGATAAGATGAGGGTTCGATGCTTGGGCTTGTCACCTGCTTGATGAGGGAAAGATTGGCCACCTATTACTCCGTGCGTTCAGGCCAACAGAATGTCATGGCCCTATGACATATCATCACAGACTCATAGTAGGACAATGTTTAAAATGTGTCAGCACTAAACTTAGAACAATATTGAACTCATTAAATTGGATTTAAATGTTGACTTCTCGTTCAGAAAACAGTGGCAAAACGTAAATTTGCATAGAGAATCAACCAGGGATTGATTGCATTGTCGTACAAAGGCCGTGCTGTATTAAAAAAAAAACAACCATCAATACTAGTACAGTTACATGGATCAGATAAATTGGGAATCATGAAATCATTAACTATTAAAGTAAAACATTTATTAATTGGTGCCTGGCTGAATGGTGAGACTAAAATGATATGAAAAGAATCACCAATTTAGAGCTCATGGAGAGAACTAAATAAATTCCACTGAATGAACGAACAGGATTTGCAACATTTAGTAGATGTGGTTATTTATATATATACATTGAACGGGACGCAGAGGTGTTTCCAAGGCACCAGGGCCGGGTTATATACTGGCCAAGGCCTATTGACATGCCCTCGTCGAGCATCCTGGGCAACAGGTCCCTTCGGGGTCCTGGCTAAAGTCAGTAGGATCGCCGATTCCTCCGAAGTCGGAGTGTCTGCCTGTACAGCGAGGAACCACCAGTCTGCACACCAATAAGCCAGACATGGGACAACGGATACTCATGCAAACCTCAGGTCCAGTATAACATCACACTGATGTTGGACAACAGGATGCCTTCATCCGACATACAGGACTTCGCGTTGGAGCTCAAGCCAACAAACACCAGCAAGCATATACATTGAACAACTACGGTTAGAATTAAATTGTAAGAAGACTGAGATTATGGTCATCTCTAAGAAGAAAGAAATACTACAATGTAATTGGAAATATTGTTAAACAAGTAAATCAGTACACCTATCTCAGAATAGTCATAACATTTGTTGGGAGGTGTCTTGAAAAGATTAGAACAAGAATTGCTGTGTCAAAGGTTGGCCAATGAAAAGAAAATTGCAATGAGAAAATGAGTGTTGAAGTACTACATAAAACCTGTACTTTTGTTTTGATGTGAGATGTGGCCGGTGAGCAGACAAGTTGAAAAACATCTAGTGGCTGTGGAAATGTGGTTTCTGAGGGCATTGCAAAGTATACCATGGACAGACAGAAAAACCAATCAGCAAGCCCTAAAAGAAACACATAGAGCCTGTGCTTTTGTATGGATGTGAAGCGTGGACAATGAACAGACAAGCTGAAAAACATCTGATGGCTGTGGAAATGTGGTTTCTGAGGAAAATGCAAAGAATACCATGAACAAACAGAAAAACCAATGACTAAGTCCTACAAGAAACAAATGAAAACCGTAAACTGATTAGAGAAATTAGACTTAGTCACAATTTTGTGGTCACGTTATGAGAAGAAATGAATTGGAGAACTTGGTGACAACTGGCAAGATCGAGGGGAAGAGATCAAGGGGAGGGTAGAGAAGTAAATACCTGGATGACTTGGCCACGTTGTATGGTTGAGACAGGAATGCTGAGCTGATCCACGACTCTGGTTATCGAGTGAGATGGCAAAACATGACTGCCCACGCTTAACGGCAGGGCACATGATGATAATGATGAAAAGAAACAAATGAAAACCATAAACTGATTAGAGAAATTAAACATAGACATTCAAGATGTTTTAGCACAGTATGAGAAGAAATAAACTAGAGAACTTGGTGACATCTGAATAAATGGAGGGGAAAAGAACAAAGGGAAGGCAGAGAAGTAAATATCTGGATGGCTTGAACAAAGAGTTGATTCACAACTCTAGTGATTGTGGGAGTTGGCACAGCATGACCACCCAAGCTTATTGGCATGGCACATGATGATGGCGAATCAAGATGTGAAGAAAATAAGATGGCATTGAATAGAAATATCAATTAGGGAACCCTTTTAGGTCACTAAGACAGTTCATAAGTAAACATACATGTATTGTTTGGCTCTCATAGAAGTAGAGTAAAGAAATAGGGATTAGAGGACACACATGACAACAT
Organism: Cepaea hortensis; assembly: GCA_963921405.1. NCBI lineage: Eukaryota > Metazoa > Mollusca > Gastropoda > Stylommatophora > Helicidae > Cepaea > Cepaea hortensis. The sequence goes on from OY992886.1 coordinate 75,585,638, forward strand.
ACAAATTGAAAGCTATAGTTACCGACCGAGATCCTGCATGACAGGTTCGAATCCCAGTCTAATGCGTTCTCTAATCCCTAATTCTTTTCTTCTATGAGCCCCAAACAATACCTAGTAGGCCTCTTTCAGTCCTGAGGGACTATAGAGTTGTGCCGCTGGGGAGGTACCTGGCATCGCCGCTGGTGACTGTATAGTCCGATGCGAGAGTGACAATCTCTGTCACAGTTTCCGCATCTGTAAGACGAGGCAAGTCCCGCAGTAAGTGACTGCGTTTTAAGCCTGTGCCCCCTACCCTCAGTTTGTTGGATCAGATTGCGCTCTAAGAGCACCAGTCCGTTTCGTACATCTCTTCTCCAGGAGCATCTGTCTGTTGCAACTCTTTCCCACATGTCTGGATCTATTCCAAGGGTTTTCATATCTTGTTTACACACATCCCTATATTGCATTTGGGGTCTTCCGGTTGGCCTCTTTCCTGTGGCTAGTTCTCCGTATAGGAGATCTTTGGGAATACGTTCATCCTCCATTCGAGATACGTGGTCCAGCCACCGGAGACGTCTCTGCTTGAGGAGGGAGTGCACTGTGGTAATATCTGCTCTTTCAAGCACCTGTTTGTTTGTTATGTGGTCTTTCCATGTTATGCCCAGGATACGTCTCAGACATCTCATGTGGAAGGAATTCAACTTTCTTTCCTGTCTTAAATACAGGGTCCAGGATTCAGACCCATAGAGTAGTGTGATAACAACACAAGCTTTATATACTTGAGCTTTTGTACGCTCTGTTAGTCTATTATTCTCACTTGGCGCCAAACAATACATGTATGTTTATTTATGAAGTGGCATTGCATTGGATAGGACACATGCGAAGAACACTAGAGGATAGTATCACTAGACCCTCATCTAGAACCCACACGGCAAATGAAACAGTGGGAGACCTAAAAAAAACATGGAGAAGAGAATTAAAGACAAAAATTAATAATATGGCAAGAACATTAATGGAACTTCAAAAGACTGAAAAATCAAGAAAAACAAATAACTAATAAAATAAACAAACTAAAGAGAGTACTATATTTTGACTTTGCATAAGTTGGTTGAGGACTTGTGCCTTATAGGGGGATTAAGGACAGAAGGGAAATAGTAAGTGTTGGCTGCTGGACCAGTGATCAGAAGGTGTGGATAAAGGTTACTTACTGTACTTTATAGTCAATTTGTCATCATCATCATTGTGTGCCTTGTCAGGTGGCGTGGGTGATCATGCTTCTTCACAAATTGCGATCTCCGATGGCATGGATTAATTCTTATGTTGACTCCCTTCCATGCCATAACACAAGATTATCAAGAATTGTCTAACGCTATCTTCCTCAATCTCTTTTTCTACAAATCTTTCCGGTTGTCACAACACATTCCAGTTTTTGTTTTCTCATAATGTTTTCTGATGTTTGTGATAAATTATCTTTGTGATTTAGCCTTCTTCAGAATATCCAGATTTCTCTACTTGTAGACTATTATATTTGTATTTCTGTTAAATACATTTTGTGTGGCAAAGAGAATACATTATCCCCAGTTCAAGCATAGACCATCAACCATCTCATGCCAAGTTGTCCCATTCATTGTTATCTCTTTCTGCTCCCTCCATATCTCCCCTATCTTATTCATCCATGTAACATTTTCTTCGTCATGTGTTGTTAGGTCTCCCTTTATGTCTTTGCACTGTGAGTTATAGATAAGGGAAAGTCTAATTCTATATTATAATCTTTTCTGTAGATATGTTCAACCCAACACCAGGGTTTATGTTTTCTTCACTTTTTGATTCACTGTTACTTGTTTAGTTCTCTCATTAAGCTCCACAGGTGACTCTATCATATCAGATTAGTCCTGTTATTCTGCACAGGCACCAATTAATGAATATCTGTATTTTATTAATAATTAATTTAGTCATTCTCCAAGTTTCTGATCCAAACAACAGTGCTGATTTAACATTAACATTGAAAAGTTCAGTTCCATGTAGTAAATGAATTAATTTTGGTTTTAGCTGTAGTTTGGCAATTAAATTGTTTGTTTTCACATTGTTGTTGAGTTTAGTGATGTGTGATTATGATTTTTTCTTAATTCTCGCCACACTACACTATCCCGGTGTGTTCTTAAGTATTTATCTGTTTGCAGGGATTTCAGTGCCACCAAATGTTTACGTGGTAAGCCATATCCTCTGTTGGGTTTCAGCATTTTCTTTATGCGAAAGAATTCCTTTTCATTGCATCCCTCTTTAGTTTGTTTATTTTAATACAGTTATTGTTTTTCTTGATTTTTGATACTGTACTGTTACTCTGTAAAAGTTATGTTAACTGAACTGAAATATTATTTATACTACTTCAAGTATTAAAATCTGTGTATTCTGTTTTGTAGATTTGTTAGTCCTTCTAATTTCATCACATGTAGAGCATGATTGTTAATTTGTATGTAGATTTAAACTGGTATCTTTGATACTAGGACATATTTCATACCTCGTAAATGACAATAGGTAATGGTCAATATAATTTTCTAAGTAAAAATCTGTAAGTTTCTCAGTGGTTACTAGAGGTTAGCAACTTTTTCTCCGTAATCTCGTATACTCTCGTAAGTAACGTGATGACGGTGAGAATCAGCAGTGGTTCGAATTGCGTTGGTAACTTACGGGGTATGTGAGCCGGCCGCTCAGAAATCAATGGCAAACTACTGAGCGTAATCTTGCCAAAGAAATCAACAATCAGCTGAAAGATGCTGATGTTGACAGCGTTGTCCTGTAAAGGATATGCAAATTTAAAAAAAAATGTCTTTCCCATCAATTTGTAGATCTGCAAGCATATCTACCATGTTGACATGTCTTACTCTATCGAAAGCCTTTGTGTAAATAAAGCAAAGATGTATATCTTTGTTTACTTCTATAAAACGTTCAATAATGTTCTCAATGCTCAAAATATAGTCCCACTTGTAATTTTAATATTTTCTGCGCATGTAACACAACACAACTACTGGATTAAAAAACAGTAATGTTTTCAGTGCTCAAAATATAGTTCCACTTGTAATTTTAATATTTTCTGTCTGTGTAACACAACATAACTACTGGATTAAAAAACAGCAATACTTTCAGCGCTCAAAATATAGTCCCACTTGTAATTTTCATATTTTCTGCATATGTAACACAACACAACTACTGGATTAAAAAACAGTAATGCTTTCAGTGCTCAAAATATCACAGCACTAGTTGTAATTTGAATACTTTGTGTCTATTTAACACATCGACTACTGGATTAAAAACATGTTATATTGCAGAGTGATTTCATTTACATTTTTCAACCCGGTTCTCTATAATTCCAGCTCTATCAGTTTCTTTGTGATATTTGCAAAATGTGGATTGGTTATGATGTATTTTAAATTATGTTTTGAATTGCATGAACTTTGTCGCCATAAGTGATGCATGGTTGTTAATTAATGACAATTGTTTATGAACAAAGAATGGACAAAATGTAACAAATAAAGGCGTAAAGACAAAAAGTTTGGCTTCATTGCACTGGGTTCTATCCCAGATGGACTGGTCTTCTTTCTGCAGAGTGACCTGCTGATAGTGACACACCGAACATGAACTCTAGCTCCAGCGAAGACCCCAAGGGCCTCTGAAACAATTGCACTTGCGAGTCAAACACCGGAGTATGAAATTAGCCCAATGACCTTTGTATCTCAAGACAGGCAGCCTGAAGACCATGAAGACACCCTTGTGTAAGAAACAAGATGTCATTCGTTCAGTCTAGTGCTGTCTCCACAATGAAGATTGGCTGTAATTGATCTCCAGCGAAGACCATGAAGACCCCTTGTGTAACAAACAAGATGTCATTCGTTCAGTCTAGTGCTGTCTCCACAATGAAGATTGGCTGTAATTGATCTCAGTGAAGACCATGAAGACCCCTTGTGTAACAAACAAGATGTCATTCGTTCAGTCTAGTGCTGTCTCCACTATGAATATTGGCTGTAATTGATCTCCATCAAAGACATTGAAGACCTCTTGTGTAACAAACAAGATGTCATTCATTCAGTTTAGTGCTGTCTCCACAATGAAGATTGGCTGTAATTTATCTCCATCACTCTGTGGCTTTCACCCTTGTTGTAAATTCTGACAGTTGTTCATCCATCTCTTCATATTATCATCTAAATGTATCTTTTTTTTTTCTTTCATAATCTGTCTTTTCATTCCTAGCATCTCCAGAACAGCTGTATTTGATTGTTGATTGTTTTTGTTTTCATGAAATAAGAGAAATTCTTCTGTATATCCACATCTTCAGGGCCTCAATTCCAATTGCTTGCTCATTGTCCAATAATATTGGGCAATATAGTAGTATTGAATATACATAACAATATCTGGGTTAGTTAGTTAGTCGACAGATCATCATTGTACATCAAACTATTCAGTCCATAAGTGCTCGGATCCCCTCCTCAGCAAATCCTGCCGCGTGTAACATCTAAAGACACCACTTCTGTGTTGGTTTATTAATCTTCTTTGGCTTCCTGCATAGTGTTCTTGTTTGGCCACACCGCTTTTAATTTGGTGTTCCCGCATCCTGACCATGATTGTAGATTCACAGTCAACATTTGGTTCTTGCGAACGACTTCTTGTAAAGCATTCAGAATGTCAGCCTGGTCCATGGCTCGTCTGCCTTCCACAGTAGCCTTACTGTTCATTTCCTTTTTACACCCGCATGCCCTGGCACGAAAATGAAATTAATCTTTGCCAGCCGAGACCGCTCCAGAGACAGCGACCACTCTCTTCCTATCCACCCCATCTCTATCTTCTTGAGCATGCTCATTGAGTCACTAAGGAAACATGCCCTAGTGAATGTCTGTGTCTCGAGCCATGTTATTGCTTTACTTACTGCCATGACTTCCATAGTCAGGCTACTTGTGGTTAAAGCAAAAGCACCAGAATCTTCCTTCACATTTCTCCCTCCGGTCTGAGCCGTAATTCCCATGAACTTCATACTCGTCGATCGACCGACCCATTTGTATAAATGACAGCATCACCCTCTAAAGAATTTTCAAAGATCACGCCTGTACTTCCACCTCCACAGCAGCCAGATTTTCTTGTCTGCATTTTCATTCTAGTTGGATACAAACTGAAAAGGATGTACAGAAATCTGTTGGCATTTGTACCCACTCCTTGCCAGGTTCTAAGTCCTCAAGTGAACACACCTGTTGAAGAATGTCTTCGGCTTGACCCATCCATGACTTTCCTCTTTTTAACCTGCTGCCCTTTATCTTGCTATGCAGTGGGGATGTTGTGTGTTTGCATTGACTCTGAGGTAGGCATGTGCTCTGCAAATTTGTATTCTGTCCCCAATGGTTGGAAAATCAAGAAGATATCGCATTGCCCTGCATGCTGTATCGCGTGTACGAAAATAAGTTAATAAGTAAGTCACAAATGGCTATAGAAAAATAACTACACATGATAACCACTTGAAACCAGTTTATGTTTATACATACATTGCCCCTTTATTTCTCAACATAATTTCCACCAACATTGATGCACTTATCCCATCGTTTTATCAGTCCTCCCAAACCGGCTGCATAGAACTGCGTGTTTTGTTTTCATTTACCGGCTATCCCACAGAACTGAGTGACTTACTTATTGACTCGCCCTCGTAACGTTTTCTACCCAGCTGTGCACCGCTTTACGGGAGAAACATTTGTCAGCATAAACACTGACAACCCACCTTCGCGGGAGACATTTCGCGAATGACGCCGAAGTTGAATGTGAAGTGAAAACGGGATAGATCAGAGGATGCTGAACAGGCTCTTTCAGCAGTTAATAATTTCTGTCATTGAGTATGGTTTGGGGCTGCTACAGTATCAAAGAGCAAGCGTGAAATGTTGGAGCGCATACAAAATGCTGCCATGCGGGTAATCCTGGGGTGCACAATCAATCAATCAATCATGTGCCATGCCGGAAAGCATGGGTGGTCATGAGTCGCCATTTCACTCGATCAACAGAGTCGTGGATCAGCTCAGTGTTCCTGTGTTTTATCTAGACCATAGGACACACCAATTATATGCATGAGGCATATCCTGGCGCTACCAACAATGACAGACAGGCATAGGGTTCTTCAGGCCAAATGGTACTTGAGAGTTGCTGCAGACAGGGATCACCCGCTGCATGCAGCCATGGATATGGTCAAGGGTCATAGACTAAGAACGAGGCAGGTCCTGGATGGCACAGGCATAACTTTCTATATGTCAGATGTGTGATCTAGAGACCATCAATCGTGAAAAAGAGTGGGTTGAAGTTCTGGAAGACATGACGGACTGGCACAAGGTAATAATAACACTGGGTCGTGAGTGCAGAGAATGGGCCGCGGGCCGCACTGAGTTTGAAGTGCAACAGCTGATCCAGAGTAACACACATCAAGGCGACATAGTCATCTACACCGATGGGTCAGTGGTGAGAAACAGACGTAGTGGTTGGGGTTTTGTTGCAAAGGCTCATGGACAAGTCTTGAAAAAGGAGAGTCTGGCATATGAGACTACGACCTCCAGCATGAGAATGGAGGTGAAGGCAGTAACAGCGGCATTCCGTTGGCTGGAGGAGACTACTACAACACACATTATATTCATTATGGATTCAATGAGTATGCTTAGTAAGGTGGGGAAAGGAATGTTTCGTGTGGAATAGCTATCGTCGCTTCAGAGGTCACAGATTGTGAGAATTGTATGGATATTTTGCCCTGGCTATGCAGGGGTGTGGGGGAATGAACAGGCTGATAGGCTAGCAGGGAATACATCTTTTGCTGGTAGATTGCCTATGAACAAGGGAAAGGGGCTCGTGCTCTTGTGGGACCAGGTGGAGAAAGCGTGCAAACAGATTAAGAACCATATGTGGAAAGAATGAGATTGCGGGGGGATCAGCAGAGGTTCTGGAAGAATCTCAAAACTGAGAGGGAAGACCAGGAGAACTTTTAATCAGATAGCGATGCGAACGATTAGTAGTATGACTCTTCGCTGGCTGTTGAACGAGGGGATGTAACATGTATGGGAATGTCCTGAGTGCAGTGATGTCAGTTCTTAACTCAACTCAATTCAACACATACTGTCGTCATCATGCCTTATACCATCTGGCTCTGATGCACTGTTTCTTGTTCGTTGAAGCACAGCCCTGATCTCTTTCACTGTCACTGTGTCTTCAACTGCAATGTTCTGGACCTTACACCTATCTGAGGTAGCCGCCTTGGCAAAATTTCGACTTCTCATGTCAGCGTTCGAAAAAGGTTTTGCCCTTATTCTCGTCAGACCTCTGTCAGATAAGGTCAGCACTTTGGAAGTCAGGAACACTCTTATTCTTAACTACCCCATTCATAATTTCATGTAGTCGCCAGAAAAATTTCAGTGGCTTGTCTGTGCTTATTCTTTGACACAACTCTGCCCATTTTTCACATTTAACCACTTTAACCAGTTTTTATGAAATAGCTAACTTTGGTGTCCATGTGTCAATAACACTGTTCTGGTCACTTGGAGGACGTGCTGTCCTGGTGACACAGCCACTGTTGATACAAAGGTCACTGGTTTCAATTGCCACCTCGAGCTCCTCCCCCTGTGTGTTGGAAGAAATGTTACCCCATGATTTGCCCTTAGTGTTGAAATTGCCACAGATAATGACATTCCTCTCTTGACATAATATGTCACTCAAACACTGTCATCTCTGGGAATCCACACTTGCCTTACAGGCATAAACATTAACCAACATGAATGATAGACTGGAGTGAACTCTAACAGCCTGTAATTGTATCTCGTTATATCTGGGTTAGATTGTTGGCAAATTATTGACTACACTCAGTGGTAAATTGAAAATGAGAACATTCTTATGCCACAGCTTTAGGCAGTGCTACTCTACGGAAGATCAGCCAACCTACATCTCTCAAGAAATTGAGGATGCATTCCAAGAGAAGAAGCTGGTGCTTGCAGCATGGAAAGATCTGAAGAAAGCCTTTGACATAGTTTGGAAAGAAGGTCTGACGAAGAAACTGAGAAACCAAAGTCAATGGAAGATTGTACAAATGAGTGAAAGCATACTTGCACAACAGAAGAGCCTGAGTCAAGATAGACGGACTCAAGAGCAAGAAAGTACTACTGCGTCATGGTGTTCCCCAGGGCGGAGTCTTGTCTCCCACAATTTTTCTAATCTTCATCAATGATCTCATTGCTGGATTACCACATGGAATTAAAGCGGCAATGTGCGCTGATGACCTAATCCCCTGGAGCACAAATGAACATGCATCCATGGCTACTAGATCGCTACAAAGAGCTGCAGATGCATTTGTTGCATGGGCAAATAGATGGTGCTTCAGCGTAAACACTGACAAGTATAGCACCATTCTATTTACCCTCTCTCCGAAACAAAAGGCAGACGTCATCTAAATAAATGGAATACCCCTAAGAGAAGATAAAGAACCAACGTACCGTAGCATGTAATGACAGGTTGACATGGAGAAAACACATCAACAAAGCAGCAGCAAAAGCCAGAAAGAAAATAGCCATTCTGAGAAAACTAAGTGGAACCACATGGGGAGCCAGTGGGAAAATATTTAGCAAAGTTTATAAACAGAGCATGCAGCCACACCTGGAATACAGGTCAACTGCATGGTTGTCAACATTAAAAACCACCCTACAAGAGCTGGACAAGGTGCAAAATTAAGCACCTAGAGTCACCATGGGAAGGATGAGATGAACCCCTATGGTGGAGATGGAAAAGATGAGGAGGACACAAGCACTGTGAGAGGACAGAGATACAAAAGAAGCTAATACAAGCAGAAAAGTTACTCAGCATGCCAGGCCACCCTATGAAGACTAGATTTGAAAACTTAGCTATGGGGCGGTTGAAAAGAAGCAGTTTTATCCACCAGTCCAAATGACTCTGCAGAGAAACCATGGTTCTGTCCTCAGTTGGTACCCCCCTGAAAACTTCTAGAACAAACTTCTTGGAAAGAGGAACATAGACTATCACTACAAATCCAGACAAAAGTGAAAGGAATATTTGACACGGAAGAACAGAACAGTGTACAATGCAGAACAGCCACTCTCAGCTTCCTTGATGAAGAATACCCACAGGACCTCTGGATCCGAGTCTACACAGATGAGTCAGCATAAAATGCTGTTCGAAATGGAAGAGTGGCAGTGTACATAGAATACCCAAATAATACTAGAGATACGGCCAGAGTACCAACAGGAAAGTACTGCCATAACTATGATGCTGAAATCAGTCAGTCAAGATAGCAACAGAGAAATTACTAAATACCAGCAATGGTACACAACTTGTGGTGCTATTGACAGATGCAAAATCAGTACTCGAGGTGCTTCTTTCTGGGAAATTGCTGAGATACTACAGACACTACTTTCTGAACTAGGTAGCCAGCATAAAGTCACCATACAGTGGATACCATCCCACTGTGGAGCACCTGGACATGAGAGAACTGATTGACTGGCTAAGGAAGGCGCAGTAGAACAACAACCTGATGTACCTGTTCATCATCATCATGTGACATGCCGGTAAGCGAGGGCGGTCATGTCTCACTATCTCAGTCGATCAGCTCAGTGTTCCTGTCTCGATCATGCCACATGGTCAAGCCATCCAGATATTTACTTCTCTGCCTTCCTCTTGTTCTTTTCCTCTCAATCTTGCCAGTTGTCACCAAGTTCTCCGATTTATTTCTTCTCATAACGCGACCAAAAATGTTGACTGTCTACGTCTAATTTCTATAATGAGTTTACAATTTTCATATGTTTCTTGTAGTCATAGGTTTTTCTGTCTGTCCCTGGTATTCTTTGCAGTTTCCTCAGAAACCACATTTCCACAGCCATCAGATGTTTTTCAGCCTGTTTGCACATTGTCCACGCTTCACATCCATACAAAAGTACAGGTTCTATGTAGCTACATACCACCAAAAGAAAAGAATGATCAAATCAACCAGAAAGCCACCAACACCAGCGCAAGACTATTACCACCTTATGGACAGACCAGAACAAATCATTATTCTGCACCACAGAACCGGACACAATAGATTATGCAACCACATGTATACAAAATTCAAGGTTGGTGAATCAACCATATGCACAAGTGAATTGGGGTCCAAAATATACAGTGGAAGATAATTTCTATGGACCACTGAGTGAACTAAAAAAGACAGTGAAATTCATTCAAGAGACAACATAGCTGTTGTAGACAATTTTCAAGCGAATGAAAGAAGAAGAGGAGAATGGACTACTCTTGGAATTAGAATGCATACATACTGTTCATTCATCCATCATCTCTATTGCATGTAGGTTCTTTCAGAATGTCTTCGTTTATGTTTAATCTTAACATTTCATAACACGAGTTGCTTTGAATTGGGTGCCCTTGAATGTCCTTTTGTATGATATCCTGTAAGGGGAATGAATGGAGAAAAAAAACCTCTATGTGACAGTGTTATATAAAATTTTGCTTCAGGGTAATACAAGCTTTTGTCACACTTGAGTGTGCGCATAGAAGTGTTTGCAGCTCGAAACTTGTAACACCTACATTAGCTCTAGCTTTAATCTAACTTTGCTGAATCTACCTCCAGTTTATCATTACTTAATGTCAGAAAACCACCAGTATCACTAATCTCCTTTTCTTTGTGTATGTCATATACAGAGATTTTTAATTAAACCTGGCTCCTTTTTTCAATATGTCATTTCATTTATAGTTATTTTTATACAGTTCATTATAAGGTTGAGCAAGAAGTACACTGTGTAAGTTTGACAGTAAACATAAAGACCAGCTAATTTATGGTAGAAATGTTTATAGATATATATGAACGGAGTAATCATGAGTATATTGTAGAGATTGAGCGATACAAAGCAACAGCAATGTCACTAATAGTCCTAACGTCATTCAGTGCCATCACATGTATCAACTTGACGATATAAATATGGGAAAAGTGGTACAGGATTTCAAAATGAACGAACATGATGAGGTGGTAGAGGACTGGCTTCATACAAACAGTAATATACAGGATCTGAGAAGTATCAGACATTGCTCAATAGGCATTGCATCAGCTTTCTTCGGTCATGTAATGAGAAGAGAGGCATTAGAGAACATTGGCGACAACTGGAAAGATCGAGGGGAAGAGAGGTAGGGGCAGACCAAGAGAAATGATGCTGGATGGATTGAAACAGTGGCATGGAGGAATACCATCAGCTGAGTTGACCCAGAACACCAAAGACCGAGATCTGTGGAGAGACATGAGCGCCTACGCCAGCTGGCAGGGCACTTGATGATGATGATCAATGGAAAACATCTACAGAAGATAGTGACAAGACAAGTAGTGTCTCACTTCAAGAATAAACATGCTGACTAGATAACTTGGACATCTATGGGGAGAGTGCGATAGGGATTCTCCTCAGTGTTTGCATATTATGAGTGCAAGTGTTTGCGGTGCAAACAAGAAACGGTTGTATTGGTAAAGATATACAAGAGTAAGTTAATAAGTAAGTCACAAATGGCTGTAGAAAAATAACTACATATGATAACAACTTCAAACCAGTTTATTTTTATACACATATTGTCACTTTATTTCTCAACATAATTTCCACCAACATTGATGCACTTATCCCATCATTTTATCAGTCCTCCCAAACCGGCTGCATGGAACTGTGTGCTTTGTTTTCATTTATTGGCCATCCCACAGAACTGTGTGACTTACTTATTGACTCTCCCTCGTAGCTTTTTCTACCCAGCTATGCACCGCTTTACGAGACAAACATTTGTCAGCATAAACACTGACAACCCACATTGGTGGGAGACATTTCGCGAATGACACCGAAGTTGAATGCGAAGTGAAAACGTGGTTTAGAAAACAGAGCATGCAGTTCTATGAGCTGGTTTGGGAGGACTGATAAAACGCTGGGATAAGTACATCAATATAGGTGGACATTATGTTGAGAAATAAAGGGACAATGCATGTATAAAAATAAACTGTTTTGAAGTTGTTATCATTTTTAATTATTTTTTTACAGCCATTTGTGACTTACTTATTGACTTACCCTCGTATATACAACATTGTGGACTACTTCATCTTATATCATTTTAATGTTTGCAAATGATATCTTCCTATGTAAACAGTATAAAATAAAGCAATGCAGCTTAACAGAGCACAGTTACAGAAAACATTGGCTGCTGCACCGACTAGCCTTCATCAGCAAATAAACAAGGACACAAAACACCGCATATAAACATGAGAAAGATACTACAGTGACTGCATTAAGGCATAGGAAAAAGATGAGAAGAATGGAGTGTTGAAACAATAAGAACAATGAAAAGAACATGAGAAGAATGGAATGTTGAAACAATAAGAACAATGAAAAGAACATGAGAAGAATGGAATGTTGAAACAATAAGAACAATGAAAAGAACATGAGAATAATGGAATGTTGAAACAATAAGAACAATGAAAAGAACATGAGAAGAATGGAATGTTGAAACAATAAGAACAATGAAAAGAACATGAGAAGAATGGAATGTTGAAACAATAAGAACAATGAAAAGAACATGAGAAGAATGGAATGTTGAAACAATAAGAACAATGAAAAGAACATGAGAAGAATGGAATGTTGAAACAATAAGAACAATGAGAAGAATGGAATGTTGAAACAATAAGAACAATGAAAATAACATGAGAATAATGGAATGTTGAAACAATAAGAACAATGAAAAGAACATGAGAAGAATGGAATGTTGAAACAATAAGAACAATGAAAAGAACTTGAAAAGAATGGAATGTTGAAACAATAAGAACAATGAAAAGAACTTGAAAAGAATGGAATGTTGAAACAATAAGAACAATGAAAAGAACATGAAAAAAATAAAACATATGCCCATATCTCAGAATCCCAGTCTATGATATTTTATATTATTTACATTTCCACAGCTTTACTGCACTTGCAGTAATTTTATTCATATCTTTCTGTGTAGGAATGGCTTTTAAAGGCATAATATGTATTAAAATATGTAGGAAACATTACAGACCATATGTTAGTGGTGCATAGACTAACTCAGAGCTCATCCTGAGGAAAACTTGTGATCTGATGCTCTTTAAATAATCTTGAATAAAGGAGTTAAATGCTTGAACTGCACCCAGTAGAGTCCAGGGTGTCTGGTCTAGGCCAAGGGCTGTTGGTGATAATAAGCATCTCTTATACAGGAACATAGTAAAGTAAAGGACCCTGTGAGGTAGTGTGTGTGAGACTTTCTGCAGAAAAAAGACCGAGCCATATGGGATCAAACCCAGTGCAGGGAAGTCTTGCCTCTAAACTCATTTTTATGTCATTTTCCACTAATATATCTTTCTTTTCCTTTCTTTGATAACTTAGCCAATGTTGATTTGTTTACTTGTTTACCAATCTTGTTTGCCTCCCTTGTGTTACTGGTGCCCATAAGGGAAGCCAAGAATAGTAACACTGTAACCTACCATGCATGTCATAAGAGGTGTCTGAGGAGGGTTGGCATGAAACTGGCTACCCCAGTCCATTGAAAACTTCAGCTGAAAAATCCAACCAGTCATGAAGATGTCTGCACAGGGCTTGGTTTCAGTTGCTCCTTTGGGAGATGAAAGGCAGCAGCAGCAGGAGAAGAACAAAAATAAGACAGTTGTTTGCATGAAAAACCAATGAGCAAGTTCTACAAGAAACAAATGAAAACTGTAAACTGATTGGAGAAATATGACGTACACAGCCACAAATATTTGGGCATGTTATGAGAAGAAATAAATTGGAGAACTTTGTGAAAACTGGCAAGATTGAGGGAGAAAAGGCAGAGAAGTAAATATCTGGATGGTTTGGCCACGTGGCAGGGTTGAGACAAGAACACAGAGCTGATCTGTGACTCTGGTGATCGTGTGAGATGGCGAAACACGACTGCCCATGCTTATGGCATGGCACATAATGATGATTGTCTTGCATACTCTCCTTTTATATTAAAATGAGCACGTTAAACTTCATGTTCATTTACTATTACTTTGGTCAGTTTAGTACCCCTTAGATTAAATTTTAACTTATATTTCAAGCTTCCCTTGGATAACAAAGAAGATGGCGCCGAGAGCCCCTCTGTCATTACCATCGATGCCGAACAGCGCGCACGAAGGTTCCGTCAACAGAAGAAGCAGAAAAAGTGTCGACTTATTGTTGGTTTCATTACCATCCTGATCATTATTGCTGTTGCTACAGCCTTGACCTTCACTTTAGTGAAATTGCTTCGCAAGCATCGCAGTGTGAGTATATTGTTTTACAGTGAAGGTATATAGTCTTCTTGTGTAAGCATATAGTTTTACATTGTGGGTGTATTGTTTTACAGTGTTTGTATATAGTCTTACAATGTTAATATATTGTTTTACACTGTTATACTAAAGCACATTAAAAACGCACCACTATAATATATACTGATGCAGAGAAGCAGGAAATAAAAAGTGTCAGAATGGATTTTCCCCATGTTTGTCATGAAGTAGAGATTAGAGAGCGATTAGCTGCAGGAATGGAAAGTGCATGATTCAACCCATGGGTTTGTGTACAGACCACATGAAAACAATGAAAGTTACATGTGCAGCACAGTTTCCGACAGCTATAACCTTAAAAATGTGTGCGTGGTGCAGCAGTATACTTGGTATAAAAAGGCTGTTGAAACAAAACACCATGTACATGTGCTTGAAATGTCACAACTATCTGAAAACGACCGCCAATGAGCCATTGGTATGTTGGAGACAGGAATGAGCTTGCTGGCTATTGCCAAAAGGATGGATTGATACCACATCACTATTGTATGACTCAATGAATGTTACGGAACCACTTGCAGTGTCCAGGATAGACTTCGGAGTGGCCAACCACGAGTTACTACCCCTGCGCAAGATCATATTATTGTGCTGGGACGCAGAGGTGTTTCCAAGGCACCAGGGCCGGGTTATATACTGGCCAAGATCTATTGACGCATCCTCGTCGAGCGTCCTGGGCAACAGGTCCCTTCGGGGTTCTGGCTAAAGTCAGTAGGATCGCAGATTCCTTCGAATTCGGAGAGTGTCTGCCTGTACGGCGAGGAACCACCAGTCTGCACACCAATAAGCCAGACATGGGACAATGGATATTCACGCAAACCTCAGGTCCTGTATAACATCACACTGATGTTGGACAACAGGATGCCTTCATCTGACATACAGGACTTCGCGTTGGAGCTCAAGCCAACGAACACAAACAAGCAAGCATATTATTGTGCTGAGTCACCTAAGAAATCATTTTCTTCCGGCAAGTAAAACAACAGTAGTAGTAGTGGGTAGACGCGGATAAATTTCTTGAATGACAGTCATACAACAACTCAGAGATACAGGCCTTACTGCAAGATGTTGGGCCAAACTTGACTCATCTACATCATCAGCAGCGCCTGCAGTGGAATGCTGTCCTATTCACAGACGAGAGCAGATTCAACCTGTCCTTTGCTGATAGACGTATACAAATTTGGTGACGGTATGGAAAGCACTTTGCAGTTTGCTGTGTCATCAGCACAACTGATTTGGAGGTGGCACTATTCACATTTGGGGAGGGTTCAGTTTTTACTATCGCTTGCCTCTTCACATCTTCCGTAGAAATGTTAATGCTATGACATTTCAAGATGAGGTTCTGGATGTATTGATTGCTCCTGCGTTCACAAATTATCCAGACTTGGAACTTCTCCAGCAGGATAATGCATGTGCACACGCCGCATGCATTATGCAGCAATAAAACATTGTGACAATTGATTTGCCTACCCTGTCACCAGATATGTCCCTTATAGAACATCTGTGGGATGAGTTTGGACGCAAAGTCTACAGGCAATGTTCTGCAGCTAATCTGCAACAGCTCGAAGCTGCTCTTACACGTGAATGGAACTTTATTCCCTGGAATTTCTTTTAGAGACTTGTCCGTTCCATGCGAAGCTGCTGCCAAGCTTGTTTGCAAGCACATGATGAACATAACCAGATACTGAGGATAGTGTAAATGAATGTTTTTATTGGTTGCATTTCTGGTTTTCTACTTTGCCTGTGCAGAATGCAATGAATTTAATACCAATCAAATGTACAATTTAATGACCATGGATTCATAGGAAAATGAATAAAGATTCCAAATATGTAAACTTGTAAACGCTTATATTTACATTTCAAGCTACGTTCCTGGATTATATATGTGGTGTGTTTTTAATGTGTTTCAGTATATATTGTTTGAGTGTTAATATGCAGTTTTACAGTGTACATAGTAATTTTTACAGTGTTAGCATAATGTTTTGCCATGGAAGTATAATGTTTTGTTGTGGAAGTATGATGTTTTGTTGTGGATATATTATGTTTTGCTGTGGAAGTATATTGCATTACAGTGCAAGTATATTTTTTGACATGTTGTCGGTATAATTCTTTTACAGTGTAAGTTTTGTTTAGACAGATGAGACAATTGTAACTAAGATGGTAATTCTTACTCTTCCACCTTTGGTCTGAAAAGTATGTTGGTTTACATTGTACAGCAAAACTGGTATTTGGACCCCGGAAACATTTGACTTCAGGATAGTATTATTTATAATCAGACTTGAACACCTCCCCAACACACATTTTTCAACACACATTATAAATATTAATTTACGAATAGAAATGTGGAATTTGCCAGGACAGTGTTTAAGAAAGCCTACTCTTATTTATTTTCTATTGCTAAGGGATTTTTAACATGCCAAATGTGCACACAGTTTCATTAACTGGTGCCTGTGCAGAATTGAGGGACTAACATGGTATGACAGAATCACCAATGTGAAGCTCATGGACAGAAGTAAACAAATACCAGTGAACCAGGAGGTGAGGACAAGAGGGGCTAACATGGTATGACAGAATCACCAATGTGAAGCTCATGGACAGAAGCAAACAAATACCAGTGAACCAGGAGGCGAGGACAAGAGGGACTAACATGGTATGACAGAATCACCAATGTGGAGCTCACGGACAGAAGTAAACAAATACCAGTGAACCAGGAGGCAAGGACAAGAGGGACTAACATGGTATGACAGAATCACCAATGTGGAGCTCACGGACAGAAGTAAACAAATACCAGTGAACCAGGAGGCGAGGACAAGAGGGACTAACATGGTATGACAGAATCACCAATGTGGAGCTCATGGACAGAAGTAAACAAATACCAGTGAACCAGGAGGCGAGGACAAGAGGGACTAACATGGTATGACAGAATCACCAATGTGGAGCTCATGGACAGAAGTAAACAAATACCAGTGAACCAGGAGGCGAGGACAAGAGGGACTAACATGGTATGACAGAATCACCAATGTGGAGCTCATGGACAGAAGTAAACAAATACCAGTGAACCAGGAGGCGAGGACAAGAGGGACTAACATGGTATGACAGAATCACCAATGTGGAGCTCATGGACAGAAGTAAACAAATACCAGTGAACCAGGAGGCGAGGACAAGAGGGACTAACATGGTATGACAGAATCACCAATGTGGAGCTCATGGACAGAAGTAAACAAATACCAGTGAACCAGGAGGCGAGGACAAGAGGGACTAACATGGTATGACAGAATCACCAATGTGGAGCTCATGGACAGAAGTAAACAAATACCAGTGAACCAGGAGGCGAGGACAAGAGGGACTAACATGGTATGACAGAATCACCAATGTGGAGCTCATGGACAGAAGTAAACAAATACCAGTGAACCAGGAGGCGAGGACAAGAGGGACTAACATGGTATGACAGAATCACCAATGTGGAGCTCATGGACAGAAGTAAACAAATACCAGTGAACCAGGAGACGAGGACAAGAGGGACTAACATGGTATGACAGAATCACCAATGTGGAGCTCATGGACAGAAGTAAACAAATACCAGTGAACCAGGAGGCGAGGACAAGAGGGACTAACATGGTATGACAGAATCACCAATGTGGAGCTCATGGACAGAAGTAAACAAATACCAGTGAACCAGGAGGCGAGGAAAATAGGCTGGTCCTAGCTAGGACATACACTGGAAAAACCTGATGATAATTAGAAAATCCTGTAACCCACAGGACCAACATAATAGAGGGAGTACAAAAATACATAGAGAAGAGAATTAAAGACAGAGATGAATGATATGGAGAGAACATGGAGGGAGCTACAGGAGACGGCAAAAGATAGGACGGCGTGGCATGAGTTTGTTGAGGGTGTTTCTTCAAGTGGCTTGACCTTGATGAAAGATGGAAACAGAAGAAATATGCATATGGGACAGGACTTCTTATCTTTCATCCTTATTAAAAAAAGCTAAGCATTTCTTTATTTCCCTTGCTTGCTTTGAACTCAAACGTAGTCCATACACATGATACTACTTCTAGTGCACTGGAATGATTTTTGTGTGTGGATTAGCTTTCCCTATTACCAGTGTTCCTCGCCATCAGGCAAACCACTCTAACTTCTGAGGTGCTTGTAATTTACGTCCCCAAGTCAAGGACGTGTAGTCAACATTTTAGTCCAACTGACCTGTGTAGGGGTTCAATCTGCTACCTCAGCTTTAGCACACCAGAAGTGGTAGAGCAAGCGCTCTTACCATTTGGCCAGGTTGGCTTCTGGCTAAACATTTGATATGCCACCTTGAGGTTATGGCTTCATCCGATGTCTGAAAATATTGTCATGAAATTCTATCCACAACTGTGTTTGGACCTGGTATTTTTCAGGTTAAAGTGGAAACCCTTACCACTTAGCCACTCCAACTCATGGCTCCTAAGAAGAATTGTAAACACAACTATCATCACAGCATTTCACATTTGTTTCTTATGTCCGTCTTGCAGCCGATCATTTATTAGTATAATATTTTGAATTTTATTTATTTTCTGGCTTTATTTATGTGTTTAAACCATCTGAACAAATTGTTTTTTTAAGTCATGGACAGTGCCTGAGAAAAGTGGACATACAACAAATGTGGTTGTTGATGATGATAATCAGCTGATCCATGCTAGCCATCATCATCCTAACGACCAGGGCGAGGAAGTTTACATGGAGAATCTTCATGAGTACTCCAGGGTAAGTTTTAGATTATCTATGTTGTTCTTGGATCTTCCAAAATCCTCCAGTGTGAATCCAAACGAGTGAATCAACAGTTTTGAGAAGTTGTGATTCAACGATTTCGAGAAGTAGAATTGGTAAGCTTTCAATCGATCAATCAGGGGCCGTCTCCACATTGAAGGTTGGCTGCAATGGATCTCCAACACTGTTTGTCTCTCGCCCTGACTATATTCTGTCAGATTGCTGTTCGCCCATCACTTGATGTTATCTTCACACTTGTAGCGCTGTCTGCCTCTTGCTGGCTTGCCTTTAGCCTTGCCCTCCAGTATGATTTTTATGAGAGTGTTATGTCTTTTGATGTGGACAAAATATTTCACTTGCCTCTTTTTTTTTATTTCTTTCATCAATTCTCTTTTCATTCCCAGTTTTTCTAGAACCTCTGTATTTGATTGATTTTGTTTCCATGAAATACGACATATTCTTCTGTAAATCCATATCTCCAGTCCAGGGTCTCTATTCAACTTTATAATTGTTTGTTCACTGTTCAAGCCTCCACACCATATAGTAATGTTGAATATACATAACATTTGACAATTCTCATTTTTAATGTGGTGCTAATCTCTCTAGAGATTCACAGAAAAGTCAGAACATTATGTTAGGACGCAAAAGAAGCATGGCTCGAGAAAAATTGCATAGAAATTGAAAAACAACACAACAGTAAAAATACCAAATGAATGCAAAAAAGAATTCAGGACCTTACTAATAAAAGAACACATACATCAAATGGCTGCCTAAAAACAAAAGATGGAAAAATACTAGAAAAAGATCAGATTTTACATGTATGGTCAGATTATGTGAAAAATCTTTATGATGATATTCAAATTAATAATGAAGGACCATCAGTTTTGAAGATGGAGGTTCAAAATGCTCGTAACCATATGAAAACTGGCAAGACCCCCAGTTCAGACAACATCACAACAGAAATGATCAACGCCATAGAAGAATATGGAATAGACCTAGTCACCAGACTGCTAACACAATATATGATACTGAGGATATACCCCCTGAATTATGTAATTTTATATTTATTGCAATCCCAAAGAAATCAGGAGCCTTGGAATGTGATGAACATCAAACGGTATAATGAGCCACACCACGAAGATTTTGCTAAGAATTATGTTCCAAAGAGTTAGGAAGAAAATACAACCCAAAATAGGAGAAGAATAATGTGGGTTTGTAGAAAGCAAAGGTACAACTAATGCTGTGTATATGTTGAGAACTTTAATTGAATGTTCTATAGAAGTAAACAAAGATCTACATCTTTGCTTTATTGACTACACAAAATTGTTTCATAAAGCAAAACATGTCAACATGATAAAGATGCTTGCAGATCTACAAATTGATGGGAAAGACCTTAGACTTCTAAAAAAACGTATATTGGAAACAACAAGCTGCCATAAAGATTGATAATGAAGTAGGTCAATATCAGCCTATTAAGAGAGGTGTAAGACAGGGATGTGTAATGTCTCCAGATCTTTTTTCCCTGTACAGTGAAAATATTTTCAGAAATGTAGAAGATATGAAAGGAATCATCATTGCGGGAAGTAACACCAATAACATTAGATATGTGGATGATACAGTATTGATTGCAGACAATGCTCAGGATCTGCAACATTTAGTAGATGCAGTTGTTGCACACAGTGAACAACTAGGGTTAGAATTAAATTGTTAGAAGACACGGATTATGTTCGTCACTTGGAAAAAGGAAATACCACAATGTGATATACAAGTAAACGGGAGTTGAGTTGAGTTAAGAACTGACATCACTGCACTCAGGACATTTCCATGCATGCTCCGTCCCCTTGTTCAACAGTCAGCGAAGAGTCATAATACTCTTCATAATATGAGTCATATACATGGATATTTTGCCCTGGTCATGCGGGGGTGTGGGGGATGAACAGGCTAACAGGCTGGCAGGGAATGCACCTCTTGGTGGTAGATTGCCTGTGGACAAAGGGGAAGTGGTCGTGTGTTTGTGGGACCAGGTGGAGAAGGGGGGAGGGGGAAACAGATTAATAACCTGTATCTAGAAAGAATGAGATTGTCGGGGATTGGTAGGGGTTCTGAAAGAATCTCAAAACTGAGAGGAAAGACCAGGAGAACTTTAAATCAGATAGCAGTTGGAACGATTAGTATTAGACTCTTCACTGGCTGTTAAACGAGGGGACGGAGCACATATGAGAATGTTCTGAGTGCACTGATGTCGGTTCTTAACTCAACTCAACTCAACTCTTAACAAGTACATCTATCTGTAAAATATTATACCATATTCCAGTTCTTTCTAACGCAACTCCACAGTTTACCTGGGGGAGCTGATTTTAAAAAAAAGTAACCTCTTGACTATATTGTTCTGACAAATTGTTGGAGTTCAGTTCTGGTTAATAGAGTAAGTTGCACCGTTCATTATAGTGGGAAAACCCGTTGAAATAAATGCATACTTCCCACATTAAGTGCAGATATGTGAAGTTTTGAATGTGTCCAGTTTCAGCTTTCTCCTGTTGCTCCTTCATTGTCAGGGTAGAGACTTACAGGCAGCCCATTGTTATCCATGTAAAGTGGTAAAGATACTCCCATAGCAGATATCACATTTGAGATGAAACGCAGGCCTTCACATATGCCTTCACATATTCTAGGCCATGGCATAATTAGGTGGGGTGGCTGTTTCCTTTCCTCACTGCCTCCTTTCCTTCTCAGATAATACTGAAAATTATCCAGTGCTCATTTCATGAGGCTGGGTTTACTCCAAAGCCATACAGATGAGAAAAAAGAATCCTGCATGGGCAGGGGATTGATTCCATACCTTCTCTTGGTAAACCGTCACACTGACCACATTGCTTTTATGGTGACCACATTGCTTCAATGATGATCACATTGCTCTATGGTGACCACATTGCTTCTGTGGTGACCACATTGCTTCTACGGTGACCACATTGCTTCTATGGTTACACATTGCTTCTACGGTGACCACATTGCTTCTACGGTGACCACATTGCTTCTACGGTGACCACATTGCTTCTACGGTGACCATGCTTCTGTGGTGACGACATTGCTTCTGTGGTGACGACATTGCTTCTGTGGTGACGACATTGCTTCTATGGTGACCACATTGCTTCTATGGTGACCACATTGCTTCTATGGTTACACATTGCTTCTGTGGTGACCACATTGCTTCTGTGGTGACCACATTGCTTCTACGGTGACCACATTGCTTCTACGGTGACCACATTGCTTCTGTGGTGACCACATTGCTTCTGTGGTGACCACATTGCTTCTACGGTGACCACATTGCTTCTACGGTTACACATTGCTTCTACGGTGACCACATTGCTTTTGTGGTGACCACATTGCTTCTGTGGTGACCACATTGCTTCTGTGGTGACCACATTGCTTCTGTGGTGACCACATTGCTTCTGTGGTGACCACATTGCTTCTGTGGTGACCACATTGCTTCTGTGGTGACCACATTGCTTCTGTGGTGACCACATTGCTTCTACGGTGACCATACTTCTACGGTGACCACATTGCTTCTGTGGTGACCACATTGCTTCTACGGTGACCACACTTCTGTGGTGACCACATTGCTTCTACGGTGACCACACTTCTGTGGTGACCACATTGCTTCTACGGTGACCACACTTCTGTGGTGACCACATTGCTTCTGTGGTGACCACACTTCTGTGGTGACCACATTGCTTCTACGGTGACCACACTTCTGTGGTGACCACATTGCTTCTGTGGTGACCACACTTCTATGGTGACTGCATTGCTTCTATGGTGAACACATTGCTTCTATGGTGACCACATTGCTTCTACAGCTCCAAGACCTAAGTCTTAAAGCATACTCTAAATAGATGCAACTAACTGTATAAAAATATACATCAGATTTAGCTCCAAGCTAGAAAAGAAACTGGCCACTTCACATCATTAAACTGCAACCTGGTGTATTTTATCTGTCGCACAAAATGACACCATCAATTATGTTATATGTAGCCATAAATATATTTGTTGTTATTAAAGTATATATATATGGTTTTCTTCCTCACAGCAACTCCTGGCATACAAAGATGTGAACAAGAGTCTTTGTTACATTGACCGACTGGAAGAAACTTTTGAGGTGGGGTATGCACGGTTCGAAGGCTATGCATATGAAGTAAGTCTGAGAAAATTTATAAATGTGAATCACCATAAAATAGTGCAAGGATGCCTATGTGATAAAGATTATAAATATACATAATCTTAAAATAGCCGAGGCGCGGCTGGCCGAGTGGCTAGAATGCCGGACTCTCCTTCGGGAGACCCGGGTTCGATCCCTCGGTAAGGTGTGGGATTTTTTTCTGTTGGGGGAAAAAAGAAAATCCTAACCTGTACAGTTCGCGGCGACTGCACTAGCCAGGCGGCCTTAATTCCTCAGGCTCAAAGACCCCTCTGCCATACACCGCAAGATACTATATTGGCAGTAAATGGCAGTTTATTTTTTTTAAATTGCTAGGTGATATTCATGTAATTCATGTGATAAAGATTATAAATGTGAATCATCTTGAAATAAGTGATGTCTGTATGATAAAGACTATAACTGTGATTCATAAAAAATAGATGATGCCTATAGGATAAAGATTATAAATGTGAATCATCTTAAAATAGTTTGGTAATTTCTATATATAATAATTATAAATGTAAATAATCTTAAAACGGTGTAGTGGTGATATCTATATATAAAGATTATAAATGTGAATATTCTTAAAATAGCCTGGTGTTGTCTGTATGAGAAAGATGTGAATCATCTTCTCTCCCTCCTCTTCTTTGTTCCCCTATTGAGTTCATCATACTTAGTTATGCACCTTATAGGCCAGCATGTCCTACTTCAGCACCTTTATAGGCCAGCATGTCCTACTTTGGCACCTTATAGGTCAGATGTCCTACTTCAGCACCTTATAGGCCAGCATGTCCTACTTCGACACCTTATAGGCCAGCATGTCCTACTTCGACACCTTATAGGCCAGCATGTCCTACTTCGACACCTTATAGGCCAGCATGTCCTACTTCAGCACCTTATAGGCCAGCATGTCCTACTTCGACACCTTATAGGCCAGCATGTCCTACTTCAGCACCTTATAGGCCAGCATGTCCTACTTCGACACCTTATAGGCCAGCATGTCCTACTTCGACACCTTATAGGCCAGCATGTCCTACTTCAGCACCTTATAGGCCAGCATGTCCTACTTCGGCACCTTTATAGGCCAGCATGTCCTACTTCGGCATCTTTATAGGCCAGCATGTCCTACTTTGGCACCTTATAGGCCAGCATGTCCTACTTCGGCACCTTTATAGGCCAGCACGTCCTACTTCGACACCTTATAGACCAGCATGTCCTACTTCAGCACCTTATAGGCCAGCATGTCCTACTTTGACACCTTATAGGCCAGCATGTCCTACTTCGACACCTTATAGGCCAGCACGTCCTACTTTGGCATGCATTTGTCTAAGGTTTACTTCCACTTCATATCCTGTTTTTAGCCCATATTTGAGAAGACTTGGTTTCCAATCTCACTACCCAACATGTAATATCATTAGACAATGATTATTAGAAAAATTCAAAGTCCTATGCTGGGATTTGAACCCGGTACCCTCTGTGCTTGAGGCAGACACCGGAACCTCTCAGCCTCACACATAATCTCATACTAGTTTTGGTGATCTCTATCACAAAGGAAAACCATGTGTCATCCCTGCCTTCTCTTGTGGGCCAAACATCTTTTGTTCTAAGCCACAAGTTCTTATTTCCTTTTACATCTTAGGATAGATGAGGAGCAGTGTGTTTTCTTCTTCGTGTTTTATCCTGAAAAGGATGTTAGTTGCCGAGTGACCATTTAAAGATTGTAAGCCAATGTGTTTTTTTAAAGTTTTTTTTTGGTGGCTGAAAGACTGGAATTCTTCTTTATACATGTAATAGAGCAGACACAGAGCTTTCATAATGAAACCAGTTACACGACACATTAAATGCTGCAGCACGAATGGTTTCTGTGGCAGTAGTATAGGGTGTATTTTTAATGACTGTGCAGTGTTTGAAAATATTGCTGGTCCAAGTTTTGTATTCACCCTCTGTAAAGTTCATGCAACAATAGGTAAATACAAAACTTGGACCGGCAATATTTTCAGACACTGCACAGTCATTAAATATACACCCTATATTCCATGATGAGGCTTTAGTTAAGGTATAGATAAATGAAGTGAGTGTAATGTAAGCAATTATTCTCTGTCTTTATATATACGATTTTCTGCATTATTAGCAAGATGGCAGGCACACAAAAGCTTTGAAGCTGATTGGTCAACCTATTGAGATTGAAGTACTTAGGCACATTGGCGATATCCACATCTATGCTCATTGCGGGAATGGAACTTCGTACTGGGCAATGGAGATCGAGGAACGAGGTGAGTTTTTTGTTTTCGTTCAATTCAGTAGTTGGTGAGTTTAATTTTATCTCTTTGGATGCATTATTAATTTGTATATTTACATTTGTGAAATTGTAATTTGGTTCACCATTAGAAAGAGCTCGTAGGTAACTGAGATGTGGTTCCTGAGACAATTGTTACAAAGTCCTTGGACTGCCCGGGTAATTAACAAGCATTGCCTGGAAGAGGCTAATGAAAGTAGAAAATAATATAGAGCTATAAGAAAGAGACATACAATGTTCTTTGGTCATGCAATGAGAAGAGTGGCATTGAAAAAGATCATGACGAATGGAAAGACCAGCGGCAGAAGAGGCAGACCAAGAGAAAAATGCTGAATGGACTGAGAGGAGGCAAGGAGGAGTATCATCAATTGAGGTGGATGGTGTGAAATATATAAATGATATTGATAATGTGATGAGGATGCAGCCTAGCAGAATGTACAATGAAATCTCCACACAGAAACTGCTGAAGATCCGTTACCACCAGTCCAGACTGGAGATCGAGCTGGATGATAATGATGACGATGGCAGTTTGTCTTTTTTCTTATAGAGTTAAGACTTTGGCTGCAAATGGAAACACGGAACTATTGTTAGATAGCTAGCTTCAGCAATTGCCCTTGTGTTTCTGGGGCCAGTAAGGGAAGCACAGAATAGTAACATTGTCACCTACCATAAGAGGCGCCTAAGGAGAGTTCGTGTGAGACTGGCTCCTAGCTCAATCTGTAGAAAACTGGCTGCAAACTCCAAGCAATGATGAACATGTCTATACATGATTTGACATGAGCTGGTTGATTCCCAAAGTCGACAGTAGCTATGATGAAAATTCCTGTGTGCATTACTTTCAACATACACCTTGTATGTTAACATCATTAGCCAGATTTTTTTACCATGTTCAGATGAAAGTGAACAGTTTAATAACACCGCATATGTTGTTTGGTATTCACGAAGCAAAGAGCTGCTGATCACAAATATGGTATTGCTTGGGGCACTAGGAGTTTAGTTACTTAGATAAGATCAGCTGGCATCTTCACATTGTTGCAATAGATCTCTGTGGCAAAGACAAGTCATGTGACTCACACTCTGAAGGTTGTGGGTTCATGTTCATGCCACTAGTGCAATCTTTCTGGAGTCCCCTGGGTCATCGCTAGAGCGGCAGAGTTTATGATTTATGTGATGCTCTCTGCCGGTGACTCGCCCTTCTTTGGAGAGAGACCGAATGCAATGAAGTCAGTCCTCACGCCTTTAATCCTTTTTTTACCTCCTGCATTCTTTGTCTGCCACACTGATAGTGGTCTCAGGTCTCACCTGTCTATCTTTTCCTGTTATCTTCCTGTGTAAGCCATGGTCTTCCTCCTGCACTTATGCCTTTCATCTTTCAATTTTACATTATGATTCTCTGTGATTGTTTCTATTGATTGTAAGATAAATGTAATATGTTTTGTTTTTCAGAAATAACAACGGAAATGAGAATTGTCTACGTGTGAAACCTTACAGCCAAAGTACAGAAATACTGAATGTTTTCACATCTATAAATGTTGTTTACTTTGTTACGAATGTCCATAAATGTCACTTTCAAAATCTAAATACATGCAAAATTTTAATATTTGCTGCCATTAACGCCATAATCTTTTTGAAAATTAATTTGTTTATACAGATATCAAAATTTATAAAATTGTTTCAAAAATTGTATCCGGATATCAACACTTATAAACATTGTTTCAAAAACTACATTGAGAGTCAGGAAATGTTTATAATGAACATATTTTATTCTCAAAACTGCAAATACATTTTAACATAATTTTGCAGTGTTATATTAATGTTTAGCTTATATAATTTTATCATTACAAGCGAATCTACTTTTATGTGATACTCCATGGTTCAGTATTTGCTGACATGAGATTTACTGCATGAACATTTAAGAGACTACTTAAAACTGAAATAGCAGATTTAACAGTTCTGATCAATCTTTAGGAAATAGCTAAGCACTTTGGGTAAACATAGGCGCTCTGTCTGTGTCAGCAAGTCCGGCCGAGTGTAGATGCTGATTGTTTAAGTAATAAGTTGATTACAAATGCTTCAGATTTGTCTCTTTTTAGTCCTTCTCTTTTGAAGACACACTGATAATTCAGAAATAAGAATCTGTAAACAGGTAGTTTCATCTGATGTCTTCACTCAGCAAACAGCTGTTGCCTTTAAAATATCTACGTTGTTGATCTTGCATATGTTTCCAGTCACCTATGCTTGTTGTTTCACACTCCAGCAGGACACTGATAGTGGATCTGTTAAGTCCCGGCAAGAAATAACACATGTGGTCGACATCCACTCATGTCACATCCATCCAGTTTCAATTTGACCTACCAGCGGTAATAAGCGTTTTGATCATTAGAATTGTCATACTTATCTACTTGAAATAAGCGTTTTGATGATTAGAATTGTCATACTTATCTATTTGAAATTCTGGGGTCTGTGATTTAGGGCCAATAACTGCAGTTTCACAGTCCTGCATACCTGTTTCAAAATAAAGCCGCAGATCATGTGTAAGCAGACTGCCGTACGTTGTTTTTCACAATACTAGGAGTGCTGGTTGTTCAGAAAGCAATGGCAAACTACATAGTGCCAAATTGACTAGAAAATCACAAACAGCCGAAAAATGCAGGAGTTGATTGTGATGTCCTGTAAGGACATGCAGCTAATTGAAATACTGAATGAAAAAAATTGACAACATTCTTAATTTTCTTATGGGGCAATAGCTGCAATGCCATTTGTGATTGTAAACAGAATTTAATCAAACGGAGACCTGAATTCTAACTGGCTGGTAAGGCAAATAGAATCTGTCAAATGTCAAATAAATATACTAAGACTGAGAATAGTAAGGCTACTGCTCTATGTCAAACCAGTGTGAATGCATACCCCTTCTATACTACACATGGCAACACTAGGAGGCGTAAAATTTTGTAACTATAGTTTTAATTTGTAACCGTAATATTCTAAATAACATTACAATTGTATTTTCAGTGTAGCAAAATAATATTTGTATCATTTTTGCAGAGCACTTGACTATAGTTTTATAAAAGAAAACATGAAACAACACATATTTTGTTTTTCTGTCTAGCAGCACATGTAACTTACCATTGCTTGTAATTTTTACAGACATCTCAGTACTTACTATTCATATTGTTTTGTAAGCCATTTCTGCAGTGTCAACTGTTACTGCAGTTTTGAAGAGTTAGATATATTTTGAAGCATGCATGCACACATTATCCAAAATGAAGAAATACTTTGAAACATGTTTGCATATGTTATCCCAAGTGAATATTGATATGTACATTCCAGTATATGATCAGTATATTGAAATAATTATATTTTTAATATTATTGTATAACTTTTGGGAAATTTGTTTCTTATATTAATTCTAATTTTGAAAGATATGAAACAAAAACAGACATGGAAAATATAAATTATTGGCTGTGGCAACTAATGCTTCCAGATACAAGTATTTGTGCTTTAGTATGTCATTTCACTTAAGCTTAAATGTGAACATGATGACAGTTCATTGTTGTTTCATTTTTCTGCAGAGTTTCAAAATTCATTATTTTAATATGAACTGCCATCTTTCACATTTTTAAAATACCATGCTAGTTATGTTCACGGTATTTGGCAAGGGAGAACCAACAGAAATGATCAGATTATAGAAAGGAAGGAGAAATTTACACAGTTGAACAAAATGAAGTTAGCAAAGACACTTATAACATGAAGAAATACAGTTTTCATCAATTTGAAGTTAACTTAGCAAAGACAGTGGTAAAATGTAAATAGACTGTTCAAGCTACTGTAATCTTAACTGTAAGGTGTGTACAATCTGTTAAATAGCTGTACTATTTGTATTCACATAGCTATAAGTAGCTAGAAATAATCATTGAGATATACTTACACATATGCAGATAATAATTCCTTTTCTGTTTAAAAAAAAAGTGTAACAGAAGTCTGTCAAATAGTAAAATAGCAGACATGATAATAAATACATTGTCATGGTGCTGATTTTATTGAATTTGCAACTGAGAATTCCAGAAACTCTAATTTCACCTTTTCTGTCAATCTTTCTATGGCAGTATAGTTTGAAATAATTGCTGGGCACAATTTTAAGCACTTTTATAATGTCAAAATTCAATAAAATATTTGTGGAAACTAAAGAAATTTATCCATACTTGACCAAACTCTCAAATGAAGAAAACTGTTCATTAGCATGGCATATGTATTGTTCTAAAGCCAAGGTACACACATCTTTTGTTGTGCCAATTTACTGCATCTATTTCATCACATTATATGTTCTTTTATTTCTCTATGCAACATATTTTTCAAATTATTTTTCAGATTAAAGATTTTTTTATCACCATAAGCCTCTCACTATGTGTTTGTTGCAATTTCACTTTAAAATGTAAACATAATAACATATTTAGGGAAGTCACCAGTAAAATTGTGAAATAATAACATATTTAGGGAAGTCACTAGGCTGTGAAGATTACCAATGGAACTAATCCAGGCAGGAAGAGAAGCTTGCACCCATATCTGTCATGGACAATGTGTGAAGATCTGTAACAGCACTTTTTGGCTCTAAGCATAGAAGAGAAGAATCTGCATCCTTATCCTTAATAAACGCAATTTAAAACTTCACACCAACAATTGAACAATAAAATGTGAAATTGAATTCCAAATATTGTACTATCAAATTAAATCATGCTAGCAGTATCCTTCTGAGAATCATCAAGAAGAGGATTGAAAGTTTGTTAGAGTATGAATTACAAGACATATAGAGAAGTTTCAGATAGGCAGAGGAACCAGGGACCATATCTTCAACATGAGAATCGTCTTTGAGAAATGTACGTCTTCACATTTGTTGATCTTAATTGCCACAGAAAAGCTCTAAGAATGTTGTAGGCCAAGAAGAAAATGTGGGTCAAGCGGAACAAAATGTGGGCCAAGAAGAATAAAATATACTGACATTTTACAACATCAGAACGTTGAAGAAAACTGACACACAAGCAGCATCAGAAACTGAAATCTTTTGGCCATATTAAATGCCAGTGGATTTGAAAGAACAGACATGATTTCTGGAAGACGAAGCAGGGGTTGAACAACAAAGAGGGGTGCAGGACATCAAAGACAACTGTGGTCAGACACAGACAACTGTGGTCAGACACAGACTACTACGGTCAGACACAGACAACTGCGGTCAGACAACGTTTGAGGATATAGAATCTCTTCTGCAAAGGCCCTGCTATGTGATGATCATGTAAAATTGTTATATAACTTTCAGTGTAACTTATTTTGGGAATTGATCTGTAAATGAACATACAATTTATTATCATATTTAATGTAACATGTTTGGGGTTATATTCAAAATTATAACACATTTTGATATAAAGCTTGTCTATGCAACAAACCAAAATATTCCCACACTTATTAAACAGAATTTGTTATCAGTAAATGTGTGTGTTTGTTATTTAAAAAAAAAAAAATTCCATTTATTTATAGCCAATATAATTCTGCTTTCTTTTGACTTCCAGTGGAGCATACACTTTCAACTTTCTTTTAACTCCTATCCTTTGCTGCCCTTTATGGTTTGTTCCATATCTTTCCCAAATGTAATAATGTACAGATACTAGACAAAGAAGTTTAACTAGTTTTCAGTTGCTTGCCTTCTGCTGAATTATGAAAAAGTTGGAGTTCACCATGGCGAGAGGTTTAATATGCTTACACTTTCTCTTCTGACTGGCATTATAGATCCATTCCATATGCTGGTCATTTTAACTTCTCGTCCTTGCCTTGGGGACATAAATTGCAAGTACCTCAGAGGGGGTTCGTCTGATGGTGAGAGACACTGGTAATAGCGAATGCTAACCCACATGAAAAAAATCTGTTCAATGTACTCACTAATAGTAGCAAGTGAGTGGACTATGCTTGATTTTAAAGCGAGGTGAAGCAAAATAAAACATGAGGAAATGAAAGAATTAAAAACTGTGAAGAAATGTGCTACTAACATAGAATGATTATCTGAAACAATTTCAATTAAAATTGTGGAAATTATTATATTAAGTGTGGCACATACAGTAATGATTGCTCACACATAGTGAAGCTTACAGTGATGGTTGTTCTAACGAGTGCATCATATAGAAATGGCTGTTCTAAAGAGTGGATCATACAGTAATGGCTGTTCTAAAGAGTGGGTCATACAGTGATGGCTGTTCTAAAGAGTGGATCATACAGTGATGGCTGTTCTAAAGAGTGGATCATATAGTAATGGCTGTTCTGAAGAGTGGATCCTACAGTAATGGCTGTTCTAAAGAGTGGATCCTACAGTAATGGCTGTTCTAAACAGTGGATCATACAGTAATGACTGTTCTAAAGAGTGGATCATACAGTGATGGCTGCTCTAAAGAGTGGATCAAACAATAATGACTGTTCTAAAGAGTGGATCATACAGTGATGGCTGTTGTAAAGAGTGGGTCATACAGTAATGGCTGTTTTAAAATACGGATCCTACAGTAATGGGTGTTATAAAGAATTGATCCAAAAGTAATGGTTATTCATACAATATGGAGCATGCAGTAGTAAGTAATGGTTGTTCATATCCATCTTTTTTTCACTTCTTTCAAAATAAAAAAGTGTAGCAATGTTTCTGTTACGTGCTAGTTCCAAATGTCTTCAAATAGACATTTCAAGCAGACAGCAATTTTTAACAAAAGAGTATAGCAATTTTCATGTTATATATTAGTATTGCCTCTCTTTATACTGTCATCTTAAACAACAGAATATAGCAATATTCCTATTATGCATTAGTATTGCCTCTCTTCGTGTACACATCCAGTCTTCATAAGCTCCTGTGTTGAATTGGAGGCAACAATTGATTCATGACAATACCTACCCAGATGGTTCGGTTCTGAGAGGCCAACAAAAATAATGCCTGGTGATTCATAACAAAGATTAATGGACTGTTTAGTGCAGGAGAGCCTGGCATATAATACCACAACATCTAGTCTGAGAATAGGGGTGGAGGCAGTCATTGCTGTGTTATGCTGACTGCACATACACGTTATGATTGTAATGGACATGCAGAGCATTCTGAACAACAGGCATGCTTCAATTTATAAATTAAAGATAGGGAGCATCCATTGGATTTTTTCCCAGTACATGATGGTGTGTTGGGAAGCAAGCAGGTGGACAGACTGGCTGAGTGTGTACCGCTGGGTGGTTGTGCATGATAAGGCAGATGTTGGAAAGGCCCTTTGGGATATGTGTATAGAGTGGAAGAACTGATAAGCCATCCTGACCTAGAAAGAATGGTATGGCAGGGAGTGACCAGAGGATCTGGTCAACACTCAATACTCCAAGAAAAGTCAAGATGGACACACAATTATGAAACTGCAACTAGTACCATTAGTATTGAGACTTTTCGCTGGCTGTTGAAGATGAGGATGGAGCACATTTGGGAATGTCCCGGGTGCTGTGATGTCGATTCTTGACTCAACTCATTCATATACACATACACATCTCAAAACAAAACAGTTAGTTGCATTCCTTTACAGAATGTTGCAGTCAACCCCAGTATTTTTAGGCTATTTGTGATTTCTTGGCAAGTTTTCGTTCCGTAGATTGCCATTGCTGTCTGAACGACCGGCACCCTTTTTATCATGCCTTTTAAAAAAATAAAAACCAACACACGGCAATCTGCTGCCAAACTGCCCGCAGCTGTGTTTTGAACGTGGTATGCAGAATTACAAACTGCGTCCGTAATCCCTTAGACCAACAGCCAGCAAAAGTAAACAAGGGCACAATTTCCCTGTTATGCATCTCCTGTCATACATCCAGAAAAGTGACAATTTTCCTGTTATGCATCTCCTGTCATACATCCAGAAAAGTGACAAACAACATAATTTATGACACCAGAGAACAATATGCAGGGCAAAGCTACATTTCTCATTTTATTTTTCAAATTGTACAAAATGTATATGCAAGATAACACACAAAAACAGCTAAATAAGACTGCAAGTATTTCATGTTCCATTTTTATTGTTAGGTTATTTAAAAACTCTGATTTTAAATCCATGGTGTTTGGAACTCGACAGTTTAAGAACACCTGAAAGTTTAGTGGATGAAACTATCTGTTTTACACCCCTATCGAAGTTGACAGGGAAATGCGCTGATAACGTTACGAGCATGGTCAAACTAGGGCTTGTTGCCTGCTAAGTGAGGGAAAAATTGGCCACCTATTCCATGCATTTAGGCCTACAACATGTGACAGCCCGATCACAGATCCATAGCAGAAAACTGTTTTAGGACAAATTAATTATTAGTAAGCTGAACAATATAGCCTCTGCCTTGTTTATAAAACAAAGGTACTAGTCACTTGGGTATGAATTGTTGGGTCTTCATATATTCTAGGCCACAACATAAAGCCATTATTCCCTTCCTGGTCGCATTCCCTTCCCAGACAATTATCTACAGTGTTTTCCCATAGTGAATTTGAACAACAAAGACACAAACAATAGATTGCACAGTTTGTTGCCTGGCATATTTCAGCTTGAAGGATGTATCTATTTCTGCAGTATGTACCTGACGAGATGCAACAAAATATGCCAGATATTAAATCGTGCAATCTATTGTTTATTTCTTCATTATTCAAATTCTCTACACATTCTGAAAATGATCTGGTGTGGATGACATTTGATGAGACTGGGAGCTGTGCTGGTACAGTGGCTAGCACTCTTGCCATCTTGACTGGTGGTCATATGTTTGAATCCCTATTGAGGTAGGGATTTAAAAAAAAAACAATTGACCTGCGCCCCTAGGTAGAACCAGCCTAAAATGAATACCAGGAAATGTTGTGTGAAGTAATGGCAGCCTGTCTCATATTGATCACATTGCCCATTGACTGCCGCTTTGTCTATAAAAACGTGCAGCTAGTACAATATACCCAATATATATAGGGTGCATTTTTAATGATTGTGCAGATTTTGAAAATATTGCTGGTCCAAGTTTTGTATTCACCCTCTGTAAAGTTCATGCAACATAATAGGTAAATACAAAACTTGGACTGGCAATATTTTCAAACACTGCACAGTCATCAAAAATACACCCTGTACTACAAAAACTACTTTTTAAATATTGAGCACAACCCACTACTGACAACGCTGATTGTATTCTGGTATTCCATTCACACGCCAGTGATCCGGGGTTTGTTTCCAGGTCCGGTCAAGGATATGCACTACTGACGAGAGCGAAACTCGAGTCTAGTGCTTCCACATTGACGTGGATAGGCCTTAGGTTCATACCAGAATACGATCAACGTTGCCAGTAGTGGGTTGTGCTCAATATTTAAATCTCAAATCCCGAAACAACCAAATAAATCCTTTTTATTTGATGAGTCCTGATTGACCATAAAGCTGTACGGTGAGAATAAATAACCCTGCTGGGGACTGGACCTAGACCTCGGTGTTGGCCAGCAAGAACACAAACAACTCTGCTGCTGTATTTATAGAACATATAACCCAGTAGCAAATACTATAATACATTTGCACAATGCTAAATGCTCTACATCTTTACAAGATGCAGCGACCAGTTTCCTTTTTGGCTGCCATTTTCTTCCCGAACAGCAAAGACAGGCAACCATTTTATGATTTGATCCATCTGTGTTGTTATGCAACCTGGATTCACAGACTACACATGTCACATAGCTGTGAAAGTCAGACCACTTTGCATCTACACTAAAAAGAGTAATGACTCTTAATATTGTGTGGACCACTCACTGTTATTGGTTGTTCATATGGTGAATTATATAGTTTACTATGACTTTCTGAACGGCAGATGCCTCACACCATCAAAATCAACGCAAAGCATCCTGCGCCCAAACCTTCCACTCGGTATCACAGGGAATTGGGAAAAGCAACTTCATCATCACCTAATTCACAGTGATGGTTTGAGATGTACTGGTCTTGAAGAAACAACAAACCTACATTAACAGGGACTGAACCATGGGCTCCAGCGGGCCAGCCAGTCCACTAACTACAATGATACCACTACCCCTATATTGCTGGTTATTGATTACTAGAGAGTAAGATCCCAGCACTCAGGGCCCACCCAAAATTGTTGCATCTCACTTAGCAGATGTTGCAGGGCACAGATACTCTCTTCTTAATCTGTTTTTCATTTCCCAGTGGAGATGAAAGACTGCACCATCAGCTTTCAATCAGCTCACACCAAGACTTCTTCATGATTGGTTGGATTTTACGGCTAAAATGTTCTACGAGTTGAGGCTGCCATTCTCCATACCAACCCTCCTTATTTGCCTATTATGACATGTAATTCTTCTTAATCTGTTTTTCATTTCCCAGTGGAGATGAAAGACTGCACCATCAGCTTTCAATCAGCTCACACCAAGACTTCTTCATGATTGGTTGGATTTTACGGCTAAAATGTTCTACGAGTTGAGGCTGCCATTCTCCATACCAACCCTCCTTATTTGCCTATTATGACATGTATGGTAGGTTTACAAAAACAAAAACATACTGTGGGTATGTGAAGTGTTAGAACCATGACATTTTCTAGGCTGAAGTCCACAGAGGAACTTGACAGCCAGTCTTTCCCTCCCGTAGTGAATGTTGACAGCTGGCACTGAACCCTCATGCGACTACACTTGTGCCATTGTAAGTGCAACAGCCTAACCATTACATCCCCACACCGGCTGTAAGGTAGCTAACATTGTTATTATTTCATACTTCTCTCAAGAGCCTTGGCAACACATGGCCGAACTGTTTCAGTGACACGGAATTTATGTGTGCTCAAGCTGTCTTCTAATGTACTTCTTCCTAAACTAAATCCCCACTCCACATCACCTCGGACAAGTCTGATTATCTGTTGTGTTACCATGTAACTTTCGTACATAGACTAGAATTCTGCAGTTTACCCCATATGATCCCATCAGTTGAAATATAATGACAATTTCAGAGTAAAGAGATTGGATACTGATTGTAAAATACTGGAAATCTTTATGCGGGGTTAAAAATAATTTGATCATGATAATGTTTATTCATCAGCTAGTTCTGAGATACAATCCATCACAACAATAATAATAAAGGGGTAAAATAAAAACCCAATAGTAAATGTATCTATATCAACAATAAAATAGTGGCATTATAAAAATTGCTAGAAAATTCAAATAACAAATGCGGAAAAGGTACACAGAGGTGAGTTGGTTGTGGTTGTTTTATATTTACAGTATAAACCTCATATCAGTCTGATTTTTCTGGCACCAAGCTTTAGAAGACATACCTTTTTTTTTCTCATAGAATGTTATATATGATAAAAGTCATAGTTGGGATGGGTCATAATACCAGGCATTCATATAGCAAGAAGGGGTTTTATACAGTGAACCATACATAAATGGTTGTTCATACAGCGGACCATACAGAAATGGTTGTTCAAACAGTGGACCATATAGAAATGGTTGTTCATACAGTGGACCATATAGAAATGGTTGTACATACATAGTGGACCATATAGAAATGGTTGTTCATACAGTGTGATTGATTGATTTAGGAATCAACATCACAGCATTTGGGGCATTCCCATAAGCGCTCCATCCCCATCCTCAGCAGCCAGCGAAGAGTTCCAACACTAATAGTACCAGTAGCAATCTGATTATATGTCCGTCTCGCCTTTCCTCTGAGCATTGAGCGTCGGCCTCGTCCCTCCTCACTGTCTCATTCTTGCCAGACCATGGTAATCCATTTGCTCCTCCGAGGTGTGCACGTGCTCCCACAAAGCCGCAACCACGTCTGCCTTGTCATGTATCAATACCTCACCAAGTTCTGCAGAGCCAGCCAATCTGTCCGCCTGTTCATTTCCCAGCACACCGGCATGCCCCGGAGAAAAGATCCAGGCGATGCTTGTCACCCGTGACCTCCAAAGCGAAGCAAGCCACTCTGCACGAAGCCTGCCCGTCCTCACCCTCGTCAGCATGCTTTCTGAGTCAGTTACAATCATGATGTGTGTGTGTCGTATTTTCCATCCAGCGGAGAGCCGCAGTGACCGCCTCCACCTCCATTCTTAAGCTGGATGTTGTGGTATCATATGCCAGGCTCTCCTGCCCCAAACGTCGACCATTGGCTTTGGCTATGAACCCCCAGCCACTTTTCTCACCTGACATCGAACCATCTGTGTAGACAATCACATCACCTGAGTGAGCATTGTCCTGAATTAGTTGCTGGATTTCCACTTCCGTGGCCCCTGCTGGCCACTCCCTGCACTCCCGGCTTAATGTGATTATAACTCTGCACAATTCTGACTGCTCCGCTGGCACTCTGACCCACTCCTCTCCACGCCTAATGTTCTCCAAGGGGCACACCTGTCTGATCGTATCCTCTGCCTGAGCCATTCATGATTTCCCTCTTATCAGTCGCTGACCCTTAACTGCGTCCAGCGCCTCATGCAGTGGGTGATCTGTGTCTGCAGCTACTCTGAGGTATGCCTTCGCCTGCATCACCTTGAGCCTACCAGCAACACTCGGCAGACCAAGGATGTAACGCATACACACTATTGGGGTGTCTCTAGTGCATCCCAGAATGACCCGCATAGCTTCGTTCTGTATGCGCTCTAACTTCATCAGCTGACTCTCTGAGACAGTGAGCAGACCTAATCCACAATCATACAGTGTGAACCGTACAGAAATGGTTGTTCATACAGAGTTGACCATATACAAATGGTTGTTCATACAGTGGGGACTATAGTAATGGTTGTTCATACAGTGTGAATCATACAGAAATTATTGTTCATACAGAGTTGAAAATACAAGAATGGTTGTTCATACGGCAGGGATCATCTAGAAATGGTTGTTCATGCAGTGGAGACAAGAGAAATGGTTGTTCATACAGTGGAGACTATAGAAATGGTTGTTCATACAGTGGGGACTATAGAAATGGTTGTTCATACAGAATTGACCATGTAGAAATGGTTGTTCATACAGAGTTTGACCATGTAGAAATGGTTGTTCATACAGTGGGAACCATAGAAATGGTTGTTCAAATAGTGGGGACTATAGAAACGGTTGTTCATACAGTGTGGGCCATACAGAAATGGTTGTTCATACAGTGGGGACCATATAGTTATGGTTGTTCATACAGTGGGGACCATATAGAAATGGTTATTCATACAGTGGGACCATACAGAAATGGTTGTTCATACAGTGGGGACCATATACTAATGGTTATTCATACAGTGAACCATATAGAAATGGTTGTTCATACAGTGGGGACCATTCAGAAATGGTTGTTAATACACTGGGGACCATACAGAAAAGGTTGTTCATAGATGGGACAATACAGACATGGTTGTTCATAGAGTGGGAACCATATAGTAAAGATTTTCATACAGTATGAAACAGTAATGGTTGTTCGTAGAATGGGGAGCAGATATTAATGGTTGTTAATATAATGTGGGGCATGCAGTAATAGTTATTCTTACAATGTAAAGCATACACTAATGGTTATTCAAACAGCATGAAGCTTACAGTAATGAAGCTCGTACATTGTAGAGCACACAGTACTGATGCACAGTGAGGAGCATACAATAATGGTTCTACATACAGAGTGGAGCATACAGTAATGGATCTGATCAGGTGGACCAAATAATAATGGCTGGTATACAGTGTGTACCACACAGTAATGGTTGTTCATATATTGTGGAGCATAAGGTAATGTCTGTTCACATACAGTGGAAAATATAGTAATAGTTGTTCATTTAGAGTGGAGCATATAGAAATGGTTGTTAATACAGTGTGCAGCATACAGTAATGGTAGTTCATATAGATTGGAGCATATAGTACTGGCTGTTCATATAGAGTGGATAACATAGTAATGTTTGTTCATACAGAGTGGAGCATATACTAATGGTTGTTAGAGTGGAGCATACAGTAATGGCTGTTGATACAGTATGGAGCACACATTAATGGTTGTTGATTCATTGTGGAGCACACAGTAATGGTTATTTGTACAATGTGGAACTTACAGTAGCAGATGTCTATATATTGTGGAGCATACAGAAATGGTTATTCATACAGTATGGAGCATACAAAAATGGTTGTTCGTACAGTATGGAGCTTACAAAAATGGTTGTTCATACAGAGTTGACCTTGCAGTAAAGGATATTCTTACAATGTGGAATATACACTAATGGTTCTTACTGTGTAGAGGTTACAGTAAGAATTGTTTGTACTGTGTGGAGAATATAGTACTGATTCATGCAGTGTGGAGAATATAGTACTGATTCATACAGTGTGGAGAATATAGTACTGATTCACACAGTGTGGAGAATATAGTACTGATTCATACAGTGTGGAGAATATAGTACTGATTCATACAGTGTGGAGAATATAGTACTGATTCATACAGTGTGGAGAATATAGTACTGATTCATGAAGTGTGGAGAATATAGTACTGATTCATACAGTGTGGAGAATATAGTACTCATTCGTTCAGTGTGGAGCATACAGGAATGCCTGTTTCTTCAGTATGGAGCATACAATAATGGTTTTCTTTAAGTAATGATTGTTCATACAGAGTGGAGCATACAGTAAAGGTTGTTCATACAGTGTGGAGCATATAGCAATGGCTGTTCATACAGTGGAGCATTTAGTAATGGGTATTCTTACAATGCGGAGTACACACTAATAGTTATTACTGTGTGGAGCACAATGTAATAGTGTTCATAAAGTGTTGAGAAAACAGCAGTGGTTGTTCAAACAGTAAAGGAACAAACATAATTGTTCATACAGTAATGGAGAAAATGGCAACAAGTTTCATACAGTACTAAAGACATAAATTCACAGGAAATAATCCTGTATTTGTATAATCAAAGGAATAAAATAGAAATCAAGAGAAACAAATGAAAATAATTTTTCTGTTATCTAGTGTGCCCTATGACTTCTACGTCTTCTGTGAGTGCAGATCAATACCTGCAGATTTATTTCACACATTATTTTGACAGCAAAATGATTGATATTGACACACTATACAAAGATGCAAACAGAGTAGGTTTTAAAAAAATAATGACACTGGAAAATGTTTAAAAGTCAATTAGTTAGTTGACAGATCATCCTCACTGCACATCGAACCATTCAGTCCATAAGTGCTTGGATACCTTCCTCAGTAAATCTCGCAGCGTGTAGCGGCTCATGACACCAGTTCTGGGTTGGTTTATTAATCTTCTTTGGCTTCCTGCACAGTGTTCTTGCATGGCCACACCTCTTTTAACTTGCTGTTCTTGCAGTCTGACCATACTAGATGGGAAACATAGGTGTGTTGTCACCAGACTTCTGACTCTGTGATCTCGGGTTTGAATTCGCATGGAGGCAGATTTGAAACATGGACCTGGGCTTCTAGGTCGACCCAGCCTAAAATGGCTACCAGGAAATGTCTTGGGAGGTCAAGGCAGACGGTGTGATACTGAGCACATCACCCCACCTAATTCTGTTTGGTCTATAAAATAGATGGGTCAACGACTATACGGTTAATGCATCATAAGGGTCCGTTACTTACTTGACCACATTCCTCAGTGCACCTTAAAGCATATAACTCAACTTGTACAAACAACATCAGGTGTTTGACTAGGCTGTATCCTGCCTCCAATTAATTTCAACATATATCCATATCACAAGCAGGAGACCCTCAACGCAAATATTAACTGGGGCTCTTCAACTGTGTTATCTAAAATTTGTTGATTATGTTGATCTTTTATTAGGTATAGAATAGGAAATTCAAGAACTCATAACAAGATTAAAGAACTCAGCAAGATCTTATGGGAATAAAATTAATGAAGAAAAAGAAATAAGATACTGGTAAATGGCTACAATCAACATGAAACAACTTAATGCTGAAAGGTAAACAAAAAAGTTGAAGAAGTGAATATCTTTACTTATTTTACATCCACTTTATGTAAAGATGGAGGTTGAAGAAAAAAAAAAAAGAATAAGACAAGATTGGCCTGGCCTCCACTGCTGTGACAAGATTGGCCTGACCTCCACTGCTGTGACAAAGACTGAGTGTAGTATACAAGAGCAAAG
Organism: Cepaea hortensis; assembly: GCA_963921405.1. Classification (NCBI taxonomy): domain Eukaryota; kingdom Metazoa; phylum Mollusca; class Gastropoda; order Stylommatophora; family Helicidae; genus Cepaea; species Cepaea hortensis. The sequence continues at coordinate 75,627,330 of OY992886.1, forward strand.
TCATCAACTTCCCTGTGGAAATATCATTCTCTGGGAGTATTTATTTACTTGTGTCAGTTTGAAAGCTTGACACTTACCACAGATTTAGAACAAAGGACCCAGGCTTTCGAACACAAATGCTGCAGATAATTTCAATCCACATCATACATAGGCTATGATACAAATGCCTATGTTAAGGATCAATAGATAGATATTCTTTTATCCTTCTTCTTTGTACACCTTCAGACATCAACATGAATGAATCCTAAGAGTGCAGCAGTCAACTTATTGCTGACATCTCCATTGAGTTTGTCTTCAAAAGGAGTGGTCTAAGGCCAAAATAATTCAATACTTACGTATAGAGATTTTAAACACAAGGCATGAAACAAATGTCTTTGTTGGGGAGCCAGAAGATACACATGGAGAGTACCAAGAACTACTATTGCCATTACAGTAGTATTGAAAACTTGTTTGGCTTGGCCAGATATTTGCCACAATTTCTTGTCAAAAACTATTCTCTAGGATACAGCCGAAGGTAAGTTTGTCAGAAACTATACTCTAGGGTACAGCCGAAGGTAAGTTTGTCTGAAACTATTCTCTAGGGTACAGCAGAAGGTAAGATTGTCTGAAACTATTCTCTAGGGTACAGCCGAAGGTAAGTTCTTGGAAAGTAATGGCGGCTGGCATGATACTGGTGACATCACTCACTGAGTGCCCATTGGTCAATACAAGTATGAGTCTAGCACCATATGTCCAATGCACATTAAAGTGTGTAAAAGGTTCTGCTATAGTCGTCCAGTAGCAGCCACAGCCCATTCATTCCACACATTTTGATTTCCAACTCTCAAGGGGATTTTTAACGCAGGTTCTCCTAGTGTTTTTTCACCCTTTCCTGAGAGAGCTAGACGTCCAACCCACTTCCCAAGATCAGGATGGAGATGCCATTTTGGGTTTCTTATTTTGTACAAATACACATATCTAGTTTTCTAGAGCTAGAGGCGAATATCACATCTCAAGACTGAGCCACATCATCAACTGTGTGGGAAAGCCAGTCTGTCTATTAATTGTCTGGGCAAGCCAGTCTATCAATTGTCTAGGCAAACCAGTCTGTCTATCAATTGTCTAGGCAAACCAGTCTGTCTATCAATTATCTGGGCAAGCCTGTCTATCTATCAACTGTCTGGGTAAGTCAGGCTGTCTATCAATTGTCTGGGAATGCCAGTTTGTTTATCACTTGTCTGGGCAAGCCAGTCTATATATATCAATTGTCTGGGCAAGCCAGTCTGCCTATCAATTGTCTGGGCATGCCAGTTTGTTTATCACTTGTCTGGGCAAGCCAGTCTATATCTATCAATTGTCTGGGCATGGCAGTTATCAATTGTCTGGTTATGCCAGTCTGTCTATCAATTGTCTGGTTATGCCAGTCTGTCTATCAATTGTCTGGGCAAGCCAGTCTATATCTATCAATTGTCTGGGCATGCCAGTTTGCCTATCAATTGTTTGGTTACGCCAGTCTGTCTATCAATTGTCTGGTTATGCCATTCTGTCTATCAATTGTCTGGGAAAGCTATTCTGTCTCATCAACTGTCTGGGTTTGAGATTAAAACAATACATCAGAGAAATTAATGTAAAAAGTAAAAGATCTGCTTCCAGGCCTTGGGGCACATTGGGTTAATGGTGGGGAAAAAAAGGTATATGTCTTGAGGTGTATTGTATATATGTGGCTAGCCCCATAAATGTTTTGGGTGCTCAATGGGTGGCATTGCACTATTATGATTGCTATCTTTACATCCTAAGACATTTGCTGGTACCCATTTTAAGTTGGGTTGACCCGGGAAATCAGGTCAATTAAAAAAAAATTCAAATCCATGAATAGGCTGTTGCCTAGACTAAATTACAAAATTGAAAACAACCACAAAAAGAGTATTTCTTGCATGTCTCATTCTGCTGTACATACATTTGGATCCCCTGTCAGAGTTACTGTACTGCAGGAGACTGAAACTCTTTTGGAAGTATCTATGTGCGCTGAAAGTGGTCCTTTACAAACTAAACAAACACAGGGACCTGTTGTTCAGTCTCCAGCAGTGGCGTGGTTGAGAGGCGGGCACACCCTCCTAAACATGGAGATGTAGGATTGTTCAGGGAAGGTGAAGTGACAGAGACCGGAGCTGGTCACCTTACCCGATGATGCCATCACTTAGTATATGTGAAAGAATAACACTTCACACCCTTCTGGCAGTGACTGCTTCGGGATGATCTTCACTGTTATCTTATCTTAAATTAATGCAGAACTGCTCAACAGAAAAGTTTACTGAGGGGCTCAATAGGAAATTGTTTGGATTTAAGTAAGAAAATGATTGGGAAATAAAGCAAAACAAAAATCCATTTAATTTGAGCAAAAACGGGTAAATCATAATTAATATTAGTATGATTTTTAATGAAGTGAGTAGTAAAATAGTGGAGAGGTGAACAAGCATTTATAAAGATGAGCAATTTTTGCAGCCTAATGTTCCAGAAAGATAATCTTTTTCATATAGACTGAACAAGGTAACATAAACAAAAATCCTGTAGCAGAAACCTATCGCTGTGAGAATGTGAAGTGCTAGGACCATCACATTTGTTAGACGTGAATGGTATATAACAGTGGTTCTCAACATGTTTTGGCCCATGCCCCCCCTTATCATATGTTCAGATCGTCGCCCCCCCCCCCTTCGAATTCCTCCCTATAAATCCCCCCCCCCCCCTTTACACAGTATGGGTAGGCCGTGCTATACATCGCCTCGGTATACGTCGTTTCGCTATAACGTCGTCACATAGGGGACTAACTTCACTTTACATCACTATGTTTCGCCATAACGTCGTTTTGAAACTGGTGATCGGGCTGTTGATATCGGTAAAGTCCATGGTTTACCTCCAACGACGGTAAAGACAATTCATGCAGGTGCTGACAAAAATCAAAGAGAGTGCTAAAAACGTAACCCCCTTTGAGTGCTTCCAAGATCACTTGTACCAGACGTATTCTTATGGAGAACATGGAAGCACAATTGGCCGTCTGGATTAAAGACCAGAACCAACGGAATATGCCTGTGAGCAAGATGGTTATCCAAGAGAAAGCAAAGTCTCTCTGTGAAGATCTAGCTAAGAAAGCGGGTGAGAGCAGTACTAGTAGTGCTGATGATAGTTTTAGAGCGAGTTGTGCTTGGTTTGAGCACTCTAAGAAGCGTTCATACCTGCAGAACATTCAGACAACAGGTGAAGCAGCGAGTGCTGATACTGAGGAGGGTGGTTACTGTGCAGCAGACATTGGACACATATTTTGTTCAAGCAGAGAAGAACCAGGAAAAGAGGCAGGAAGAGGTTACAGTTTCATCCTCAGATGAAGAGGCAGAATTTAATGCTTCTACGTCCCAATAACTCTACCACTCGCCCTCCAACCCACCTCTATTTAGCCAATAAATATCAACAACCATCAAAATAAACATTACTGTGGTACACAATACATGGTATTTAATTTAATTCTATGGGAAATAGTGTTTCGCTATATGTCGTTTCATTTAACGTTGCGTTTTCCAAGAACGTAACCCCGACGTTAACCAGGGCCTACCTGTATACATAAAAATGGAAGCTAAATTTAATAACACATACTAGATATACTATGCACTACAACATCTACTAAAATCAAAGGCGCTATCTCGTAACACCAAAATCACAATATACAAAACACTGATCAGACCAGTTGTGCTGTATGGCTCTGAAACCTGGAGTACAACGAAAGGAGACGAAGCCTTGTTACAAACCTTTGAGAACAAAATTTTAAGACGCATCTTTGGACCCATTAGGGATACACAAAGTGGAGAGTGGAAAAGAAGAAGTAACAAAGACATTTATGATCTGTTTAAGTCCCCGCTAATCACTGGTATCATGAAGGCTAATAGACTACAATGGCTGGGGCATATAGAAAGAATGGAAGATAATAGGGAAACAAAACTCGCTTACACTCAGGAAATAAATGACCGTAGACCCCGAGGTAGACCAAGAAGGCGGTGGAGAGATAATACATGTACAGACCTACAAGCACTTGGAATCAACGACTGGCAAGAGAAGGTCCACCAGAGAGACGAATGGAGACGGATTGTATTTGCAGCAAAGAACCTCAATGGCTCGGAACGCTGAAGAAGAAGAAGATACTAGAACAAGTCTAGACATCTAAATAAAATGTGATTTGCGGGTCTACTTATGTTATAAAACAAATGTCATTAGGGTGAGAAGTTCAGAACCGTAAAATTTAGAGGGAAAAACAATATCAAGTAACTGGTTCTTGTATTAATGCAATCTTGAAATAATCTTAATCCCCCCCTGGAAACCCTAAAATCCCCCCCCCCCCCGTCCCCCCCCCCCCCCCCCCCCCCCCCCCCCCCCGGGGGGGGGGGGAGAGAAATTCCCCACCGGTTTAGAACCACTGGTATATAAGAAAAGGTGGCCAGAATGCCTGTAGGAAAAAGTGGCGAGTGTTTTTCTTGCATAACAAACTTTAAACACAGGCATCAAACTCTTCTCTGACTCTTCTCATACCATTATCAGTGTCCTAGCCATTACACCAATTTGCCTTATGTCTAAAGAAAATACTGAACATAAAATGGCAAGATAAAGTGACAGATGCAAACAGTCTCTCATGGGCTAACATGACAAGCATTCATACTCTTTTGTGAAAATCACAGAGATGAGTTAACCATGTTGCCTGCATGTCAAATGAGTGGTTATGAAAGAAAGCCTATGGCAGGCTAGGCAGCTCGTGTTGGTCCTAACCAGAGCTATAAAAACACTGAAATCACAAACAACCTTGGCATTGGCTTTTAAAACTGGGAGTATGTCACTGATAACTAACTGCCTGACCTGGTGTAAACTGATGACTACGGCCTTTGAGCAAGTACAAATTGAGAAAGCTTCAAAGAGACATGCCATAGAAACATCAACAGTAAACTTATTTCCACCTGATTAACAGTTATAATTCCTCTGTCTTCGCTATTTCTGGCTTAGATAGATCTTTCAGCCACCTCTTGTTCACAGTGGGTCTGGCAAATCCCAATATAACATTAAGTGGCAGCCATGGACAAACATGTTCCAGAAATAGATAGCGGAGAGAATGTGATTTCAAAGACAACAGAATTTACATACAGAAAAACCCAATGGAAAAATATTTGGAAAATTAAAACGGCAAGAAGTGGTGGATTACTGAGTAAAGCACAGCAGTGTTTAAAGTGTTGATTAATTGTAACGTGGCGTGCATTGCATTAATACATGGAACAAAATTATAATTTTTAAAACCAAACAACTTGAAGAAATTATACATGAGCAAAACATTTGAAAAGAAAATAATTTCAACAAATGTAATTAATAATGCTGAGCAATGTACATAAAACACCAAGGGAAGCGTGACAGAATATTGGATGAGCAAAGATATTTTTCTAGACCATACAGTAAACCTTTATTGATACGCCCATAGAAGCAACAGCCTTCTGCTCTTCAACTGTCTTATGCTTTAAAATACTAGGGCAACCTGCTAGTCACCTCCGCTAATTGGAAACTGCCTCTCTGGATGAAACAAGGACCCTGATACATGTCTTATCTGCACAAGGTATATGGTGCTATATCCTTGTAGGGCCCTGGTACATGGCTTATTTGCACAAGGTATATGGTGCTAGATCCATGTATTTATTCAATGGCTGATATGGTCAGTATCACACTGGTCACCTTTATTTCCTACGACATTTCCTGGTACCCATTTTAGGTAAACTAAAAGAAATCTGTCTTGAGGATTCAAACCCATAACCACTGGGTTTGCAGATGAGGATCTACCCACTACGCCACCACGGCTCCAAACCTGGACCAACCAGATGAAATCATCATGCCTAAGATTGGCACTAGCATGCCAAGATGTTTTCAGACAGCATCAACAGAACAACACAATGATACCCCGGTTACGAAGAACAAACTGCTGGTCAAAGCAATCACTGCACAGTGTGCAGGCTAGGTTGAGAAAGTGCCAACAGAACAACAGAATAATGATAAACCTCATGAAGAAATAAATACAACCTAGTTCCTTATGTGGACCTAGACACACCATTTGAGGGTACAAACTCTCTGGAGATGTCAGCAAGTTCAAATTGACTGCTGCTTTCTTTCAATATATTGAAGTTGACGTCTGAAGGTGTATGAAGCAGAAGAAGATACTTTAACGAATACAAATATTATGCAGTATGATAAGTATCCAGTTTACCCAAGGTGTCAGTCACAAGCAGGAACATCAAGTGTCAGTACTGCTGAAGAAGATGCTACACATTGAACTGACACTTTCTACATGTAGGCATTCTTGTCTTTCATGTGACTTTTCTATACATAAGCAATAGCCAGAATTTCATTCATTCATTCATTCATTCATTCATTCAGTAGCATGTCCTTTGCAGAACCTCGCTCCCATAACAACCTTCAGGAAAACCTCTTGATCATAAGCAAGATGTCCCGCATCCGATACACCTATCTGGAGATCATCCGCCACATCCTGCACCCATCTTGGCCTTCCTCTTCCTCTCTTCCCAGGCATATACCCCTCTATTACTGTTCTCTCCAAACTTTCGTGATGTTTCAAGTGACCAAAATATTTCAATTTTCTTTGTTTTATCGTCTTTAATAGCCAACCTTCTTCAATATTCAGCTCTTGAAGTATGGATGCATTTATTTTCTTTACCCAAGATATTCTTAGAACTCGTCTATAACATTTATATTCAAAGGCATTTATGCGCTGTTCATCTTGTTTAGTAAGTGTCCAGGTCTCACAGGCGTATGTTGCAATGGGAAAGATGCATGCTCTTAAAAATCTAATTTTTGTAGTTCTGTCTGTCCCATTCCATAATTTATTCAGTTGTTTTAGTCTTTGAAGAGCAATTGATAGTCATTTAATTTCTTTCATTGTGTCACCGTTGTTGGTAATCAATGACCCAAGATATTCAAAATTTTCCACCACCTCCAGAATTTCCTATATGTATATAATAGCCATAATTTCCTATATGTATGTAATGGCCAGAATTCCCTATATATATATATATATATATATGAAGGTTACAGCTGACAGGATATAGTTCAATGCACTGGGCTTTATCCCATCTGGCTCACTCTCTCCACAGAATGGCCAGCCATCTGCTGACAGCTTCGCACAAAGCTCTAGCTCCTAAGCTCCAGCGAGGACCCCAAAGGTTCTCCAGAAAAACAGCACCCATGGTCTGTCTGAATGAAAGTCTGAAAATGAAGCTTCGACCTTCAGACCAAGAGGCGGATGGCTTAACTTTATCATGCGACCTCCTATACATGTTATTACATAATGGAACAGCCAAAGGACTTTCAAGGTCAATATTTCACAAAGGGGAAATGTACATTGAATGACAAAGTAAACTCACTGAAACTTGACATATTGAATCACAGAGTAGGATAAGTATTGCAAGGTATAATTGACATTCAAAATAATAATCAGACTTGCATCAAGACATTATGTGCATAAGTCAGAATATAACACGGCTGCAAGATATTCAAACATGTCTCTGCAGAAAGGAATATTTCTACACTTCTACGCAGAAGAGTTATATTTCTACATTCCTACACTTTCAGACAAAAGAGAGATATGTCTATACCTACAGGCAGAAGAGAGATATTTCTATACTTTTAGACAGAAGAGATATATTCCAACACTTTTAGACAGAAGAGAGATATGTCTATACCTAGAGGCAGAAGAGAGATATTTCTATACCTACAGACAGAAGAGAGTTATTTCTACATCTATAGGCAATACAGATTTATTTCTACACTTCTAGGTTGTTAGTTGCATGTCCTTTACAGGACATTGCTAGACAGAAGAGATATATTCCAACACTTTTAGACAGAAGAGAGATATGTCTATACCTAGAGGCAGAAGAGAGATATTTCTATACCTACAGACAGAAGAGAGATATTCCTACACTTCTAGACAGAAGAGAGATTTCTATACCTACAGACAGAAGAGAGATATTCCTACACTTCTAGACAGAAGAGTGATATTTCTACACTTCTAGACAGAAGAGAGATATGTCTATACCTACAGGCAGAAGAGAGATATTTCTCACCCGTGTGTTGCCGGGGCCCATAAGGGAAGCAAAGAATAGCAACACTGCAGCCTACCACGCGTGTCGTAAGAGGCGACTAAGGAGGCGTGATGGTTCCGTCGCCCTGCTACTGAGTGAGTGCGTGGCGCGACACTGTGAGCTGTGAGTTTCGTGTGAAATGCTTTTGAATCTGCCCAAGGTTTTTTGGAACGTGACTGCATGTTCGGAGCGATGGCAGATGGCTATGTCCCAGAGTTGACCGGTTCTTGCCTTATGCAGAAATGCGTGGCTGCTGGGCTTCTGGTTGACTGCCACTGCCATCGATGATGAACTGCATTTTGTGGACTGTGTGGGTGAACATCTAGGAAACATCCAGTTGGGAAAATGACTGCCGATTCCATCAGAGATGAATTGGGTGTTTTGTGGGGGACTATTGTGTTGACATTCTGGCGGCGGCATTATGCAGTGTATCTGTGCGGGCTGTTGTTTGTCAAGACTCCTGTCTTTTCCACTTTTCACATTGGGCAGTGGGGAGCATTTTGTGTGATATTCACTGGCACAGGAACGGAGCATAATGGGGATGACCCGTTGCTGTGAGGTTGGAACTGCGACTGACTAACTGACTGACTGAGAGATATTTCTATACTACAGACAGAAGAGAGATGTCTATACCTACAGGCAGAAGAGAGATATTTCTATACCTACAGACAGAAGAGAGATATTCCTACACTTCTAGACAGAAGAGAGATATTTCTACACTTCTAGACAGAAGAGAGATATATCTACACTTCTAGACACAAGCGAGATATTTCTATACCTACAGGCAGAAGAGAGATATTTCTACAACTACAGGCAGAAGAGAGATATTTCTACACTTCTAGACAGAAGAGAGTTATTTCTACACCTACAGGCAATACAGAAATATTTCTACACTTCTAGGTTGTTAGTTGCATGTCCTTTACAGGACATTGCTATCAACCCTAGAATTTACTGATATTTTGTGATTTATTAGGCAATGTCAGTTCAGTAGTTTGCCACTTCTGTCTGAATCTCCGACACCTCATACCATTAAAATCAATGCAAAAAGTCTGCTTCCAAATCGCCTGAAGTTGATCCCAACCCTTGACTAGGTATGAAGGGGAATGATAAAACTGCAAGTCTCACTATTCCCTAAGCCACAACACATTTCTAGGTAAGAAGAAATATACTTTTACAGGACGTAAGCATGGCTGAATGGGTAACAGCGCCCATCTTAAACTTCTGGTGTGCTGATGCTGAGGTAGCGGGTTCAACCCCAACACTGGTCAGTCAGACTAAAATATTGACTTCTCGTCCTTGACTTGGGGACGTACATTACAAGTACCTCTGAAGTTGGGAGTGGTTTAGTCAGATGGCAAGGGATACTGCTAATAGAGGAAAGTTAATCCCCATGCTAAAATCAGCCCACTACGCTAAAAGTAGTAGCATGTGTACGGACTATGCTTGAGTTCAAAGCGAGCAAATGAAAAAAAAAAAAGAAAAAAAGAAAGAAAAAAATCAAAACAATATAAAACAGATAAAAGAAGGAGCATACTTCTTGGATGTCAAAATAAGTATTCTTGAGTTAACCCTTTGAACCTTATGAGCTGGTATACAGGCTTCCACATGTTTTCTATTTGCATCTCACTGTTAATCGGCAACCAGCTGACCAATAAGCATCCAGCTTACATCTAGACATGGCTAACATGTCCAGATGTTAGCTGGATGCTTATTGGACTGATAAAAATGATCAGCTAACACGACTTCAACGCAGACGTCGCCACCGGTGGCCTCGAAGACTGTCAGTCAAATTCTGTATGTGGGCTATTTTTAATAGCTACAGCATACATGGAGAATTAGTGCCAGCAGTTCCTGGAAAAAAGGAAGACAACCTTCCATATGTACATTGAAACACTATGCAAACAACTTGTCGGAAATTTCCATTGTGACGCACCAGTTACCCCTGGCCGAATTGTGGGGGAACACATGGAAGGGTGACTTTGTAATGCACAGGATGAACCGATCTAATTGCATAAATATGATTTTTTTCATCACTTAGAAACATTTCCTATGTTTCTTGTTGTTGTTCACCAATGATTTTTTCCCAAAAATAAAGTCTTTTTCAGGTTGAAATACTGAAATATTATTAGTATGCCAAAAAATGGGGAACCCAAGGTTCAAAGGGTTAAATCTAGTTTTACTTGTTTCGTTTTCTTGATGAAGACTTTAATCGAAACATTCGCCTATATCTTGTATTGTTTCACTAATTTAGTTTATTATTATAATATTTTATGTTTTCATCATCACTCTGCAGGTCTTTTGTGAAATGTCTCTCTTATGACAGCCCGCCAGACAGTCTTTCAATCTTTTGCCAGTTCCTCTTCAGCATATATTTTTATAACCCAGGGTGTCTTTAATGTCCTCTTTTCACCTTTGTGCTGGTTGATCCCTGCTTTCTTCCAAGAATCATGTTTTTCATAATGCTATTTCTAAACCTTGTTTTTTTGTGTGCGCTCGCTTTGAACTCAAGCGTAGTCCATCCACGCTACTTCCAGTGGTGCTGGACTGAATTTTGCGTGTGGATTAGCTTTCCCTATTAACAGTGTCCCTTGCCATCAGGCGAACAGACTCTGACTTCAGAGGTAACTCTAAACCTTGTGGAATTTAATATAAATTAAAAATATTTGTTTGGTCCTCAAGCAGTTTCCTGGCATAGGTCTATGATGTGATAGCACATCACATTTTGTAGACCTGGATGCATCGAGGAATAAGTGGCCAATCTTGCCCTCACTTTTGCAGATGATAAGCCCAGGCATCAAACAGTGCTCCTAACATTACTGTCACAGCTGGTTATCAACTAGATTAGCACGCCCGCTTACATTACCACTTTTTGTAAACACTGCATCGTTTAATATAGCCAAACTATTACAGTTTCCCAGACACGATGTTGCTTATGATCCATTTTCTTCAACATTCAGATCTTGCGGAAAGCCAGTCTTTTTCTTCTTTTTGAATTACAGTATTCTAAGAATTCTGTGCAAACAGGAGATATCTCTACACTTCTGCTAAGTAGTTTTTATTTTAAAAAAAGAGAAAAATTGATAAATGTGTTGAAGTTATGCTCTGTCATGACATCTGGCCCACCGACAAATGATCAAAATCAAACCATCTGATGATGATAGTCTCTTTGGAATATCACATTCACTGAGATAAGCCATGTATTGAATCAAAGAATAGATAAACATTAAGATGTGTGCTGAGCATTTACATTATGTACCTGTGTATGAAATTAATAAAATAAGCCATATTTACATATCTGCATTCCATAAAAGCTTTGCCTTTCCTATTTTATCAAGGATAAGGCCAACATTATGGAAGTCAAGGGGAAACCACCACAATAATTTCTCAATAATTACAGTTATGGGGAATTAGATTTATGGCAGCATGACATACTCAAAAAACTTCAAACAAGTCTTTGTTCTGAATAACCTGACAGAAACAGGTAGTGCTATTTTTCCTACAACATAGCAAGGCTGGCTATCAGTTGAGTTGAGCCAAGAACTGATATTACAGCACTTGGGACATTCCCTTCGTCCCTTTCTTCAACAACCAGCGAAGAGTCCCAATACTGATGGTAACAGATGCCGTCTGATTATGTGTCTCTCTGTTCTTTAAATGTTGTTGAAAAATTCTTAAATACGCCGAGAACCAAGAAGAAGAAACATCTGACCTTACTCTGTTCTAGTCTTAAAAAACTCTAGTCCACTAACTCTCAGCTCACACAGAAATCTTATTTCACACAATTATTCTGGGAAGTCAATTCGCTGACAAGACCAATAATTTGTTATAGAAAATTAACACTGAACCAGTTTACATAGAGACTCCAAAATCTTTTCTTTCTGCCATAACCTTGCTTTCTTGGGACATTTCCATAAAATCCCTATGCAAACACAGACATCTGTATATTGGTATTAGATCTACTAGTAAAAATTTATATTTAAAACCCCATTATCCTCCTGGGTATTGTAAGTTGCTCCCCAAAAGAGTGGTAACACCTAATTTGGGAACTACAGAGCTAGTCAATGTACATCAAGTTACAAATTAGCACAAAAGTATAATAGGGAAATTACCATAGGAAAATGCTGATTGAAAAGAATATATTTATTTTTGGTTAAATCTCCTTAATAAAGGCTTCTCTCTGTGAGCCATCTGAAGGGCTGTTGGTATTTTGAGCCGGAAATGTATGCCATATCAATTGGCCTGTCTTAGACCAGGAGTTTAAAACAAAACAAAAAAAGATACTTCAGGATCTCCTGTCACAAAAAGGAAACATGCATCCGCTGTTTGTGAACTGATCATCTCGTGCAACTCTGGCAAATGAGAACTTGGTAAACAAGCCATTGTGTTCCAGTAGCCAGCAGTTACAGTCCCAACATGGCCGCAGCATGCCTTTGAGGTTTCACACCAGAGTGCAACAGGGAAGCGGAGAACGAAGAAAGACCCCGAGCTGAACTTTCAGAATTGATACCACTTCTTGTCTTTAAATTTTTGCTTGATGCCGAGTGTTGCAGTTGACAGTTGTTCTGAAGTGTTCATCACATTAGCCGATACGTCCTCAATTTCCCCAAGTTTTTCTCGTCGCTCGTTTACCAACTGTGGAATTAATCAAAAGACACACACAAATTAATTCAAAGAATTAGTAGTATACAGAAATATCAATTGCTGGGAGGAACCCTTGAGAATACTGAAATAGCATCAGAAATGCATTCACAAGTAATGATCGGCACTCATAGAAGTAGAAGAAATAAATAGAAATTAGAGGACACACTAGGCGATATAACAATTTTAAAATATTCTGGTCTCTAAATGATGACAGAACTCTGCTGGAGGAACAAGTGTACTCTGATGCAGAGCCAAGAGAGACCTCTTAAAAATGGTGAACTCATTAGCCAGGTCTATTATCCACTTGAACTACAATTATGAGATATAGACAGAATGGTACTTTTCTGTTAATTCACCCCAAACAAATGTCACCAGCTATATTTAGGGTCACCAGCTATATTTAGCACTGACGGTGATCTCCTCTGCGTTCGATACAGTGCCCCCCCCCCCCACAGTGTTTCTTTGGCTTTGGCAACAGTTTCTGTGTGACTGCATGTGTGTCTGTCTGTCTCATCATCATGAGTTTTCTGGGAATTGGCAGCAGCTGCTGCTGTCCACGACCAGCAGAGTAGCGTTGCTTTTCTGCAGCATCGTGGCGCATCTGACTTCTGCTAGACACTGTTCTCATAATCATGTCATCATGGTGCTATAGCTGACTGAGCGTCAGGACAGATGGAGATATGCCGACGACATTCACCATGTATGTCGGCAGGACATATCCCGCTGAGACAAGGCACATGGATGCAAGGCCCTCGCGTCTCCCCTACAGACAGATCATTCTTTTCATATACTGCTGGTCTCAAGAGTTGACAAGCATTTCCATTTTGCCAGTTACGGTTGGGGGTGCACATACTCAATGCATCGAGCGCATGTGGAGAACGGCCAAGGAGAGAAACAAGAGGCATAATGCAACACACCACACACGCATCTACTAGAGTTCTACATGTGCAAATTCATGTGGCTGCGTCGACAGACTAAATGCGCTGGTCTCGATGTGTTTAACACCATTCTTGCAGACATTGTTCGATTCTGGCCACCACCGCAAGAATAGCGGCACCACCGTCGCATAGAACATTGCACACCAATAGAATTGCATACCGAGCTACGTCGCAACACAGAGAAACCCTGGATTTGACGTCATACACTGGGATTCCATTTGTTTGGGGTGAATTAACAGAAAAGTACCGACAGAATTGCTATCATCCACTTGAACTACAATTATGGGATATAGACAGAATTGCTATCATCCACTTGAACTAAAATTATGGGATATGGACAGAATTGCTATCATCCACTTGAACTACAATTATGGGATATAGACAGAATTGCTATCATCCACTTGAACTACAATTACGGGATATGGACAGAATTGCTATCATCCACTTGAACTACAATTATGGGATATAGACAGAATTGCTATCATCCACTTGAACTTCAATTATGGGATATGGACAGAATTGCTATCATCCACTTGAACTACAATTATGGAATATAGACAGAATTGCTATCATCCACTTGAACTACAATTATGGGATATGGACAGAATTGCTATCATCCACTTGAACTACAATTATGGGATATAGAAAGAATTGCTATCATCCACTTGAACTACAATTATGGGATATGGACAGAATTGCTATCATCCACTTGAACTACAATTATGGGATATAGACAGAATTGCTATCAAGCAATGATATACTTGTTCAATGAAGACATCATATTTTTTAAAGGGTGTCTAGTTGCTCGCTTGCCTTAAATCTTACCCTCCAGTATGATTTTTATAAGAGTGTTATGTCTTTTAAAATGACCAAAATATTTCACTTGGCTGCTTTTTATTTCTTTCATAAACTCTCTTTTAATTTCCAGTTGTTCTAGAACCTCTGTATTTGATTGTTTTTGTTTCCATGAAATACGACATATTCTTCTGTTTATCCACATCTCCAGATGTTGCTTGTTCATTAAGTTTAAAACCCTCAAGTTTCTTTCTTAGTGACTGTGATATGATCCAAGATTCCCATCCATTGTTACAGGAAAGATGCATGTTCTCAGCTTCGCTGGTCTTGTGCCATGAATTCTTAATATTGTTTAACCTCTCCACTATTGTGAGTCTATGTCTGGTTTCTTTATATGGAGCCAAGATAGCAGGTGCATTAGCATAGCTGACAGACATCTAAATGATAATGCCATGTGAGTAGTCAGACAAGGTCTCGACACATGCATACTTGATCTTGCTAAGTGAAAGAAAGACTGGCCACCTTTTCTTCTGCAAATCCAGGCCTACAAAATGTCATGGCCCTACCTCACCACAGATCCACACCAGGTTCCTGCCTCTGTACAAACTATTTTATTATGGAGACAAGATATTCAAATTCTGAGACATTTAAATCCAAATTCAAGCGTTATTAAATAAGTTGTTTTGTATGTTATTGTATCTTCAACTAGCAGCCTTGTATAGACAGTCTTCAGAATGTTTGCCTTGTCCATTGTGAGTGTTCCAACTGCTGGTGTTCCTGAAACCAACAGATCTGCTCGCATGTGACCTCACACTCCATCGTGACTCAGACTGTATTTGTTTATTTGTTCACTCGCTTTGAACTCAAGCGTAGTCCAGACACATGCTTCTTCCTCTAGTGCACTGGACTGATATTTGCATGTGGGTTAGCTTTCCCTATTACCAGTGTCCCTTGCCATCAGGCAAACCCACTCTGACTTCAGAGGTACTTGTAATTAGTCCATTTTATTCCATCTGACCGGTTACCACGGCATTAGCATACCAGATGTTTAAGAATCAGCAGTCTTATCCATTCAGCCATGCTGACCTCCACCCAGGCATTATATCTGTAAGAGAGACATTTTTATGCCGGTACGCACTCAATGATGGACAAACAACATTATTATTACTGATATTACTGCTTGATACACAACACATACAATACAAAACTGATTTGAAGCAGAAATACTTATCATAATCAGATTTTTACGGGCAAAATTGCACAAGCAGCAACTGCCAACGCAAAACATGCTTGTTGCGCATAATTATATATTGATAATCTAACCACTGACCATTCTTGCTCGACTAAACTCATTTCCCGACACACTTGTTTGTTGGTGCATCTGTTGCATACTGCTCATTCCTGGGATGTGCTTGACCAAACTCTTAGATACTTTGCCACTGGCCTCACCAACTGGAAAAGAGAGATAAATAAAACGTCATGGGGGTAACAAGGAAAATGTATTTAATCTCTTTTATACGAAAATAAATGGAAAATATTCCAGGACACAAAATGATTCTTAAGCAATGCCCCATGAGGATAGAGCAGTTTGCACATGCACAATAGTGATTACAAAATGGCTGCCGACATGGTCGACATAAACCATGGATAAACAACTTGGCATTATTCAATTTTTTTGTGGTCAGAGGGTGTGAAACCTTGTGAAATTTACAGAAGAAAAATGGTTCAGTATGAAGGCAGTTGTTTGAGTCAGAGGAGAGTGTATGAGTGGGTGGAAAGATTTAACAAGAAACATCTGTAGTCTCCAGTTAAGAGAAGACACAGAAATCTGCTGGGAAAATCATCAAGACCTTCATTTGGGATATCAAGGGCCCTATATTGGTGTCACGGTCTCCATGGCGATGGCGTTGTGTAATGCTGCTTACCCGTGTTCGAAACACAGCGGTGACTGATTTGGCAGCAGACCGTGCCGTGCTGGTTTTCTTCTTCTTCTTCTGTGTTCATCCGGAGTGTTTTTTCAGATGTAATTGCAGTGTGTCTCATTATGCACCCTTGGGCCAAAACCCTTAGACCAACACATCCGACTTTAGCGGGCATTTATGAAAACCAGGTTAGCCATCCTGGGGGGACTCTCACTGTTGTGGTGCCGTCCACATCCCAGCTGTTCAAGTTAGAATGGTCGAAGACTTCACAGTCAGCCCTCAAGGGAACTCAGGGGCAGTCCATGGGCATTTACTGCCATCCAAGGAGCTTTCATAATTGCAGAGTCAATACATAGCGCTCTGGTACTGGGCTCATCCAAGGAATCGCCATGTCCTGCACATGGCTGCTTTAACTCCTCACTTCCATGTATTGGGCATTTTGTTTGCCACAGGCCGCTCCCCGCACAAAACAGGAACGGTTAGTCTTCAGACGGCCTTCACTCAGCGAGCGCTGGTTTTAACATGTTGGTATGGCAGCCAGTCGTTCAGAAAGCAATGGCGAACTACCGAATGTAAAACTTGCTAAGACATCAACAACGGCAGTATAATGCTGGTGTTGACTGCAATGGCTCCCGTGTGTTGCCGGGGCCCATGAGGGAAGCATAGAATAGCAACACTGTAGACTACCACGCATGTCGTAAGAGGCGACTAAGGAGGTTTGATGGTTCCGTCGCCCTGCTACTGAGTGAGTGCGTGACGCGACACTGTGAGCTGTGAGTTTCGTGTGAAGTGCTTTTGAATCTGCCCAAGTTTTTTTTGGGAACATAACTGCATGTTCGGAGCGATGGCAGGTGGCTATGTCCCAGAGTTGACCGGTTTTTGCATTATGGAGAAATGCGTGACTGCTGGGCTTCTGGTTGACTGCCACTGCCGTCGGTGATGAACTGTATGTTCGTGGACTGTGTAGGTGAACATCTAAGAAACATCCAGATAGGAAAATGACTGCGGATTCCATCAGAGATGAATTGGGTGTTTCATGGGGGACTGGTGTGTTGACATTCTGGCGGCAGCATTATGCACAGTGTATCTGTGCGGGCTATTGTTTGTCGAGACTCCTGTCTTTTCCACTTTTCACATTGGGCAGTGGGGAGCGTTTTGTGTGATATTCACTAGCACAGGAACGGAGCATAATGGGGACGACCCGTTGCTGTGAAGTTGGAACTGCGACTAACTAACTAACTAACGTCCTGTAAAGGATATGCAACTATTAAAAAAAATATTGGTGCATTTCCAGGAAAGGGGTGAAACTGTGATTAGTGCTTGATACAGTGACGTGTTAGTGAACAAACTTGAAGCTCGAGATCGAAAAGCCGCGGATTTCTCTTGAAAGGAGTATTGTTGCTGCACAAACAACACCCACCCTCATAAGCTGTGGACACACTACGCACCCTGAAATTTGAGGTCTGGAAACATCCAGCATACAGCCCAGACTTGGTGCTATTGGACTTTCATTTGTCTGAACATTTGAAAGAATATTTGCAGGGATTATGTAATTATGACTGCCCATGAGATTTTGTTTTATAACTTTACAGAAGATTATGTATTTATAACCACCCATCATTATCATCATCATCAAGTGCCATGCTGGCTGGCATTGGCGTTCATGACTTTCTACAGGTCTCAGGAGACTGTATTTATGACAACTTAGGAGATTATGCATTTATGAATTCCCAGGAGATTATGTATTTACGGCTTCCAAGGACATTATGTATTTATGACAATTCAGGAGATTATGCTTTTGTAATATAACAGAGTCTCTGTCTCTGTTAAGGGAATCTAAGTTGGCGTGCAAGAGAAAAAGGGGCTAAACTTCAGTGCACGCGGGAGCACCCTGGGAAAATGTAAATAACTAGGGATGCTCACGCGTGACGTGAAGGGATAGCAACAGAGAGTTATGAGCGAGCAGTCTTAGAGCGAGGTCATGTTTAAGTCACCATCCAGTTTCATTGATATATCTGGACCTCTGTTATTAATCTACAATATTTATACGAATCTGTAAACCTGAAGCAACTACTATTAAATGTCATACATCAAGAGACTGCTGGAGTTATGTTATATCTGATTTCACCAATTCGCTACTCCGCAATATAAGCGAAATGGTGCCGTGGACCAGTCTAAACGACTTCATTTGTCGCGGTACATAGCGGAGGTACTGAGCCACTATATAGATACAGCCACTACTTCATACGGCGTTTGTGGGGAAAATGCGGTGCCTTTGACACACAGGCACGTTATCAAACCTCTGCTGAACGGACTTCAAGAAGTTTCCAAAATGCCGACCTTAACTGGCAGTGGAACAGATTAACCTTCAATATCTTCATGCGGTTGTGAAGTCCGCTTTGCTGAATCAGTTTCAATATCTTCATGCGGTTGTGAAGTCCGCTTCGCTGAATCAGTTTCAATATCTTTATGCGGTTGTGAAGTCCGCTTCGCTGAATCAGTTTCAATATCTTTATGCGGTTGTGAAGCCCGCTATGCTGAAGCCCGCTTTACCAATCCTTGCGGGGTACTGAAGCCGCCTTGTTGATCCTTGTTCAAGTCCTTGGGTGCCAGATACATTTAACCATGCCTCTCAGTCTCAGCATACAAGAGCGAAACCTGAGAACCATTAAAATGCAGTTTTCGACGAGTGTCTAACTACAGGCAGGGACCCTAATCGTTGACAGCCAACACTTGTAAAGTATAAATTTAATATTATAGTATTAGAAGATTATAGGACCTGATAAGTTTAATTAATATATTATTATATTAACATATTATTATTATATTGAATTGTTTTTTTGGAAATTGGAAATGGAACCTCAAGACTTTTCCTTAGGACAGGTGCTTAGTGGTGTAGGTAGAGCCATATCTAAGTTGGATACGGTTTTGAAACAGCAAAGCATAGCTGTTGACATTGATAAGTTTACTGGGCAAGCAAAATATTTTAAAAAATGGATTGTGTCTATAGAAAAACATGCGTACTTAATAGGTGCCGCTACAGATGAAGATAAGAAAAATTTAGCTTATAGGACAAGTGCATAGCCTGTCTCGGATCATATTCGAAGAAAGTTGGAAGCAGGGACAGATGAGACGTGGGAGCAATTTAAAGATGACTTGGCTCACAAGTATGTGGAGATCACGGATCCACAGCATGCTTTCTCAGTATTAAGACAATCTAGGCAAGATAATGGAGAAAGTGTTCAGCTGTTCAGTGACAGGCTGGTTAATCTAGCTGAGGAAGCATTTATAGGGCAGAATGTTCGAGGCGAGGAAGTAGAGAGGATGTTGGTTGGAATTTTTGTTGACAGGATAAAGTCGGATGGACTTAAATTCAAGCTTATGGGGGAAAATCCTATGAGATTATTACAGGCTGTGGACATAGCTGTAGAGGAAGAAGGTTTGAGAAGAAGGTTTAGACTGAGAGTAGGACGAGAAATAGGAAGTAGTAATGAAAATAGGATTGAGGAACCTATGGAGATAGGACAGGCAAGATACGGATGGAGACGACGAGGAGAAATACGGACGTTGCAGGGAGGTAATGAAAATGCTCACGATAGAGAAAGACAAATGAGAAATCCTAATAGAGAGATGGTAGGTAACACAAACATGGTCTGTTGGGGTTGCGGACAACACGGACACATTTTTAGATTCTGTGGTAACAGGCGTGTTCAGTTGAATACACAAAATAGAAATGTTAATAACAGATCAAATAGGAATTTTGAAGACAGACAGAGGAATTTTACAAGGCCAAGAACGCAGGAAAACCGGCGTCCCACTTACTGAATAGGACTTGCAGTAGGAGGGAAGATAACAAGGTCCCAAGAATTAAGGAATATTTTAATGACAAGTATGGGAGGACGAGTAGAAAGTGGTCTCAACTTGGTGAAATAAAACAGTTCTCGGTGAATAGGTCGGATCCCAGTTCATGCATAATAGAAATAGGAAAACATAGAATTCGAACATTGGTTGATTCGGGAGCTCAAGTCAGTGTAATCAAGGACAATTTTTTATACAAAATAATAAAAAATTGCAAAATATTCAGGAGTCAGAACACCCTTCACTCTGTTACCGGACAAAATTTGGAGCTGGTAGGCCAAACAATGATAAATCTTAAATTAGGAGGAATCAATGTAAGACACCTTTTTCACGTAGTCAAAGAGTTAAATAGGAACATGCTTATAGGTAGGGACTTCTTACTGAAAAATGGTGTAAGACTTTATTTTGATTTACACAAGTTAAGATTCCGAGACGTGTATGTGGATTTCGAGGAAGATATGCACATATCAGCACTGGTCAGAGTAAAAACGTCCATGACCTTAAAACCACAGACAGTTAATCTGATACAGGCGAAAGTGAAAAGAAATCCGTATTATTTAATAGGACAAACAGTTAGAATAACAGAGTTGGAAAGGGAGGTAATAGACAAACCTGGTCTAGAGGTCCCCGATGGGATAATGACATTAGATAAACACTTAAATTTTCCAGTAATGATTATTAACAACACAGGCAAGGAGATTAAATTGTACAGAGGTTGTGTAATCGCCAAAGTGGAAAATATTAACAACAGAAAGAGTGGAAATGTCGAGAAATAATTACTCAGAAACCCCCATTGAAAGAATCAATGCCGGAAATGGGCGTGGAAGAAGATGGAAAGTGCGGAATGATGAATTGATCCATCCATTCAGAAAACATACATCTCAAATATATTCCATAGACAAAACAACAAGAGAACAGTAATTATTATCACAGTTAAAAGCTCCACCTGAAAATAAGGAAATATTAGAAAAACTTGTAAAAGAGAATCAAGATGTTTTTGCGATTAACGACTTAGAATTAGGAAAGACTAAAACAGTTACTATGGAGATAGACACTGGAAATCACCCACTAATTAGTTTGAAACCGTATAGAACTCCCTTAAGGAATAGAGAAATTGTAGAAAAGGCAATAGAAGATATGCTGAAAGCTGGAATAATAACAAGATCGAAGTCATAGTGGTCATCTTCGATTGTAATAGTGACCAAAGCCGACGGCTCACACCGGTTCTGTTGCGACTACCGGGCGTTGAACAAGATCACCAAGAACGTAGCATATCCATTGCCAGTTATAGATGATATCTTGGGACTATTAAACGGTTCCACCTTCTTCACAACACTAGATGCTAGGTCAGGATTTTGGTGCATTCCTATGTCACCTGATGCTCAAAAGAAAAGCGCCTTCTGTACACACGCAGGTTCTTATGAATTTTTACGAATGCCTTTTGGGGTCAAGACTGCGCCTTCTCATTATATGTTACTAATAAATCAAGTATTGGAAGGCATGCAAAAGTTCGCATTAGCATATATAGATGACATTTTGATCTACACAGCAGGAGACGTACAAGACCATCTGAAACATGTAAAGTTGGTATTTGATAGACTAAGACTACATGATGTTAAATTGAAACTCAGTAAATGTGAATTCTTAAAAACAGAAACTAAGTACCTGGGATACATTATAGATAGAGAAGGAATTAAACCAGATCAGGACAAAGTAAAGGCTATTAGGGAATTGCCTGCTCCAACCAACGTAAGAGAAGTTCGTGCTTTTATCGGTACATGTGGGTACTATCGTCGTTTCATTCCAGGTTTCTCAAAAATAGCAGAACCTATCACTAACCTGACTGGCAAATACGCAAGATTTAAATGGAATGAAGATTGTCAGAAAGCATTTGATTTTTTGAAAAATAGCTTAACAGTAGTGCCACTATTGACACATCCAGATTTGGACAAACAGCTAATTTTATATACAGATGCTTCGGATAACGCCATAGGAGCATGTTTAGCACAACCATATGAAGGAGAAAGATCAGGAATACCAGGAGTTAGGAATGAAAGACCAATCTATTTTCTGTCACACAAACTTAGTAAATCTCAGAGAAAATGGCCCACTATAGAAAAAGAGGCATATGCTATTCACTATGCTCTTCAGAAACTTAATTATTATTTACATAACGCCAATTTCATTATTAGAACTGACCACATGCCCTTAAAGTCTTTACTAGAAGCTCCAGTACAGAACAGGAAAATACAGACATGGGCGCTGAACTTACAGGGATACAACGCGACGATAGAATATATATCCGGCAAAGACAATACCTGTGCAGATTTATTATCCAGAATTCCGTATCCAGAGACATCAGGGAACACTGAGGATGAAGGTGAACCCGAAATAGATGATCGAAACTGGCAAGTAAATATATTAGATTCTGCCATATTAAATAGAGAAAATTTTAGCAGCTCACTGTCAGATCAGGAATCAGAACCAATAGCGGAAGATCCACAATTAATGCAGTTTAATATGAAAGAAGAACAAGAATTAGATCCGAAAGTTATAGAAATAAAACAGAAGTTAAACGAAACGGGTGAAAACAATTCTAAGAAAAATTTTCTGGTCTTGCAGGATGACGATCAGTTATATTATGTGAATGAAAAAAGCGAAGGGTTAAGAAAATACATTCCGAAACATTTGGAAATTGAGATTTTAAAGGCATATCATGATGAGAATGGTCATCTTGGCCGAGACAAGTTAGTTAAAGCCCTCAAGAATAAATATTATTGGCCAAATTTGTTTAAAAGCGCCTGTAAATATGTTGACGCGTGTGAGAAATGTAGGTTAAGAAATATGAAAATGATCAAATGTCCTTTACAAGATACTGATATTCCTCAGTTTCCAATGCAGAAAGTAAGTTTGGATATTTCAGGTCCTCACCCTAGAACGTTATCGGGGAATGTATACCTACTACATATCGTGGATTGCTACAGTTTATGGCCGGAGGTCTATGCGATTCCAGATAAGAGCGCTGATACCATCATTAATATTTTTCTACAAGAATATATACCAAGGTTTAGTTGCCCACAGACGGTACTCACAGATAATGGTAAGGAGTTCGTGAACAAGAAGTTTGAGAAATTATTACAAGATTTGAATATTGTCCACATAAAAACTTCTTATTATAGACCTTCCTCAAATGCAAAAAATGAGAGACAACATCGGACATTGTATAATATAATAGCAAAAATTGTAGAAGAGCATGATAGAGATTGGGACCTGTACTTCGGATCTGCATTAAGTGCGATACGCACAAATCAAAATGAAGGGACAGGGTTTTCACCATTCTACTTATTACACGGAAGAGAACCAATACTCCCAATTGACAATCTGCTAAAACCGAGACGTAAATATATGGGAGAGGATTTTCAGGAAGTAATTATACAAGAAATGCACAAAGCACATGTAAGGTTAAGAAACAATATAATTAAAGCCAGAGAAAGACAGAAAAAGTACTCAGACAAAAATACACAACTACAGGAATTTAAAGTAGGTGATAGAGTTTACTATAAGAAACATAGAAGAAATTCCAAATTTGATGCTCATTGGATTCCAGGTTATTACATTTTAGGAAAGTTAGGGCCAGTTTCATATAGCATCAAGAACCAACTTACAGGACATGTAGCGCGGTCACACGTGGAGCATTTAAGACGAGATAATGAAGATAAGGGAGACAATAATAATAATAATTATACAGAAGGGCTATACTCAGATGGACAACTAGTCAGACGAGTTAAATATACAATGCCCTTAGATTTTGGAAAAGAACTGGTACAAAAACAAACAATAACAACACCAATTTATGACGAAACTGGTGAACAAGAAGAAACAGTACCAAAAATTCTTAAAGCTGAAGAAAATAATACCTATGATGGTTATAATAGTGTTGAATCTATGGAGGAGGAGGTAACCGCTCCATTTAAAAATACCAGACAAGCAGCAAAAAGAAGAATAGAAAGACAACGAGATAGAGAAGTGAAAAGACAGAAAAGAATGAGGGAAAACTCATCAAGTGATGAAGACATGCCACTGTTAGAACGGTCTTTAAGGAATCAAGACAAACAAATTAGATTAGATATACAACGGAAAAAATTAGAGGCCAACAATGTAAACACAGAAGAATGGGAAATGGATGAAAAATCAGAGACCGATGAAAATGATAGTATGAGTGAAGACATTATAACTTCTCATCATGAAAATGAAAACTTCGACTTAGAAATGGCACTTATAGAGAAAAATCTAGAATTGTTGAGAAGGTGGAAATATAGCAAATAGATTAATAGAATATGTGCAGATAGCAGGAAAAGAATTTTTTTAATTTAAGGAAGAATTAAAATGTGTGATCTCTGTTAGAAGACAAATCGTTTTTTTTTTTAGGTACAGAGGTTGATGAAACACAGTAGCTGTAGATTACAGAGTAAGGTGATAATTAGAACAGGTTTAGTAAATAGCCTGGTCAAGATTTGTTAAGCTTTTCTTTGCTTTAAATTGAAATTTCAATGTATCATGTATAGTATGCTACATTATTTTGATTAACTTGGTTCTGTAAAATGATTATCATTTGATTTTAAGATAGGATGTGTTGTGTTTTTCTTATTTTTAGGGTAAATTATCGGTTCAAAAAAAAAAAAGAAACCGGTAATGTTAGGTAACATTAAATAATTTAATGCTTGATATTATGTTGGGGATAAACCATGTATATTGGGCGGGGAGAGAGTTTCGTTTTGAAATGTTTGGTTTTTAATGACTCAAAAAATTGTAGTTTCAATTATTTTGACTTGTTTAAATTAATTTGTTGAGACTTGTGTAAGAAACTGTTATTATTTTGTTCTGAGTACGAAGTTGATTTAGACCTTATTAAATATTGAATAGGATCCTTCGTTCAGAAAATAATAAGCAAACGACTTTAGACTATATAGAGAGACATATTTGCATTGGTAGTAAGTTTAGAAGAACATGGAGTGAGGGCCATGTTTGAAAGCTTAGTAGATGGCGATAGATAAAGCTGGGGATGTCAGTACATATTATAATGGTTTAGAAATAAATTAGATACGTTCATAATAAATGAACGATGAATACTAAAGATGTTTAAGAATAGAAAAACATGGGATGATGGGGTTTAACTAGAATATAGTTGAAAATGAAGCTGTGAATAGCAGAAAAAGAAGTCATGGGAAGTAAGAAATATGGGGGGTCGAAATAGCTGATCTGTTATCAGCATTAATAGAAATACATGGATTAAAAACCATGTTTGGGATGCGAGGGGTTAAAGTTATCAGCTCTAAACATAAATCAGTACAGTATTTGGAAAGTAAGTATGTCTATGAACATTATTAATTTGGGACGCATGAAATAAGGAGAAGTAGAGGTTTGCACAGACATATATCACTGACTGTGAATACAGGTCAAAAAGTAATTTTAATCTGGAGAGTGTAAAAATAGAGTTTTTAACAGAATTGAAGTACATTTGTCATGGATTATATGATAGTTTTTTTTTGAAACTTTATTTTGTATAAAGTTTTCTGTGTGCAAGGGAGGATAAATGTGACTATTTCTTACTGTCTCTTGGGTGCGCACCCATCGTTCCTCTGTCTATCCTGTGGTTATCCTTGATGTCCGCGAGAGTATGTTATGTGTATTTCATAATGCATGATGATCTTCAATTTTTGTTTATATACCAACAATTTGGATAGACATACCACTCTATTTTTAACTATGAAATAATGCAAGCGGATTGCAGTGGTCTTAATAAAGAGAAGAAGAAGTAATGGTAATTGACCACATGAAGTTTGTGAAGACTAATGACCAGAGGAGTGTGTGTGGATATACGAGGTGCAGTTAAATGGTTTTTGAAAAAAAAAGGCGAACTTTTAAGGAAGATTAAGTAATAGATTGTACGAAAGGGGGAATTGGTAAAATTTAGGAGAATAGCGGTTGGCTATAAAGATTTCGAGTATTTGGGGCAAGGGATTTAGGGATGTAGAAATAGGAGATAGTTATCTCGAAGTTACTATAAGGGTTGTAAATCGAGGTTGATAAGTTTTGGGTTAAGACTTTTTGGGGAAAAAGTCTCGTTGAGGGTATGAAGGAATATAACAGAGTCTCTGTCTCTGTTAAGGGAATCTAAATTGGCGTGCAAGAGAAAAAGGGGCTAAACTTCAGTGCATGCGGGAGCACCCCTAGTAAATAACTAGGGATGCTCACGCGTGACGTGAAGGGATAGCAACAGAGAGTTATGAGCGAGCAGTCTTAGAGCGAGGTCATGTTTAAGTCACCATCCAGTTTCGTTGATATATCTGGACCTCTTATATTAATCTACAATATTTATACGAATCTGTAAACCTGAAGCAACTACTATTGAATGTCATACATCAAGAGACTGCTGGAGTTATGTTATATCTGATTTCACCAATTCGCTACTCTGCAATAGTAACAGCTCAGGAGATTATACTTTTGTGACAATTCAGGAGATTATACTTTTGTGACAGTTCAGGAGATTATACTTTTGTGACAGATCAGGAGATTATACTTTTGTGACAGATCAGGAGATTATACTTTTGTGACAATTCAGGAGATTATACTTTTGTGACAGATCAGGAGATTATACTTTTGTGACAGTTCAGGAGATTATACTTTTGTGACAGATCAGGAGATTATACTTTTGTGACAGTTCAGGAGATTATACTTTTGTGACAGATCAGGAGATTATACTTTTGTGACAGTTCAGGAGATAATGTGTTTATGACTTTCCAAGAGATTATGTATTTATGACTTTCCAGGAGATTATGTATGTATGACTTTCCATGAGTCTATGTATTTATGGATTCCCAAGAGATTATATATTGATAACTTCCCTGGAGATTATAGATATATTTATGATTAGGTTTGTGTGACATCTCAAGAGATTATGTGTATGACAACTCTGGAGATTATGTTTGCGTGACATCTCAGGAGATTATATATTTATGACAACTCAGGAGATGATGTATTTATAACATTTACATACACAGCTCTTCTCGATCCAGACTAACTGCAGCACTGCTAAATAAAGACTTGAGGAAGCTCTGTTTAGGAGCTTCTGGCATTTCTTTAGGAATATACAAGTCACCGAGCATTTCATTCAATGTGTCACTGAAACAAACAAAGAGAATATTCAGCATTAAGCAATGAAAATATGTTATCATATCAACAATACAGAGGAGTATTTTCCATGTCTGAGACCCAGACAATAAAGCCTCCACAAGAGAATTAAAACATGAAACTAATACACATTCTATAGTGGTAGATTCAAAACATACCCGGAATAGTTGATGAATGTTTGTTTCTGTCTTCAAAGTTATAGTTTTGTAAGATGACAGTGTACTTTCTGGGCACTGGATTTGAGTCTCTTTACAATGAAATACCTCAAAGCCATGGATGAAACATGATCCACCCAGGCCTAATCCCAGCCAGCCATAATGTGCTGAATCATGACCCATCCAGGCCTAATCCCAGCCAGCCATAATGTGCTGAATCATGACACGGTTACATCCTGATATGCCTCTCTGCAGATGTGTAATTCCAATACCAGTCTTGCACACCCGTGGTGGTTTCTGGGATTGGAGAGGGGATGGAAAGCTCCACAACACAGCCTCCATGGGAATGATACTTTGAAGCAGGTTGTTTCTAAAAAAAAAGTTTCTACACCAACCTCACTCTGATAGATGCAAGACTCTCTTCAGCACCAATACATTTTAAAGAGTTCAAGATCAGTCTTCTAGAGGATTCACAACCAACCAACCAACCAAC
Source organism: Cepaea hortensis (assembly GCA_963921405.1). NCBI lineage: Eukaryota > Metazoa > Mollusca > Gastropoda > Stylommatophora > Helicidae > Cepaea > Cepaea hortensis. Next base: position 75,655,470 of record OY992886.1, read on the forward strand.
CAACCAACCAACCATAAGATGGTAGTACCTATTTACTCTCAAACCAAAGAGACAGACATTTCTGTGTGTTGTGCATGCAGCATTGTAGCAGCTGAAAATGCCCTCAACTGACCAATGGTCAATTGTTAAATGTTATGTGCCGCAATGAAATAATCATAAGATTTCTACCGCCACAAGTGTTCTATGATGGTCGTGTTAATGTTGATGATGATCCATGTATCAGATCACTGTGAGCACAACTAATTGCTACTGGAGAAGCTGTCTCACAACATACAGTGTAATTTTCCAGGAACATCCTCCATATTCTCCAAATTTAGAACCACTGATTTGTTATTCTTGTTTCCTAACCTCACATTTTTAATGGATACATTTTCACACAAAATGACAGGACAGTGACTCAAGTTTGTTAAGAAAGTTATGACCAAGATGACAAAGCCAAGAGAAATTTCAAAGATTTGTACTTTGTTTACTTTCATGAATCTCATTGCATTGTGACAAAATGGGACAAGTTACCAGACTTGGGAAAGCGGCTTGTTACTGACTATATCACCCACCGCATGTTCAATTGGCCTGTAAAAATATGTGTCTGGCACCATAGGCCCAATGCATCTTAAGGTGTGCAAAAGGGTCCTTAAATTACTGACCGACACCTTTGCCGTCTTGAAAGATGATAGTTTGTAAAATGGAGTTATACCTCTCCATAACACAAAGGCTGGGCTGAATTTAGAAACCATGTGTTGCCCGTGCAGCATTATCCCTCTCTCAGCCTGTTGAGTTTACTCCAGAGGTAAGGTAACACCAATACATCTGGAACAAGACAAGATGCAGAAGCTGCCAGATCAACAAAGCAATACTCTGTTCTGCAACAGCTGTTTTCTGTTCAACAAAGAAATAAACTGTTCGCCTGTCGGAGCTTCCATCCTAGACCAGTTGCCGACCAAGGCTTAGGGCCTGGTCTGCCCTGCCATGACATTTAATCTTTAGGCTGAATTTCCTCACACCAGGATAAGACTTGGACTCTCCCAATTGCGATCCTATGCCCGAAGCTGTTGGCACAATGAGGTGTGTCAGGTTTGGTGAGCTCTCCCAGCATTCGGCACTAAGAGAAAGCAGGTTGTTCCGTCTACTGTCATACGCTAGCTCAGTCAGATCTGACTGAGAAGATATTATTTAGAAAATACATGCCGATGTTTGAGGTTAAAAACCATCTTTTGGTTTTTGGAAAGGATCTGAGGAGAGCTGCCAACTTAACAATCCGAAATCGAGTAAGTATCAGGCAGACAGTGGGATCAACACCTTGTTCCACATTTATTGAAAGACAGAAGATCAAGTGGTTTGGCCATGTTGTTAGAATGCAACACCATCAACTACCATCACTGGCCTTACATCAAAGATCATCCGCAACGAGACCAAGAGCATGTCCCAGAAGAAAATGGATGGATGACATCAAAGACATTGTACAATCACATGGAATGACACTATCCAGTGCCACCCATCAGGCGCTGGAGAGCAAAGTATTCCTCTCCACGATGCTTAACAGCAGAAGTAGAAGAAGATTATGATGGTGATGATGATAAAGGATCACTTTCACAGATACTTCCAATGGTGTTCCAGTCTTTTCCCATAGATCACACAAGGAGAATCTCAGCACAACGCACAAACTCTGTATCACCGGTCAGAATCCATACATGTGCTTCCTGATACACACATGCTATATGACCTGGGAGTAAGAATCGGCACAGCCAGACGCGAGAGGTACATCGGGAAAACAAAGCGCCTCGTCAACCAACACAGAACTGGCACTATTAGCCACCGGACGCTGATGCATATGCTGGGGGGAGGATCTGAGCACCTATGGACATGTCCGGAGTGCAACGAAGATACCCCAACTGATAACTAACTAACTAACTAACATGCTATATTAATTTCATGTAAGGTTTTCAAATATTTATTTACACCATTGAATGCATAAGAAGAGAAAGAGTGATAGAAATCCAGGATGCACTCAGTTTTGCAATGTTTCTGTCTGTTTAAAAATAAAATTGGCATGCTTACGAGATCTCAGCAGAATAGGTGATTTTTTGTATCTCGGTGGGGGAGCACATAAACATAGCATGGCCACTATTGCTGAAACAAAATGTCCTGGCTACCCTGTGAATACAAATGAAGCTGGTTTAACATACATTAATAAGTTAGCAGCTGGTTAAACTTACGCAAGTAAGCCAGCAGCTGGTTAAACTTATATAAGACAGCAGGTGGTTAAACTTATATAGGTAAAAAGACAACTAGTCAAACTTATATAAGTAACACAGTAGATACTTAAAATAATATATGTAAAACTTGCAGCTGATTCAACTTATAGGTAAAATGGCAACTGGTTCAACTTATAAAAGCAAGATAGCAAGAACTGACTGAGATTTGTAATATAGTATGCAGAGACAAGGAACCATAGTAGCATAGTCGTTAGTGCACGTGCCTACCAAAACTGTAGTCTAGGTTCAATCCCCCGTAGATGCAGGATTATTCTGTCCAATCAGTGCAGCTCTAGTGTCGACCCACCCTAATAATAATGGGTACCAGACAATTCTCTGGTAATACCATGGGAAGGAAGGTGATAAAGATGGGAACTGAGCACCCTACCTCATATACCATGACCTAGAATATGTGAAGGCCTAATACTTCACACCCAGAAGGTAGTATTTGCTGTGGGACTATTTTTACCTTTGTGCAGAGACACTAATGCACCATGATCAGGCCCTCAACTCACCAACACCTCTCTTCATCTCTCCAAGGAACATTCTGGACACAGACACCAGTCTGGCCAATGAAGAGAGGACTTATGATCTTTGCTGCAATGAAGCCTGTTACAAACCATGTATGCTGCAAAACTGTTAGATGGTCACAACAATTCTCTATGAAAATGATAGATGGTCAGATCATTCCACATGTAGAGCTCATGACTGTGCTTAGAACAAGTGCATTGCTTGTCTACTGGGAAAAAGCCAAGTCATAAACAGTACCGGTTCAAATCAATGTATTCCCTTAGTGAATTTAAACGCAGATGCCTTAAATAAAATATTGTACGACGTTATGCCTGGCATCTCATCACGTGCACACCAACTGACACCTTGCAGTCTTGACAGACGATAGTTTGTAAAATGGAGTTACTCCTCTCCATAACACAAAGGCTGGGCTTAATTTAGAGACCATGTGTTGCCCATGCAGCATCATCCCTCTCTCAGCCTGTCTAGTTTACTCCAGAGGAAAGGTAACACTAATATGTCTGGAACAAGACAAGCGGCAGAAGCTACCAGATCAGCAAAGCAATGCTCTAACTGTCCGCCTGTCAGAGCTTCAATCCTAGACCAGTTGCTGACCAAGGCTTATGGCCTGGTCTGCCCTGCCATGATATTTAGTCTTTAGGTAGCATTTCCTTGCACTAGGGTAAGGCTTGTGCCCTCCCAATTGCACTCCTCCGCCCAGAGCCTTTGGCACAACATGGGGTGTCGGGTTTGGTTAGCACCGCCCAGCATTTGGCACTAACAGAAAGCAGGTAGTACCATCTACTGTCATACAATAGCTCACTCATATTACAGAGTTATAAATCAAATAATGTGAAAAAATTAGCGAAACTTTGCTGAAAAATATTGTACATAAATATAATAAATTTGATATTTATCAAACAATATAATGATCCCAGCTGAATATTCACCAGCTGGTCATTGTAATCATTATTATTATGTAATCACCATTACCATTATCACCAACACAATGCAATTATCATCACAATGTCATTATCATCATCAATACCACACCACAATTTGAGATGGTGAAGACGAGTACAACATTCAACAACATCTATGACAAATCTACATTTACGTGATCCACTTATCAAGTTACCTGTAGTCTATCAAGGGCAAGAAGTCTGCATCAAACAAAGGCTTTAGACTGGGTAAGCTGAAGGCCATTATGTGACCATTAGCAACATAACACATCAAGCACACACTTTCTGGGAGATAAACAAAGTTCATGAGTTAATGATGACAATCAGCACAAGACACATCGTATAATTCTTTTTTTTCCCTTATAGTCCATGATGTGATCATGTCTATCCACATCCTCCTGTCTCTGGCACTGCCAATTATTTGTTATACTAACATTCCTCCATGTCATGATGTTAAACTGTCCAGCATTTTCTCTCCTTATCTCCCCCTGTCTGTCCTTTTCTCCAACTTTCCCCATTGTTATAACAAACTCTGGCTTATTGTCTTTATAAACTCTGACTTATTGTCACTACAAACTCTGGCTTATTGTCATTACAAACTCTGGCTTATTGTCATTACAAGGCTTATTGTCATTACAAACTCTGGCTTATTGTCATTACAAACTCTGGCTTTCCTTTTCTCATGACATGCTCAAAGAATGTGGAATGTCTTCTTCTGATGCGAGTAACCAGTTCTCTTTAATAGTTCTCAAGTAATCTTCATTATTCATTCTATCCGTCTATGGTATTCTCATTTTTATTCTATAAAACCATATTTCCACAGCATCTATACAATTCCTCAGTTGTATGCTAATCGTCCATGATACACTTCTGTACATCAAGATTGGCTCAATATAACTCTTATAAACTCTTTTTCTCACCTAAATTGACAAAGATATATTGCAGAGAATATTCTTCACCTTGTGTATTGCTACTTTTTCGAGGGCTTTCGATATTTAATTTCCTTAATACATCTTCCATCTGTCATGATTAAAGTATCCAAATACTTCAATACGTTAACTTGGCTTAGACTGGTTTCACTCACTTTGATGCTGCATTTGCAATGATACATCTTGTCATAACCAATCAATATTCTTAGTTAACAACCAGTAATAATTATAGGTATAACACTTCAAGATGTTGAAGCAAATAAAATTCAGGAAAATAAAATACTTTGGGCATGTGAAGAGACATGAATGTCTGGAAGAGATAATTATGGAGAGAGATGTACAGGGTAGGCAAAGAAGAGGAAGACAAACAATGCAGATTCAAAATGTGATAGATAATTTATATATTACCAGCAGAGGCAGGGCACCTGCTTATGATAGAGAGAAATTATGGAGGAAAAACTCTGCACAGGACAGCCTCTGACCATGAATAATTATGCCACTTAGAATGATTGATTAATTGATTGACTGATAAACGAGAATCAATGTTATTACATTAGGACATACTTGTATGTGCTCTATCTCTCTTGGCAGATGTCAGAGTATAATGATACTGATTGTTCTCACTGTGCACTGGTTATGAATGCATGTTTGTCAACCCTACTTATGATCAAATCTGTTACTGTCACAAGTGATGCCATATGGAAATATTTAAACGAGTCTGATTCATCGACCTCTGTATCCACTTGAAGCAACCTGCCATCTGTGACACATATGTCATTTGTCCATCCTCAGTGCCTGCACTGTTAGTGCCCTTGCATCTAGCAAGTTATATCACTCATTACCTCCGATCCCTGAATGGGCTGATGATCTAGCTAAGATCTTGAAAAGATAACATGTCTCTATAACTTAAACACTCATACAAGAGCCACCCATGACTGATCTTCTGAAGCTCACAATGATAGCTCCTGTGTATGGAGTCTTAGGTAAACAATGAAGAGTTCCACTTCTGTTCTGCATGTTTTTATTACTACATTCGCACCATTGCTAATGAATGCCAGGCCATTTCTTTTCATGCTCAGGAATAAAATGAAAACAATTTCATCTTGACTGTTCCTATTATCTTCTTGAGTTCTATCATAAATTAAATAAATTTTAAAAAAAAATAGTTAGTTACATGTTCTTTACAGGACGTAGCAATCAACTTCCTTATTTTTTGGCTGTTGGTGATTTTCTAGGTAATTATATGTTCAGTAGTTTGCCATTACTTTCTGAATGGCCAATGCTCATACCATTGTGGAAATCAACACAAAGTAGCCTGCTCACAAATGGCATGTAAAATGACTTTTAACCCACTATTTTGGGATCCTGAAACAGTACTCTCTACCCCCAACCCACAGATTTCAACAGACAAATGAAGTTGCCCAAAAATAAAAAAGGTTTGAGTTGATAACAATAAAATAACTTCATAAGTCTGGCTGGAAAAATT